>JAGFNQ010007869.1:0-85762 GCA_024364735.1 Boesenbergia rotunda
TGTTTGGAAATCCTAGTGAGTGAAGCTGGTTGAAATCCTGGTGAGTGAAGCCGGGTCCTGGTGAGTGAAGCCAGGTTTGGAAATCTAGTGATGAAGGGGTGAAATCCTGGTGTGAAGCGGGTCTGGTAAGTAAGCCAGGTGTTTGGAAATCCTAGTGAGTGAAGCTAGGTTGAAATCCTGGTGAGTGAAGCCGGGTCCTGGTGAGTGAAGCCAGGTGTTTGGAAATCCTAGTGAGTGAAGCTAGGTTAATATCCCGGTGAGTGAAGCCGGGTGACCGAAACCCTGGTGAGTGAAGCCAGGTCCTAGCTTGGAAGGCTAGGTTGAAGTCCCAGTGAGTGAAGCTGGGCATGACACGAGTCAGAGAAGGGCTGGAGGCTTGTTCTCGTGACTTAGAGTGCATTTGGGCTTGCCTGGATCGGTCTGGTGACCGATCAGGGAAGTTGGCACGGTGCTCCTTCGTGGATCGGTCTGGTGACCGATCCAGCGATAACTGATCGGTCTAGTGACCGATCAGGGAGTATGCGTTTCACCCATTGCTTGGCTCATGATCGGTCTAGTGACCGATCAGGGAGCAAACAGTGAGGTTGAGCTCCCCTGCTGATCTACTCTTGATCGGTCTGGTGACCGATCTGGCTCACTGTGCAAATCGTTCTGGAGAACGATCCAGCTTCGTGAGTTCCTCACTAAGATCGATCAGGACGGAGCCTGATCGGTCTGGTCATGATCTGATCGGACTGGTGACCGATCAGGAGGCTGCCTGATCGGTCCGGTGATCGATCAGGAGGTTTGGACTGTGAAGACCAGAAATCGCCCAATAAAGGGGTGGATCGGTTTGGTGATCGATCCACAACCTGGGATTGATCCGGTGATCGATCCAGGAGAGTCCCAAAGGAATCGCGATTTCTAATCGAGCGTTGGGGACCGATCAGGACAAAGCCTGATCGGTCTGGACACAACCTGATCGGTCTGGTGACCGATCAGGAGACTCTCTGATCGGTCCGGTGACCGATTACTTTAATTCAAAATGCACTGTCAGACGCTCTGATCGCGTCTGAACGTGTCTGATTCTCTGCGCTTAACATCTGATATATGATTTGTTGTGTGATATGCTGCTCTAACAGCCTGATTAAGCTGCAGGTGACAGGGAAGGATTCAAACACTCAAGGAGAGTCAATGGAGGCCTTTCCTTGGAGCAGGTTTGTCCGTTTTCCATCTCAGGTTGCAACGGCTGAAGCTGCAGACTAGAGCTGCTGACTGGAGCTTGGCTGAGGGAGGCTCAGGAAGTCCAGGGAGAGCTCAGTGGTAGCTGGCGTTGGCAGGGAAGCAGCTGGAGGCTGTAGGAGATGGTGTCACCTGATGCTGAGTGGAGAAACAAAAGGGCGGAAGAAAGCTTCTTTGAAGCAGAGTTCATGAATTGAGTTCTTGCTGCGCCTTTGGGTTCTCCACAACTTGCTTGCGTGTTCTAAAGTTTCATCACCTTGAGCAAGCTATTGCAATCTTAAAGCAACCATTCATTACTTGAGCGCTAGAAGGAAGGAACAAGAAGCTCCGAGTCTAACAGCGAGAAGACACGAGGAGAAGGCTCTTGCGTGAGATCGTCGCTGGGTGGAGCTCTGAGGGAGCTTGATGTGTTCTTGTCTTTGCTAAGTGCTAAGTAAGATCTTTCTTTGTGTTTCATTGTGCTTAAACCTATATCTGTGATTGAAACTCTGTGGAGAGATTTCTCCACCGAGAAGGAGGTTGTCTTCTATCCGGTGTTAACCGGGGCTTGATCTGCCGACGATCAAGGAATCGCCCACCTTAAGGGCACGCCAAGGAGTAGGGGCAAGTTATCCCCGAACCTTGTAAACCCTCCTCGTTAGCGATCTTGCTAGTTGTGTTTGTTTCCCTTCGTTTTCAGTTTTCGTTTTCTGCATTGCTTTGTTTCTTCCGCTGTGCTACTGATAAGTTTGAGTGCAGAATTCGATAAGTGCTTAAAGTCTAAGTGTTTGGCTATATTCACCCCCCCTCTCTAGCCATCCGGGTTCCAACAGAATTTACGATGCATCTCTTGAGTATATTTTAATTGGTGCACATGGATTCCGTTACGAGTTTGCTTGATTTCAAGTCCAAGGAAGAAAGTCAACTCTCCCACTTGACTCATCTCAAATTCACTCTCCATGTGTCTAATAAACTCATTTAAATAGCCCTTGTTGTTTGAGCCACAAATTATGTCATCGACATGCACTTGGGCTACAAAAATATTATCACCATCTCTTCGTAGAAATAGTGTAGGGTCTATTTGGCCTCTAACAAAACCTTTTTCAATTAGAAATGTCGACAACCGCTCATACCACGCTCGGGGTGCTTGTTTAAGGCCATAAAGTATCTTTTTGATCTTGAACACGTGGTTTGGAAATTCGGTACTCTCAAACCCCGGAGGATGTTCGACATAGACCTCTTCTCTTATTAAACCATTTAGAAAGGCCAATTTGGCATCCATTTGATATAGCTTGAAACCTCGATTTGCTGCAAATGCAAGCATCAATCGGATAGACTCTAATCGTGCCACGGGAGCATATGTCGCATCATAATTAAGGCCTTCAACTTGACTGTAGCCCTTGGCTACTAAGCGTGTCTTGTTTCTTATGATTTCTCCCTTATGGTTTAGTTTATTTTTGAAGACCCATTTGGTTCCAATGATTGTGGTCTTCTTAGGTCTAGGGACTAAGTCCCAAACTTGACTTCTTTTGAATTGACCTAGTTCATCTTGCATCGCAATGATTCAATCGGGATCATTTAATGCTTCATTAACTTTTCTAGGTTCAATTTCGGAAATTAAGGCAACTTCATTAGCCTCATTCCTAAAGAATGATCTAGTCCTAACCCCATGATGGATGTCTCCAACAATTTGGTCTTGGGGATGACTAGAGGCTAACCTAGTTTGCCTTGGTGTTGGCGGCGCTTCTTGAATGGTTTCACTAGACACAAGCTAAGCCTCAGGATCCAGCTGATCTATGGGTTGTCTAGGCTCCCCGTCATCGGATTCATCACCATCAACAACACGTGGAGTTTCATTCAAACCTAGTTTCCTAAGTTCAAATTGAACTCCTTCGACATCTTCTGGTTGATCATTTGCTTTTCAAATTTCTTCAAAAACAACATTAGAAGATTCTTCAATCAGTATAGATTTCTTGTTGTAGAGTCGGTAGGCTTTGCTAACTAGGGAGTACCCGACTAGTATCCCTTCATCATCCTTTGCCGTGAACTTTCCAAATTGGTCCTTGGTATTTAGAATAAACACCTTACAACCAAACACCCTAAGGTGTCTAACTGTAGGTGGTTTTCCAAACCAAAGTTCATGAGGAGTCTTACCTAAGAATCTATGTATGAGGACTCGATTTTACACATAGCAAGCTGTGTTCACAGCTTCGGCCCATAAGTAACTCGGTAATGAGTACTCATTAAGCATGCTTCGTGCAGTCTCTTATAAAACACGGTTCTTCCTCTATACAACACCATTTTGTTGTGGTGTTCTAGGAGTGGAGAACTCATGTCTATAACCTCTATCTTGACAAAATTCTAAAAATCATTGGTTTTGAAATTCACCTCCATGATCACTTCTTATTGTTTTAATAGTTGATGATTTTTCATTTTCAACTCTTCTACAAAAAGAAATGAAAACATCTAAGGTTTGATCCTTATATTTAAGAAAATAGGTCCATGTATTACTAGTAAAATCATCAATGATAACAAAGCAATATCTACTTCCATTCAAAGATATAATAGTACTACAATCAAACAAGTCCATATGAAGTAAATCCAATGCGGTAGAAGTACTTACAGTGCTTTTACCTTTATGTGCAGATTTTGTTTGCTTACCCATTTGACATGCATCACAAATCTTTTCTTTTTCATACTTGATGCTTGGTAAGCCACGGACTAGTCCCTTGTTGGCTAACTTCAGGATGTTTTTCATGTTCTCGTGTGCTAGTCTCCGGTGCCAAAGGGTGGACTCCTCTTCTTTTGACATGAAACACTTAGCAAAAGCATTAGTAGCACTTTTAAAGGATACTTGGTAAATGTTATCTACTCTTGTTCCTACTAGTACCGTGTCAAAAGTGTCATGTTGTCTAACTAGACATTGACTTGGTTGGAAATCAATTGTGTAACCCGAATCACACAATTGACTGACACTTAGGAGATTAAATGTCATCCCCTTGACTAGAAGGGCATTTTTAATTCTAAGACATTCGGATATTTGAATGTCTCCTATTCCTATGATCTTAAGACTACCATTATTACCAAAGGAAACATTACCTCTATTTTTGCATTGAAGGGTAGTAAATAATGATTTATCACCGGTCATATGTTTGGAGCACCCACTATCAACAAACCAAGTTGATAGATGCTCCCCCTCAATCACAACCTACACAATTCGAAAAATAGAAGATTTAGGTACCTAAACCTTGGGACCTAAAGCACCTACTAAACAAGACTTAGGCACCCATGTCTTGACAACTTTCCTTTGAACTTTGGGTGTCTTAATTGGTCTAACACCAGTCCTAGACATTAAGGACAAAAATGATGGTTCTTTGGGTCGGTAACCAATACCGGCCCTATTGTAGACTGTCCTTTGGGCATTCAAAATCATGTCTAAGGTCTTTGAGCTTGTTGAAAACTTCTCAAGAATACTCTTGAGTCTCTCAACTTCACTCTTCAATGATTTGTTTTCACCCTCTAACAATTCAACATACAAATCATCAACATCCTCATTCCTAGAGGACTTCAATTGTTCAACTTCAATTTTCAAAGACTTAATTTTTCGTTTTGACTTCTTCAAAAAATCGGTTAAACATGCAATTGTTCTATAGCATTTCTCAAGTTCGGGAGTGATTACCTCTTCATCATCCGAAGATGATGAAGCTGTGTTTGAGGAGTCGGAGGATTCATCACTGCTTTCTTCTCCCTCAATTGCCATGAGTGTCACATGTCGTGTACTCTTCTCCTCCTTCTCTTCATCGGATGAACTTGAGGATGATTCTTCCCAAGTGGCCTTCAAGGCCTTCTTCTTCTTCTTTGATTTCTCCTCCTTCTTTTTGAGCTTCGGGCAGTCCTTCTTGAAGTGCCCTTTCTTACTACATTCATAGCAAGAAATATTAGTCTTATCAATCTTAACTTCACCAGGGTTACCTTTGCCCTTGAAGCGTCGACCCTTCCTCATCATCCTTCTAACAAAATTTACCATCTCAGAGGAAGAAGACCCTCTGCCATCTTCCTCGGACTTGGATTCGGATTCGGAACAGGATAAAGATGAAGAGACTTCCTTCTCCTTCTTCTTCTCCTTCTTAGTCTTTTCTCCTGCAACTAAGGCAATCCCCTTCTCCTTGGGGCCTTTGTTAGCCATTTCATGAAGTTCTATCTCACAAAATAAATCATCTAATTTTATAATTGATAAGTCCTTGGAAACTTTGTAGGTATCCACCATGGTTGACCACAAAGCATTCCTTGGAAATGCTTTTAACACATACCTCACAAGGTCACGGTTCTCGACCTTTTCATCAATAGAATAAAGACCATTGAGGACTTCCTTGAACCGGCTATGAAGTTCACTCACCGTTTCATTTTCCTTCATAGAGAGGTTTTGTAGTTGGTTGAGGAATAAATCCCTCTTGACAATTCTTGAATCTCGGGTTCCCTCATGAAGTTCAATGAGTTTATTTCACAAATCTTTTACACTTGTAAATGGACCGACCTTGATTAGTTGGTCTTTGTTCATGCCGCATTGTAGGGTCACCACCGCCTTCGCGTCGGCTTCACTCTTTTGGGTTTATTCAGCCGACCAACGCCAAGACTCTAGTTCTTTGCCTTCATTATCCTTTAGAGGGGTAAAACCCTCCCTCACAGCGATCCAAGTGTTGATATCCATCTTTAGATAGTACTCCATCTTCGATCTCCAATATTGAAAATCTGCTCCATCGAAGAAGGGAGGTCGGGTGGTGCTAAAACCTTCTCTCAAGGCCATTGTCGACAGCTCTCGGTTGTTAATCCGCTTGTACAGAGCCCCAAGCTCTGATACCACTTGTTGGAACTTGGATGGCTAGAGAGGGAGGGTGAATGTAGCCAGACACCGAAACTTAACACTTATCGATTTTCTGCACTTAAACGTTAGGCAGCGGAAGCAAATAACACAAAACAGAGTATTGCAGAAAACTAAACCCTAAGCTAAACACAAATGCAAAACGCTAACAAGAGGATTTACAAGGTTCGGGGATAACTTGCCCCTACTCCTTGGCGTGCCCTTAAGGTGGGATTTCATCCAACCTAGCCCTCCAAACCAGGATTTCATCCAACCCAGCCCTCCAAGCTAACCTAGCCAGGATTTCATCGCTGGATCGATCGACACCTAACCCTCCAGGTTAGGATTTTCCCACACCTAGCCCTCCAAGCTAGGATTTTTCACACCTAACCCTCCTGGTTAGGACTTTTCCACACCTAGCCCTCCAGGTTAGGACTTTTCCACACATAGCCCTCCAAGCTAGGATTTTAGTTTAGGTTGATGATTATGATTATTATTAAGTCCTGATCGGAGATTAGGCATGGTGTGAAAAATCCTAGCTCGGAGGGCTAGGTGTGGAAAAGTCCTAACCTGGAGGGTTAGGTGTGAAAAATCCTAGCTTGGAGGGCTAGGTGTGAAAAAGTCCTAACCTGGAGGGTTAGGTGTGAAAAATCCTAGCTTAGAGGGCTAGGTGTGGGAAAATCCTAACCTGGGCGGTTAGGTGTGGAAAAGTCCTGGCTTGGAGAGCCAGGTCCTAGCTTGGAGGGCTAGGTTGGATGAAATCCTGGCTTGGAGGGTCAGGTCCTAGCTTGGAGGGCATGACACGTGGCACTCATGGCTCTTGGAGAAGAAAGCAGTGATAAATCCTCCGACTCCTCAAACGCGGTTTCATCATCTTCGGATGATGAAGAGGTAACCTCTCCCGAACTTGAGAAATGTTATAGAGTTATTGCATGTTTAACCAATATGTTGAAAAAGTCAAAGAGTAAGGTTAAATCATTGCAATTAGAAATTGAACAATTGAGGTCATCTAGGGATGAGAACATAGATTATTTACATGTTGAAAAGTTAGAGGATGAGATTAAGTCATTGAAAATTGAGATTGAGCATTTGAAATCCTCTAGGGTTGAGGATATAGATGATTTGCATGATGAATTGTTAAAGGAAGAAAACAAATCATTAAAGAGTGAAGTTGAGAGACTCAAGAATATTCTTGAAAAGTTCTCAACTAGCTCAAAAACCCTAGACATGATTTTGAATGCCCAAAGGGCAGTCTACAATAGGGCCGGTATTGGTTACCGACCCAAAGAACCTTCATTTGTGTCATTAATGTCTAGGACTGATATGAGACAATCCAAGACACCCAAGGTTCAAAAGAAAGTTGTCAAGGCATGGATGCCTAAGTCTTGTTTAGTAGATGCTTTAGGTCCCAAGGTGTGGGTCCCTAAATCTTCCATTTTTCGAATTGTGTAGGTTATGATTGAGAGGGAGCATCTATCAACTTGGTTCGTTGATAGTGGGTGCTCCAAACACATGACCGGGGATAGATCATTGTTTACCACACTTCAAAAGAAATGTAGAGGTAATGTTTCATTTGGTAACAATGGTAGTCTTAAGGTCATAGGAATATGAGACATTCAAATATCTGAATGTCTTAGAATTTCAAATGTCCTTCTAGTCAAGGGGATGACATTCAATCTCCTAAGTGTCAGTCAGTTGTGTGACACGGGTTACACAATTGATTTTCAACCAAGTCAATGTCTAGTTAGACAACATGACACCTTGGACACGGTACTAGTAGGAACAAGAGTAGACAATATTTATCAAGTTTCATTTAAAAGTGCTACTAATGTTTCTGCTAAGTGTCTCATGTCAAAAGAAGAGGAGTCCATCCTTTGGCACCGGAGGTTAGCACATGTTAACATGAAGAACATCCGGAAGTTGGCCAACAAGGGATTAGTCCGTGGCTTACCAAGCATCAAGTATGAAAAGGAAAAGATTTGTGATGCATGTCAAATGGGTAAACAAACAAAATCTGCACATAAAGGTAAAAGCACTGTAAGTACATCTAACTCTTTGGATTTACTTCATATGGATTTATTTGATTGTAGCACTATCATATCATTGAATGGAAGTAGATATTGCCTTGTTATCATTGATGATTTTACTAGATATACATGGACGTATTTTCTTAAATATAAGGATCAAACCTTAGATGTTTTCATTTCTTTTTGTAGAAGGGTTGAAAATGAAAAATCATCAATAATTAAGACAATTAGGAGTGATCATGGAGGTGAATTTCAAAACCAACGGTTTTTAGAATTTTGTCAAAATAGAGGTTATAGACATGAGTTCTCCACTCCTAGAACACCACAACAAAATGGTGTTGTAGAGAGGAAGAACCGTGTTCTACAAGAAGCTGCACGAAGCTTGCTTAATGAGTACTCACTACCGAGTTACTTATGGGCTGAAGCTGTAAACACAATTTGCTACGTGTAAAATCGAGTTCTCTTACATAGATTCTTAGGAAAGACTCCCCATGAACTTTGGTTTGGGAAACCACCTACGGTTAAACACCTTAGGGTGTTTAGTTGTAAGGTGTTCATCCTAAACACCAAGGATCACCTTGGAAAGTTCACGGCAAAGGCTGATGAAGGGATACTAGTCGGGTACTCCTTTGTTAGCAAAGCCTATCGAGTCTACAACAAGAAATCTAGATTGGTTGAAGAGTCTTCTGATGTTGTCTTTAAAGAAATTCCGAAGGCCAATGAACAACCAGAAGATGAAGTCCAATTCGAACTTAGGAGACTAAGTTTGAATGAGAGTCCAAATGGTGTTGATGGTGATGAATCTGATGATGGTAAGCCTAGACAACCCATAGGTCAGCCGGATCCTGAGGCTGAGCTTGTGTCTAGTGAAATCATTCAAGAAACACCATCAACACCTAGGCAAACTAGATTAGCCTCTAGTCATCCCCAAGACCAAATTGTTGGAGACATCCATCATGGGGTTAGGACTAGATCATTCTTCTAGAATGAGGCTAATGAAGTTGCTCTAATTTCTGAAATTAAACCTAGAAAAATTGATGAAGCATTAAATGATCCTGATTAGATCATTGCAATGCAAGATGAACTAGGTCAATTCGATAGAAGTCAAGTTTGGGACTTAGTCCCTAGACCTAAGAAGACCACCATCATTGGAACCAAATGGGTCTTCAAGAACAAATTGAACCATAAGGGAGAAATCATAAGAAACAAGGCACGCTTAGTAGCCAAGGGCTATATGTTGGTGCAAGTTGCATCAATGATGTTCTCCTTTAAGTGTTTTAATGTTTGACAATACACTTAAGTCAGTGATACAATGAAGAGACATAGGGGAGCAAAAGTGAAGTAACCAAAGCTGAAGAAAAGTCCTAGTTAATCTAGGCATCGAAACCCTAAGTCCCAGCGAAGGGCTGCTGGGCACCTAGCAAAGGACTGCTAGGTATCGAAACCCCAAGACCTAGCGAAGGGCTGCTAGGCACCTAGCGAAGGGATGCTAGGCATAGAAGACCTAGCGAAGGGCTGCTAGGCACCTAGCGAAGGGATGCTAGGCATAGAAGACCTAGCGAAGGGCTGCTAGGCACCTGGCGAAGGACTGCTAGGGAATCAAGACCTAGCGAAGGACTGCTAGGCACCTGGCGAAGGACTGCCAGGGAATGAAGTCTTGGTCCGAGGGACTGAGCAACTTAGCTGAACGATGACTAAGGACAGGAGTAGAGACGGGTCAGGGTTTGGGCGTCTCGAGGTCCGGAGGTATCGGAAGCTAAGCAAAAGTCCACCCGAAGGGCTGGGTGGCAACCGTCTCCTGAAAGGAGTAGGTGAAGGGCGAGTTCTCAGGGATAGGAACTCATGCCGGTTCGACCTAGGGTTTCGTGGAGATCCGAAGTCAGAACCAAGTCCTTAAGACCACTATTATATGTATCTATGCTTTGTGGTTGTACATCTTGCAGGTACCAAGATTGGAGGATGTAGCAGCTTGCTGGAGGCCCTAACCAGGGCGCCCCCAGTGTTGGGGGTGCCCCCATGAAACCAGGGCGCCCCCAACAGTGGGGGCGCCCCCAGACAGCACTAACAAGGCACTAAACATGAAGCAGGCAAAACAGGTGTCAACCGGGGTGCCCGGAGCGTCCGGGGCGCCCAAATTCGTAGCTGTTTTGCTGTTTCAAAGCCAGAACACAGGATAAACCCTCACGGGGGCGCCCGGAGTGTCCGGGATGCCCTGGTCAAAGATCTTATCCCCTGCGGTGAGGTAGGCGCAAGGATAAGGTTTGACCGAGTCTTCCGGGGCGCCCCCAGCGTCCAGGGCGCCCCCAGGAGGCCTATATAAGGGGCTTCGACCCCTCTGCTTCAAGCACAACATTCCAGAGCCTTTCTGATCATTCCGATCGACGACAACGCACTAAAGACGAGGCTTTACGACCGGGAGGCTCCAGGAGGAAGTGCGCGGCACTTCGGAGGTCCAGATCGGCTGACGCTTCGACATAAGTTGTTTTGGTTTGATTTACATTCTGCAATTAATTTTATTTATCCTTTTGCTTGTAAATCAAACTGTAAGACGGGTTTTCTCCGCCTCCAGAAATTCCGGAAAGGAGACCAATAGTGGACTCACGCCGAGTACATAGGCCTTGGACGTACTGACCCAGGGGGGTCGGGAACCAAGTAAATAAATCCCGCGTGTCCTTCTGTATTACATTTATTTTTCTATTTTTACTTTTCCGCTATGCTACTAATATTCTGAGTCTAGAACGAACGAAAGCTTTATGAAGATTTTCGAAAGATTTCGAACGGTCGACATTCACCAACCCCTCTATCGACGGCACCGGTCCTACACTATAGTCAAGTTGAAGGCCTTGATTATGATGAGACCTATGCTCCCGTGGCACGATTAGAGTCCATCTGATTGATGCTTGCATTTGCAGCACATCGAGGTTTCAAGTTATATCAAATGGATGTCAAATCGGCCTTTCTAAATGGTTTGATTAGAGAAGAGGTCTATGTCGAACATCCTCCGGGGTTTGAGAGTACCGAATTCCCAAACCACGTGTTCAAGCTCAAGAAAGCACTTTATGGCCTTAAACAAGCACCCCGAGCTTGGTATGAGCGGTTGTCGACATTCCTAATTGAAAAAGGCTTTGTAAGAGGCCAAATAGACCTTACACTGTTTCTACGGAGAGATGGTGATAATATTTTTGTAGCCCAAGTATATGTCGATGACATTATTTATGGCTCAAACAACAAGGGATATTTAAATGAATTCATTGGACACATGGAAAGTGAATTTGAAATGAGTCTAGTGGGAGAGTTGACTTTCTTCCTTGGACTTGAAATCAAACAAACCCGAGATGGGATCCATGTGCACCAATCGAAATACACACAAGAGATGCTTCGAAAATTCAACATGAGTGATTCAAAAGAGGTAACCACTACCATGGCTACAAACACAAGATTAGACAATGACGAGAGTGGTAACCCCATTGATTTGACTCAATTTCGGAGCATGATAGGTAGTTTGCTATACCTTACAGCTAGTTGACCTGATATTCTTTTCGCTGTGGGTGTGTCCGCTAGGTATCAAGTTTGTGCCAAGGAATCTCACTTAATCGCTGTTAAGAGGATTTTGAGATATCTTAAAGGCACAATTGGAATTGGTCTTTGGTACCCCCGTACCGAATCATTTGACCTAATTGACTATACCGATTCTGACTACGCTGGACGTAAGTTGGATCGGAAAAGCACGAGTGAGGGTTGCCAATTTCTAGGATCATCTCTAGTTAGTTGGTCAAGTCGGAAGCAACATTGTGCTGCTCTCTCCAGGACCGAGGTAGAATATATTGCTATGGGAGAGAGTATATCGCAATTGTTGTGGATGATTTATACTCTAGAGGACTATGGATTGAGTTACAAAGGTGTGCAAGTGTTGTGTGACAACATTAGCACAATTAATCTAACCAAGAATCCAGTCCATCACTCTAGGACTAAGCATATTGAAGTGCGTCACCACTTCATTAGAGATCATGTTGCTAGAGGAGACGTTGTACTCTCTTACGTAGAGTCCAAATCAAATTTAGCAGACATTTTCACTAAACCACTCCCCGAAAATGAGTTTAGCTTCTTAAGAAGGGAGTTGGGAATGTGTCGTGCTTTTTGAATTTCAAAATGCATTCAAAACTCTTCATGATTATTTCAAATTGTTGGGAAACGATTGGGTAACTTTGGGGACATCTCACACAAACTATAAGGTTTACCAAAACGTTTTTGTTTGCTAGAAATGGGGTGAGATGTTAGGATCAATTCAATTTCTCAAAATGTCAATGCGTCCCTTGAGAAATTAAGTTGACGAGATAAAAACCACTTCGGTGACCAAGTATGGGGAAAACCAATGCATAACACATGTGTATTTGGCTTCATGATCATACTAGGACATTCCAATCAAGGTAACTTGATTGGAAACCTGAATTTGGCACAATCTTGAATGAAATTGATTGAATGATTGTTGATTGAGTTTGACTCCACTTCGATGGAGCAAAGTGATTTGTTCGAACCATAGGGACCTTTGATCCTTGTTTAGGGATCAATTATAGTCAAGGGATCACTTTCAAGATCGATATCTTTCATCAGATCTCTTCAGAAATCGTGGGGAAATCTGAAACTGCAAGTTTCAGATCGTATCAGGGAGTATCAGGAACCCTGATCGGTCACTGAACCAATTAGGCGTAGGGCTGATCGGTCCCCGGACCGATCTGGCTCCCTCCTATGGTGATCGGTCCACAGACCGATCAGAGGGGTCACACAGACTTAACGAAATTCTGTCCAAACACTCTATGCTAGCCTGGATCGGTCCTCGGACCGATCTGGCACCATGTGGTGATCGGTCCACAGACCGATCAGGGAGCTTTCCGAATATCATCTGACCCTATTGTTCGCTTCCTGATAGATCAGCCGATCGATCAGGAGCCTGCCTGATCGGTCACCCGATCGATCAGGACCAGGCCAGTCTGATAAGGCTGAAGCCTGATCGATCTGGGCGCTTCCAGATCGAACGGTGATCCGTTCGATCACATTAAATTTCGGTTGGTGGACCGATCTACCAACCTAATAACTTCACGAAAACCCCTCATCTCCCAAGCCCTAGCGCTGAACCTCACTACGTGCGCCTCTTCAGCCTCTGCGAGAGCCTTCCCTGCGTCTCCTTCCTCCTCTTGCGAGTAAGCTTGTGTGCGCGCGCGTGCGATCCTGAGAAAATTTCCTGCAAGCTTTTCCTTGTCTTCTGCAAGTTCCTCTTTCACTCAAGGTTTTGCGCTCATCTCTTACGCCGAGAACTTTCTCCTGCGCGAGCTCTCCTTCCAGCCTTCAAGATCCTCTCAAATCAACTTCAATGGCACCTAAGTAAATATTTTTGGTTAGTTTATCTTACAAATCAACTCATAGATTATTAGTTTGTGCTAATCAAAATTTTTATCTTGTGGTGCTTGCCGTGACCTTGCCTATGCCATTAACTACACTCTATCACATCTCTTTATTATTTGATTTTTGATCAAATCTTATATTTGTATCAACCTGGTGCCGTGACCTTATGTTTCTGCCGTAACCCTTCTTTGTCATGTCACTGATTAAATCTATTTTCAAATGATCAATTCTATCTTATGATTATTGTTTCGTGATCAAATCTTGGTTAAACCTATGTTCATGTGGTCGATTCAACTCTTGCCATGATCTATTCAAACCTTTAGAAAATCATCTAAGGGAAAGGAATCAGTGGAGGGTAGCTCGAGAGGCAAAGCCCCTTCCTCATCAGCACCCACCCGAAGGCATCGGCCTTCCTCGAGTTCTCGCTTTCCCAATGCCGCCTGTGAACAGGCTTTTCAATCACGCACATTCAAGTTACTCACCTGCCGATCTATTGATGTTCCCTTTCTGACCGAGCACTGTCCTTCCATCATGGAAATAGTCACTTTTTACAATCTTGGCTTTCTCCTTTCTCTTGAAAGGACTATCAATTATGACCTTGTCTCCAAGTTTTACAACAACCTTCAGCAAGGACCTCAGGGGGGCTTCGAATTCACCACTCGCGTAGCAAAGAGAAATCTTGATTTCTCTTATGAGATTCTAGCGGAGTACCTAGGCGGTCGACGATCGCCTAACCTGTATTCGATCTATCCCGAGCTCCCTGATCCTCTATTGGCTCCTTTTGCGGACGTCACCCCCGACTCCATATATCAGCACTTCTTTGGCCATCCCCGCCCAGCCGAGCTTGATGAGTTGGGTCCTGATTTTCCTACTTTTGCAGCACTCCGTCTCTCTCCTACCGATTACATCTTGTTCAAGATTATCACAAACTGTATCCTGCCTATCACTTTCAAGCCCTTAACTGAGATCCGACCCTATCATTGCATGATGCTCTACGGCATGCACCGCCGCATGGACTTCGATATCATGGAGAGCATCTTTCAGACCATTTTATCCTATCGAGAGCCGAGCTGCCGCACAGTCTATATGCCATTTGGTCATGTCATCACCGACTGGCTTAAGTCAGTAGGTGTTGATGTCACCAAGGGCAGGACAGTGCCCATGGTCCGACAGGATTGCAGACTTGGCCAGCGGACATTTGCCAAGTCCGGCATCATCATACGGGATCGCGATGGGGTTTTGGTTTGGAAGGACGGGAGGGGACTTGGCGAGCTTCATGGAGGTCCACACTTTCAGGTACCAGCAGATGCTGTTGCACCTCAGGAGGCTCCCGCCGCTGTTGCTGCTGATTACGATTATGAGCCATACCCGGATCTACAATGGCAGATTTCCGAGCTGGATCAGACGATCCAGCATGATCTTCACATATGAGAGCTCTATCGGGAGGAGTTCCGTTCAGAGTTCCGATCTTTCGATCGCAGACTGACCGTGGTGGAGTCGGATGTCTCCGGGGTCTGCACTTTACAGCAGACGTGGTATGATGAGTGGCGCCAGCACTCATTCCCTGGAGGTGCGCCCTCTGCCAGTACTGCACTGGGGCCTGTTGTTCCTGATGATGTGGACGACCCTATGCAGGCTGATCCCCCCGCTGATGATTGATATACTCTGCCTCTGTTTGTGATTTGATGCTATCTGACTGTTTGGATTGTATGACTTTCGGGCTGCATGCCCCATGACTTGACTTTTCTGGCCTTGTGCCACATTTGCTTTGACTTTGATGCATTGATATGCATCTGATTAGTTGTCTGGTTTTGATGCACTTGACTATGACAAGTTTTTTCTTAATGATGCATCTGATATTTTTCATGAATTTTATATTTGCCTTACCATGATTTGATTGTTGGCATATATGTGTGTTCACATGATTACTATCTGCGTGTATGTCGTTTTATTCATGATTTTGCTTATGATGCCCTGTCCATATGATACATATGCTAGTTATGCCATGCCTTCTCTTTGTCATATGTATTCATATGTTTATCAAAATAAATCATTCTTACCTGTGTTGTTTTAGGATACCCCTAGGGTTGAGGGGGAGTATGGTTAAACTTAACAGCCCCTCTAGACCCTTTTCGATGTTCGACAAAGGGGGAGAGTGTGGTTGGTTAAGTTTAGGATGATCATGTTGTAGGGGGAGGATCCTGATTCCCCTATGATTCTAAATTTGAAAAATTGATTGAGAATCCCTAAACTTAAAATCGGGTTGTCAAACAACAAAAAGGGGGAGATTGTTGATGCAGTCTGACCTTGATTGTTGTTTTGGTGTTGACATCGATTTTAGTTTAGGTTGATGATTATGATTATGATTAAGTCCTGATCGGGGATTAGGCATGGTATGGAAAATCCTAACCTGGAGGGTTAGGTGTGGAAAATCCTAGCTTGGAGGGCTAGGTGTTGAAAATCCTAACCTGGAGGATTAGGTGTTGGAAAATCCTAACCTGGAGGGTTAGGTGTGGAAAATCCTAGCTTAGAGGGCTAGGTGTCTGGAAAAGTCCTAATTCGGAAGGGTTGGGTGAAAAGTCCTAGCTTGGAGGGCTAGGTGAAAAGTCCTAGCTTGGAGGGCTAGGTGAAAAGTCCTAACCTGGATGGTTAAGTGAAAAGTCTCAACTTGAAGGGTTATGTGAAAAAGTCCTGACTTGGAGGGTCAGGTCCTAGCTTGGAGGGCTAGGTCTGGAAAAGTCCTAATTCGGAAGGGTTGGGTGAAAAGTCCTAGCTTGGAGGGCTAGGTGAATAGTCCTAACTTGGAGGGTTAGGTGAAAATTCTCAACTTGGAGGGTTAGGTGAAAAAGTCCAAGCTTGGAGGGCTAGGTTGGATGAAATCCTAGCTTGGAGGGCTAGGTTTGAGTCCCTGGATCGGTCTGGTGACCGATCAAGGAAGTTGGCACGCTGCTCCTTCGTGGATCGGTCCGGTGACCGATCCAGCGATGACTGATCGGTCTGGTGACCGATCAGAGAGCGCACAGTGAGGTTGGGAACCTACTGTGTGGCTCCTGATCGGTCTGGTGATCGATCAGGGAGCAGGTCGTTGCCTCGCTGCTTGGCTCCTGATCGGTCCGGTGACCGATCAGGGAGCAGGCAGTTCACTCATTGCCTTGCTCCTGATCGGTCTGGTGACCGATCAGGGAGCACACAGTGAGTTGAGTTCCCTCGCTAATCAGCTCCTGAACGGTCTGGTGACCGATCCACGACTTAGGATCTGATTTTCGCGGTTACTGTTCACTTAGAAGTGGACCGATCAGGCTTGAGACCGGTCAGGGAGCTATCTGATCGGTCTGGTGACCGATCAGGCTTCACTCTGATCGGTCTGGTGACCGATCAGGCCTGTGTCGTCGCGAAAGCTGGGAGTCCCAGTATAGCGGTGGATCGGTCTGGTGACCGACCCACAGGCCCTGGATCGGTCCGGTGACCGATTACTTTAATTCAAAATGCACTGTCAGACACTCTGATCGCGTCTGAACGTATCCGATTCTCTACGCTTAACCTCTGATACTCGATTTGCTGCTTGATATGCTGTGCTAATACTCTGATTGAGCTGCAGGTGACAGGGGAGGATTCAAACACTCAAGGAGTGTCAATGGAGGCCTTTCCTTGGAGCAGGTTTGTCCATTTGCCATCTCAGTTTGCAACGGCTGGAGCTCCAGACTGGAGGTGCTGACTGGAGCTTGGCTGAGGGAAGCTCAGGGAGTCCAGGGAGAGCTTAGTGGTAGCTGGCGTTGGTAGGTGAGCAACTGGAGGCTGCAGTGAGATGGTGTCACCTAGCGTTCAGTGGAGAAACAAAAGGGCATAGCGGAGAAGAGCAGAATAGGGTTCAGGGAAGAAACTTCTGGCTTAAGTTCTTGCTGCGCGATTGTGTTCTCCACACTTTGCTTGTGCGTTCTGTAATTCCATCATCTTGAGCAAGCAACTGTAATCTCTAAACCAACCAACTGTAATCTCTGAAGCAATCATCCCTTACTTGAGCACTTGGAGGAAGAAACAAGAGGCTTGGTGAGTCCAACAGCGAGAAGACACGAAGAAGGGTGTTCTTGCATGAGATCGTCGCTGGGTGGAGCTCGAGGAAGCGCTACTTGTGTTCTTGCCTGTGCTAAGTGCTAAGTAAGATCATTCTTGTGTTTCATTGTGCTTAAAACTTCATCTTTGTTGAAACGCTATGGAGAGGTTACTCCATCGAGAAGGAGGTTGTATTTTATCCGGTGTTCACCGGGGCTTGATCTGCCGATGATCAAGGGATCGCCCACCTTAAGGGCACGCCAAGGAGTAGGGGCAAGTTATCCCCGAACCTTGTAAACCCTCCTTGTTAGCGATCTTGCTAGTTGTTTTAGTTTGTTTTATTTTCTGCATTTCTGCATTACTCTGTTTCTATTGTTTCCACTGCTGTGCTACTAACCGTGAAGTGCAGAGAACCCCTAACGCGAAAGAAGTTTGTGTCTGGCTATATTCACCCCCCTCTCTAGCCATCCAAGTTCCAACATAAACCCTTGTATGGTTTGAGGGTTTCTTACGTAACCATGGGGTCGACCATGAGAGACCTCTCTATGTCTACGGATTAAAACTTAATCCGAATAGAGACTCATCTCCCAAACGACCGTCTCGTCGTAGTGTCAATTAATTCAAGTCACAACTTAGCCAAATTCAAGACAACGAATGGATCGCCGGTCTTTGTGTTTATTATCGGAGTCCATGACAAAATTAATTATCATATTAATTAACAAATAATTAATCTATGATAATTAATTAACAACATGCAATAACAAACATAATCAAAGCAATATAACGAAAGAAGGACGGAGCTAAGGAGAGGTATACCTCGTCGTTTACCTCGCAGTCTTCTACCGTATAACCCTCCCCTCCTGGACATCGTGTGGGCGACGAGCTACCAAGACGTGGAGCTATCAAGGCTTTGCCAATTAATCCTTCTTCTTTTCTCTTCCTTACTTTGCACCAACCAAGAGAAAACCCTAAAGTTAGGGTTTCTTCACCGCCGCCCCACCCTTCAAGGAAGAAGGAGAAGGTATTGAGGAAGAAGAGCTCCTCTCCTTCACCACCACCCGAGCCAACCTTCACTTCATCTTCCTATCTCATGGCAGCAAGCTCGCAAGGAAGATGAACTTCTCCGGCCTCTCCCTTTTTCCGGCGACAAGCTCCAATGGGAAGAGGAAGCTTCTGCCGGCGCACCACCCTTCTTCCTCCTCTGCTTCCACGCTCCACAAAGGAGAAGGGCTGAAGGGAGCTCCTCCTTGTCCTATGAACCTCCGCAGTAGAGGATGTGGAAGAAGAGAATAGGAGAGAAAGAAAACAGAGGCTTTTCTTCAGCTCCACCGCCGACGCCAACTCTCTCCTTGTGCCGACGAGCCTTCCTTGCTTCCTCCTTGCCGCGCGCCACCAAAGGGTGAAGACAACTCCTCCCTGTTAGATCGTTGTCGTCCGCTAGAGGGGGGTGAATAGCGATTTTCCGAACTCCCTTGTTCCTGCATTGTTAGTAGCACAGCGGAATATACAAAAGCAAACAAAAACAACGCTAACAACCTGATTTAGTTGGTATCCACCCTGGTCGGGTGACTAATCCAACAATCCTTAGACGGATCAAACCCCGGATAACCTCCGGCTAGAACTCGTCACTCCTTGTGGGTGGAGAAACCTCGCCACAACACCAAGAACACTTAGAGAACAAAGTAGACTACTATCTTGCCTTAGCCAAGCAAGATTCGTCAAGAAACTCAGCCACCACGACGTCCTCTTTAAATAGGACTCGGGGCTGATTTCTCGCTACCAGTCGACTGCCGCCAGGGCAGTCGACTGGTGCCAGCCAAATTCGACCGTTGACACTCCCAACGTTCGAATTTACTAGCTCACCAGCCACCTACCAGTCGACTGCCCCCAGAACAGTCGACTGGTCCCCAGCTGAATCCCTTCCCGAGTACATTCACACAGCACTCGATCCTCACGACTCGACTGACTCCTCATCCGCAGCCTCGACTATTGCCTTCGCGCCCTCTTCATCTTCGGCTCCCGTCCCTCGGATGCACGCAAGCCTCCAGCTTGCCTCCATGCCATCCTTCACGTATGCCTCGAAGTCCGCGCCCATCAGCTCATCGTCCCTGCTCACCAAGGTCCCTCGGATGCGCACGCAAGCCTCCAGCTTGCCTCCATGCCATCCTTCACCATACCGAGACCGTCCAGTCAAGTCCATATGTGTAACCTGTACAACTTGCACACTCAACATACACATATAAGAATACAAGGGAAAGCCTAACTTAAACCTTTTGCCCAAACATCAAAACTCATGGTCACACCGGACCATCTTAGGTCGATTGCTCCAACAATCTCCCCCTTTTTGATGTTTGGCAATCCGTTTAAGTTAGGAAAGCAAGATAGTAGTAAGTAGCAAAAATCATGCTAAATGAATGCATATGCAATGCATAACTGGATCCTATCCCAGGCATCCCACACCTAACCCTCCAAGTTAGGAATTTTACACCTAGCCCTCCAAGCTAGGATTTTTACCACCTAACTCTCCAAGTTAGGATTTTCCCACACCTAGCCCTCCAAGCTAGGATTTTCCAACACCTAGCCCTCCGAACTAGGACTTTTACCACCTAACCCTCCAAGTTAGGATTTTCAACCAAACCGGGTTTTTTAAAGCTTCTCCCAAGCTCCCCCTTATACTAGACTTACAAAGGCTTTTTAAGAACCTCTCCAAGGTTCCCCTTACGCCATGAAGGGAGCAATCATGCTCCCTCTTAAACTTAGCTCTCCCTAAACCTAGGGTTTCTTTCTAGCAAAGGTATTGGTTTCCCACTTAAACACAATATTTCTCCTCCTTTGTCATACATCAAAAAGAACCCAATAATTACCCAATTATTGGTTCTTTAAATTCCCAATGACCCTAAACACAGTGTACTAGACCCCCATACACTTGTTCCTTGTTATTTAGACCCCAAACCAGCTGCTGATACCCAAATCAGCCTCTGGCAGTCGACTGGCAACAGTGGCAGTTGACTGATACGCCTAAAATCTGATTTTCTGGCCGAATTTCAGAAACGCGCCAGAAATTTCATAAATTTCCAAAAATTTCCAAACTTCGTGGACAACTTTGTGGTACCCATACTTACTTGGGAAAAATACATTTCACCATGTATCTATCCTCATTCCCAAGTTTGGTACAAAACTCAAAAGTTTTCTTATGAAAATTAAGGCAAATAGGAGACAACCTCCCCCTTTACTCATGCCTTCTCCTAATTTTCATTTTCAAAGGGTTAAGTTCTACCCAACTTAACACCCTAACACCAAGTTAGGTTCTACCCAACCTAACAACCAAGTTCTTCTCCCTTGGACACCATTAAAGGCATGTTCCCCAAGCACCCTTATCCTCGAAAAATATGATTTCATGAAAATCACAAATATGCTTGACTTTTGGTACAACTTCCTAATTTCCTCAAAAGATTGGCATTTTGTATAAATTTTCAAATGTATCTCTAATTCCATGTGTTTGTCAAATCTACCCATCATAATTCGACACATGTAATTGTCCTCAATTCTTTCCTTTCCATTCATCAAGCATTTATCATTTGATATCATTTATTGAATTTAAGGCCCTTACCAACTTTCTTTAAATTCCATGATATCCACATGACCTCATTTTATGTAATCACCATTAAATCATGAGGCACACCTTTACTCAACCAGTATCATCAACGATTTTAATTTAGACATCATATTCTATCATCCAATAGCCATTTTCCTATTTCAGCCTACAGACCAGTCGACTGCCCTTGTGGCAGTCGACTCCCAAAATGCACAGAATATTTCTGGGCTCTTACCAGTCGACTGCCCCTAGGGCAGTCGACTGATACCTGAATTTTAGGTTTTCTAGCCCAATTTCAGTAATCCCTAAATAATTCCACAAATCTCCAAAAATTATGAAATTTCATGGGGAGATTTGTGGGGCCAATGTCTACTTGGGAAAAATACGTTTCCAAATAAATGTACTCCGGATCCCAAGATTGGCACGAAACTCAACTCTCTCTAAAGTGTATCAATTAAACTCATCCTAAAAGTTCTAATTCTCACTTCTCTTCAATGTATCCTCTTATCCTTAACCATGAGTTATTTCTATCATTGAATTACATGGTATTCACACATTAACCTCAATTTTCTCGAATATAACCTTATTTTCACCATTCTCTCCCTAAAACTCTATTTAATGTGCCAAAACCTAGGATTAAGAATTAGCCAAGTCTTCCAACCCTTTGTGGTACACTTCACCTAATTTCCTAGGAGAGAGTCTATTGAGATCCATTTACCATGGACCCCAAAGGCTCCTAGAGCTCCCCCTTGAGCTCTTAGCCCTAGCCACCTCCTTAGGTGACTCAATCCATACTAGACCACATCGGTGTGCCACCGGTGATTCTTGGCCTACAAATTGGACCTTCTTAACCTTGGACACCTTGTCCTTGGTTAAGTCAGCCTTTCTACCTTTGGATGACACCCACTTGCCATCCTTGGACTTACCCTCCATTCCATGATTATATGCTTTCCCAGCATATTTCTTTCCATCTACCTTGGAGGTCTTAGACCGGTATCCCAAACCCGATCTATCATAGTTGGGTTTTAAGCTACCCAATACTATGTCTAGACCCTTAGATCCAACGGAGAATCTTTCTAAGGCCTTTTCTAAAGTATCAAGCCTTGCCCTCAAGGCTTGATTTTCCCTTTCTAGATTTTTGACCTTAGAGTCCATATGTCCATTTTGGACATTTCTAGACCTACCCTCCTTTCTAGGCATATTCCTTCCCTTCTTGGGATTAATGCCATCATTTTTAGGTACAAAGGTCCTAGGTTTATGATGATGCATGTTTTTCTTGAGATTTTGATCTACCTTATTATTCCTAGTCCTATCATGATATCTAAAATCATGGTTATGCACCATTAAGCAACTTTCATCAAAACTAGCATGCATGGAGGAATGACTAACATGATTTTTACTATGCAAGAAGGAATTTGACATTAAATTGCTTTTTATTCTAGGGTTAGGAAGTACCTCCCTTACCCTTGAAGTTCCTCCTTGATGTGGACTTCTTTGCTTCCTCCTTTCTTCTTTCTCCCATCTCCTCAAGTGGTCCATCTTCTTGAGCTCTCCACTCTTTGGACACTTGGTGTGGTAGTGCCCCAATTCACCACACGTGAAGCATCGAATTCTCCTCTTCTTCTCTTGGGATTCTCCACTCCTACACTTCATGTTAAAATTAAAGGAATTTGAAATGAGTGTAGATTTTACCTCCTTTTTACCTTGTGGGCACTTATCCTTGTAGTGCCCCTTTTGGTTGCAACCAAAGCATATAATATGCTTCTTTCTCTTGGCTTTGGTGGAGGTGGAGACTTCCTCTTCAACCTTGGATGAAGAAGATGTTTCCTTTTGTTCTTGTGTAGACGAGGGTCTCTCCTCCCCCTCAATCCTTGAGGTGGTGACCTCCTCCTTTTCTCTAGATGAGGTGGATGACCTCTCACTTTCTTCTACCTCACTTGAAGATGTCAACACTTCTCCTCCTTTTTCCTTCTCTTGGACCATCGAATCCACTTCTTTTGATTCTTCCACTATTTTGACTTGTGTAGATTTCTCATGATACTCTTTCAACTTGCTCCACAATTCACATGCATTTTGATATGCCCCTACACAACTCAAAATTTCGTTAGGCACAATATCAATCAAAATACCCATTACCTTCTCATTGGCCCGAAATTGTTCTTGTTGCTCTTGAGTCCAATATCTAGGACGAAGCTTCTTCCCGTGCTTGTCCTTTGGAACTTCGAAGGGCTCTTCTATGGCTATCCTACATGGCCAATCCATGCTAAGCCAAGTCTCTATCCTTGCCCGCCAATAGTTGAAATCCTCGTGGTCGTAGGCCGGCGAAGTGTAGATGTTGTCCCCTAGCGGACCTTCTCCTTCCATTTTCCTCTAGCATGTGCTCCCTCGGCGGTTAGTCCGATCAAGAGCGGTCCTTGCTCTGATACCAACTGTTAGATCGTTGTCGTCCGCTAGAGGGGGGGTGAATAGCGATTTTCCGAGCTCCCTTGTTCCTGCGTTGTTAGTAGCACAGCGGAATATACAAAAATAAACAAAAACAACGCTAACAACCTGATTTAGTTGGTATCCACCCTGGTCGGGTGACTAATCCAACAATCCTTCGGCGGATCAAACCCCGGATAACCTCCGGCTAGAACTCGTCGCTCCTTGTGGGTGGAGAAACCTCGCCACAACACCAAGGACACTTAGAGAACAAAGTAGACTACTATCTTGCCTTAGCCAAGCAAGATTCGTCAAGAAACTCAGCCACCACGACGTCCTCTTTAAATAGGACTCGGGGCTGATTTCTCGCTACCAGTCGACTGCCGCCAGGGCAGTCGACTGGTGCCAGCCAAATTCGACCGTTGACACCCACAACGTTCGAATTTGCCAGCTCACCAGCTACCTACCAGTCGACTGCCCCCAGAGCAGTCGACTGGTCCCCAGCTGAATCCCTTCCCGAGTACATTCACACAGCACTCGATCCTCATGACTCGACTAACTCCTCGTCCGCAGTCTCGACTATTGCCTTCGCGCCCTCTTCATCTTCGACTCCTGTCCCTCGGATGCACGCAAGCCTCCAGCTTGCCTCCATGCCATCCTTCACGTATGCCTCGAAGTCCGCGCCCATCAGCTCATCGTCCCTGCTCACCAAGGTCCCTCGGATGCACACGCAAGACTCCAGCTTGCCTCCATGCCATCCTTCACCGTACCGAGACCGTCCAGTCAAGTCCATATGTGTAACTTGTACAACCTGCACACTCAACATACACATATAAAAATACAAGAGAAAGCTTAACTTAAACATTTTGCCCAAATATCAAAACTCATGGTCACACCGGACCATCTTAGGGCCGATTGCTCCAACACTCCCTTGTTCTGTGATCGACGACAACCTAGAGGATGAGAGGAAGATCAAGGAAGAAGAAGAGGAGAGCTTCTTCTTCCATTGCCCGCCGGTGCCCTAGGTGAGAGGGAAGGGAGAGAGGAGAAGGGAGAGGTTTTAGGGTTTTCAAATAATTGGAAATAATTTCCAATTAATTGTGGATTAATTATTAGCCTTGTATCATGACTCCTATGGGGTATTTATAGGGCTAAGGTAGGGACCATGAGGAGGAGTTGGTTCTGTAGGACCGGTGCCTTCGATAGAGGGGGGTGAATATCGACCGTGAAAAACCTTTCGGAATTCTTCGTAAAACTTTCGTTCTGGATTTAGAATATTAGTAGCGCAGCGGAGAATAAATGGAACGAAAAACAAAGCAAAGGATAATGACACGCGGGATTTATTTACTTGGTTCCCGACCCCCATGGGTCAGTACGTCCAAGACCTATGTACTCGGCGTGAGTCCACTATTGGTCTCCTTTCCGGAATTTCCGGAGGCGGAGAAAACCCGTCTTACAGTTTACAATTACAATCAAAAAGATATTGAAAGTTAAAGTACGGAACAAGTAAAAGCAAACCAAACACGAATATGAAACTCGGCCGATCTGGACCTCCGAAGTGCCGCACACTTCCTCCTGGAGCCTCTCGGTCGTAGAGCCTCGTCTTTAGCGTGTTGTCGTCGGTCAGAATGATCAGATCAGTACTTGGAAGTCGTGTCTGAAGTAGAGGGGTCGAAGCCCCTTATATAGGCCTCCTGGGGGCGCCCCAGAAGACTCAGTCAACCCTTATCCTTGCGCCTACTTCGCCGCAGGTGATAAGTTCTTTGACCAGGGCGCCCCGAACATCCCGGGCGCCCTCTTGAGCGCTTATCCTGTGCTTCGGACTTGCAGCAGCGAAGCAGGGTTGACCCGGGCGCCCCCAACACTGGGGGCGCCCCCAACACTGGGGCACCCTGCATTAAGACTGCAAGGCTAGTTCTTCTGTTGCTTTGTCTCCGGTTCTTGTTACCTGCAAGATACACAAACACAAAGCATATATGCATATAATATTAAGCTTAAGAACTTGGTTCGGACTTCGGATTTGCACGAAACCCTAGGTCGAACCGGCACAAGTTCCTATCCCTGAGAACTCGCCCTTCACCTACTCCTTTCAGGAGACGGTTGCCACCCAGTCCTTTGGATGGACTTTTGCTTAGCCTCCGATTACTCCGGATCTCGAGACGCCCGAACCCCGACCCGTCTCTACTCCTGTTCTTAGTCATCGCTCAGCTAAGTTACTCAGTCCCTTGGACCAAGACTTCATTACCTAGCTGTCCTTCGCCAGGTGCCTAGCAGTCCTTCGCCAGGTCTTCATTCCCTAGCAGTCCTTCGCCAGGTGCCTAGCAGCCCTTCGCTAGGTCTTCTATGCCTAGCATCCCTTCGCTAGGTGCCTAGCAGCCCTTCGCTAGGTCTTCTGTGCCTAGTAGTCCTTCACTAGGTGTCTAGCAGCCCTTCGCTAGGTCTTAGGGTTACGATACCTAGCAGCCCTTCGCTAGGTGCCTAACAACCCTTCGTTAGGTCTTAGGGTTTCAATATCTAGCAGTCCTTCGCTAGGTGCCTAGTAGCCCTTCGCTAGGTCTTAGGGTTACGATACCTAGGTTAACTAGGATATTTCTTCAACTTAGGTTACTTCTCCTTTGCTCCCCTTTGTCTGTTCAATATATCACTGACTTAAGTGTATTGTCAAACATTAAAACACTTAAAGAAGAACATCATTGATGCACCTTGCACCAACAGGTTCTTGGCCCGCTAATGGATCCAAATCCGATCCATTAATGGAGATCCATTCCACTAAAGGATCTCATTGAACTTCCTCACCAACCCCCATATTTTCATATGGGCTCCACCTATTATGAGTCGTCCATCTCCCTGTGTTTAAGATATCGAATGTCCGATAATTAATTTAAATTACTGATAATTTTAATTAATTATCCTCTTGATCCTTAATTAGTACTACTCAACCTTTTCATCATGTCGGACCATAGTCCACTTGCAAGATTTGACATGACGATCCTTTTGAACTCACCAAGGGAGCATCATCTGTTGAGGCAATCAGCCCAAGTATGATCTGCAGGATCATGGTTTTGATGTGTGTGGTCAATATGATTAAGTTAGGGTTTGTTGTTGGACTAATATGTGTATGTGAGTATGCAGGTTTGCAGATACACATAGACTTAGTTGATGTCTTCAGGTGAAGGGTGGCATGGAGGCAAACTGGAGGCTTGTGTGTGCATCCGAGGGACCATGGATAGTAGGGACGATGAGCCGATGGGACGCGAACTTCGAGGCGTACGTGAATGATGGCATGAAGGCAAGCTGGAGGCTTGTGTGCACATCTGAGGGACTAGGGCCGAAGACGAAGAGGGCGTGAAGGCAACAGTCGAGGCTGCTGGTGAAGAGTCGACCAGGTCGTGAAGGTCTGAGTGTGAGTATTTGTACTCGAGAACTAAGCCGGGAGGGTTCGAGTGCAGAGAGAAATATACTTGGGAAGGGTAACCCTAGGCATAGGGAAGGACCAGTAGACTGCCCCAGGGGCAGTCAACTGGTAAAGGCTGGAGATTCGAATGTTGGCTGTAACGGTCAAATATGAGTGGGACCAGTCGACTGCCCCAGGGGTAGTCGACTGGTAGCGGTCATTTACTACTCGAGCTCTATTTAAAGGAGCTCGTTTAAGGCTACTGTTCTTTGGCGAAACTTGCTTGGGTAGAATGAGTTAGTAGCCTTCTTTGCTCAGGTAGTGTCCAAGAGTTGTGGAGAGGTTTTTCCACCCACAATGAGCTACGAGATCTAGCCGAAGATACTCCGGGGAATCATCCACCAACGGATTAGAGATTGCCCACCTTACGGGCAGCCGTGGAGTAGGAGTTTTTATCTCCGAACCACGTGAATAAGTGTGTTTTAGTTGTTAGTTTTATTTTTACTTAATATTTTCTGCTTGCGCACTAACAATTGTAGGAAGAAAACGAAAGGTTGCTATTCACCCCCTCTAGCAAGCTGTCAACGATCTAACATCATCATCCTGACTCACCAGGACACGGATTCCGTCAATAATCAACGACACACTATATAATTAATATTATTTCCCAATTTACTGGGCCTATCGATTTAACAGAATAAATCTCGCTTATTGGCAAGTTAAAGAAATAATAATTAGTTATACGTGCCCGTTATTATTTCGGGATTAAGAGATCGTACTCTATAATATATATCCGAGGTCTAATCCAATTTATGAAGTCAGTACAAAATTAGATTACCTCTATTTTGGTCCTACTCAATGCACACAAAGCGCACTAGTGTAATTCTATGGTTAAGACAAATTACACCTAATTACACTACAACCATCCCGATGGTTTGTCCAATTCCATCTCGGTTGTGAGCATCTTTCTTATACTTCTGCAATGTACTGATAACATGATCTTCTGTGCGTCATCATGCATCATGTTATCTAAAATGCAAAGTATGAGACATTTTGTGCACATACTAATATAAATATGCACCGTGTGATTTTGTGATTCTCTTTCAAAATGTAAATGTACTTTAACCAAAAGTAAAGCTTTTAGTATGCATCCTGACAATATCCACTAGTGGATTTAGAGTCTTTTGTATCTGATATCCAATTAGCATCATAGTATCCCTCTAAGACAGTGGGATTTTTTCCGTAATATAATTCGTAGTTTATAATATATTTTAAATATCTAAGAACTCGCATCAGTGTTTTCCAATGGGTGTCATTTGAATTACTCGTAAAATGACTCAGCTTGTTGACCACACAAGCAATATTCGGACCTGTGCAATTTGTGAGATACATCAAACTGCCTATTATCCGAGAATATTCTAATTGCAATATAAGCTCACTATGGTTTTTCGCTAAGTGTTGACTTAGATTCATAGGTATTATCACTGTAGAGAGATCGTACGCATTGAGTTTTTTCAATACCGACTCTACATAGTGGGATTATGTGAGAACTATCTCATCAGATATCTTGAGAATTTTAATTCCCAATATAACATCTACTCGACTCATATTTTTCATATCAAAATTGTTGGTCAACATTTTCTTTGCACTCATGATTATTGCCTATTATAAGTATATCGTCTACATACAGACGATTATATGTCCTTCAGGTATGGTTTTGACATAATACATTTGCCATATTCATTTATTTTGAATTCGTTTGACAGAATTACTTTGTCAAGTTTTTCGTGCTATTGTTTAAACGCTTGTTTAAGTCAATATAACGACTTAACAAGTCGACACATCTTTTCCTCTTTTCCTGGAGCTATAAACCACTCGGGTTGCTCCATATAGATTTTTTCTTCCAACTCACCATTTAAGAACGCAGTCATAACATCCATTTGATGTATTTCAATGTCATACAATGTTGCGATAACAATCAACACTCGTATGGACGTGATCCTTATCACAGGTGAGTAGGTATCGAAGTCGTCAAGATTTTCCTTTTGCTTAAACCATTTGGCTACAAGTCTGGCCTTATACTTGTCAATCGATCCATCAACTTTATACTTGCGTTTTAGTATCCACTTACAACCTAATAGTTTAATACCAAAAGAAAAGTCCGCTAATTCTCAAGTATGATTATTCATGATGGACTCGATTTCATCATTGACAGCCTCTTGCCACAATAAGGCATCGGAACTAGAGAGAGCTTCGCTTAATATTCTTGGGTCCATTTCTGACACAAAGGTCATGAAGTCTGGCGCGAACTTTTGAAAATTTCAGATGTGGAACTATTCCCAATCTTCTTTCTTTTATGTCAATTTTGGACTAATCTTTAAACAATTAATTTCTCATTCACCTGTAATCGGTTTTGAGCAAATTAGTAGTCTAGATTCATCTACGCGAAACGTTGATTTCGTTTTTGAAGTCAATTCTGACTTTCATCAATTGATGACACCTTAATTTTCTTTTACAAAATTATATTTGATATTTTTAAGACATAAATATCCAATAGTCGGGGCCCCTCGGCTAGCGCCCAAGTAACTTTATGACTAGCTCTATCATACGGCACGGAACCTCGGTTGAACCTGCTCTTACTGACCTCAACCTTGGACCGTCCCTGACATAGAACCAACCTTAGTGGGATTATGACGTTGGGTTAACAACTAGACAATACTAGCTAGGAATACGAACCGATGAGGCAATGACTATCACTCCCAATGCAATGTTCCACTCATACGAATAGCCAATGAACAATGCCTCACTCCTATAGGCATCCAAGTGACTTGGGCGGTAGCTGACATAGATTTTTCATCTTTGCGACTATATAAAATTCCATGAAGATAAGTAAATATACGATTTTATTTTCTCATGCAAAAAGGTTAAGGTTATGTTTGATTTGTTTATTTTTTGTTTTTATTTTCTAAAAAAATAGAATTTTGTTTATAGTTTTTACTTTTATTTTCTAAAAAAAATTACTTGAAAAATTAGAGAATATATAAGAGTCTTTTTTTAATAAAAAGTAAAATAACTCAAATCAAACGCAATTTAAATTTCTCCATCTTTTTTTATTGAAGTATGAGGGTTAAAACTTAACAAAGTCAATATACTCGTCCTCTCACACACTAGTCATGGTATCCGGGATAGTAGCTTCTGTATTTTATCTCTTCCGTGTTGACCCTGAGACTGGTTGACTGAGGCACTAGGGGCGAGCGAATCATTTTTTGCCAGCATGACTCGACCGTCGAAGGAATCAAACCGAATAACCTACTTCGATCACAATCATGGAGGTAGAAAGAGAGAAGGAATCCGAGCATATAAAGAAGAACCCATCAAATATGTATCAATAGACAAGAATATCAAAGCATTCGATTATATTTTAAAAATATCCCGTCCAAATATTATCTAAAATGGGATCCATAGCAAAATTAGCGAAGTAAAAAAAAAATCCCAAGTTTAAATAGGCAGAGTATATATATATATATATATATATATATATATATATATATATATATATATATATATATATATATATATGTTCACATCATCTGATAATCGCATGTTAAAATGAACTCTCATGTATGTTAGCAAAATAGTTTATTCATTTAGAAAATATATATTTTAGAACAAATTATTATAGAAAATAGTTTTTAAATTTTAATAACAATATTAAACAAAAAAATGCTATGGAAGATTCATGACTCCAAATTAAAAACGTCTTCCATAAAAAAAACAGCGCCTAAGAAAAAGAGTGCATCACCACACAAAAATCCATAACTCCAAATTAAAAACGTCTTCCATAAAAAAAACAGCGCCTAAGAAAAAGAGTGCATCACCACACAAAAAGGACAGTAAAGAAAAGGCGTGGCCTTAAAAAACATTCGAGGGGAAAAAGAAAATAAAAATAAGAATCAAGAAAATATCGCGACGTCATCTGAACGGATCCAGACCGTCGGATCAGGATCGGGAGAGGCAGGCGACGAGCTCGGCCCCGATCCGACGATCTGCGGCGGCGCGGAGCTCCGGCGCGACGAGACGGTAGCGGCAGAGAGGGCAGGAGAGGTTGAGCTGGAGCAGCCAGCCGTCGAGGCAGTCGCGGTGGAAGACATGGCGGCAGGGGAGGCGGCGGACGCGGTCGCCGTCGGCGAGGCGGCAGAGGCAGACGGAGCACTCCGGGCGGAGGTCCTCGCCGCTGGGGAGGAGGAAAGCGAAGTTTCGATCGGCGGCGAGGTGGTCGGCGAGGAGGGCGAGGCCCGCGAGGCCGGATCCGAGGGAGCCGTCGCGGTCGGCGGAGGCGTCCGGGTCGGTGGAGGGGGAGAGGGGGAGGAGGCGGAGGAGGAACGCGCGGAGGTAGGCGATGGAGGACGCGGCCGCGGCCAGGAGGAGGAGCGGGAGGGAGTCGCCGGGGACGTCGTGGAGACGGATCGAGAGACCCATTGCTATTCCATCGCAACGATGAAGTAACCATTTATATATAAAATAATAATAAATCAATCAATCAATTGGGTATTTTAATAAGAATATTCGACATGCATATTTTTTTTTAAAAAAAATAAAAAGTTATTAAATTCGAGGAAATATTTTGATTGTTTTTCAAATTATAATTTTTTTTTATGAAAAAGGATAGGGAGAGTGAAAATGAAAGAGTGAATGGTGGAGTGAATGACGTGACACTTTGCATGCAGTGATATTCGACAGGTTCATCGTACCCCAGGGTATAGTTTAATTTGGGGTGGCGGCCGAAGGCCGTCGATGGTGTCCAAGCGATAATCGGACGTGTGTATGTAAAGTGTCACGTCATTCATTCTATCATTCACTCTCCCATTTTCACTTTTCCTATCATAGCTTTGTTTTTTTTACATGGAGATCTCAGGTTCGAGGATCGCCAGTTACACACGGGGATAACATCCTAGTCTGCTGACATTAATTCTCTCGACCTCAGACGTCTTACTACATTAGTAATAATCGTGATTTATCTCCTTTGTATTGGTCCTGAGGCGAGTTGATGGGGACGCTGAGGACGAACGTTTCGTCTTTTAGATATCATAGCTTTGTTTTTTATTGTGATGTGACTTTAGTAGAACATTATAGTCACTGGAAAACAAATTGCAAATTGCAATGACAAACAAAGATAACTCTGGCTTTATTTATTCAAGGTATAAAAAAGCCAAATTATTTCCTGTCCACATTTATTGTTATTCGTTATTATTATTATTATTTGCTCGCACACAAAAAGTGGCATTCATGTTTCATATTGATTAAAGAATTTTTGAATATTCTTGATTAAATTTTGTGCTTATTTTCCTGTCGATTTCTTGCTTGCATCACTGGTGACTTCAGGGAGAAACAATGATTTTTCAACCACAACAACAAACAAAAAATAAGAAAAATAAAAAAAACGAAAAAAACAAAGATAAGTAATGATGTATGCAATCACAAAGTCTCCGTTCAAACAATGTGGATTAATATGGCTTCGGGGTCCAGCTGTAGAACTTCTTTTAAATTTTTTAATTAGCCAAGGATCTAATATTAATTTAAATAATTAATAAACGATATTTTTTTAAATGAACAAATACTTTTTAATTTACTCTAATGACCGGTTAATTATGTAAACTAGATATCTATGCTTAAGCATTTAATAAAAGCAAAATGCACCACCACATCTTACTTGCAACCAATCGCATAGAGATCCTTAACTATTAAGCTTGATTAATCATTGATGTATGATGCAATTAAATCTAAGTATATCAACCGATATAGATCAGGGATACGATTGAATTGGCTACTACGGAACTGATATTATTATTGATCCCGGCTTTATCTATGGGTAGGTGCATAGGTCGGGCCAGCCAGCCAGCTTGGTGTCAGGAAGGGTTGACTGACAGATCAGCAGCAGAGTCCCCTGGTAAGTTCCCGAGCCTAAAAGCCTCCCGGAGGTCAGGGGTGAACTGGCCACCGGCCATCCTACCAGGTAGAGGCTTAGCCGCCCACACTCCTGGACCTCCCCGGCCCAGAGCTAAGACAAACATCACAGGCACGTACGTAACAGTTCACGCTCCCCTTTCCTCACACAAACCAGGTACTTAATAGAATCAGGTAGACACCCCTCGACAAACCCCCGACCCAGGACGTACCCTGTGCTTCCATTCTACCAGTCGGACGCGTGGCTGCCCACGCTCCCTGGCCATTATCCGACTCGGTCCCCATCACTCGGGCCCGTCAGTCGGCACTTGGGGTACGGGCTATCTCGCCCCTACACCCCCTACGTCATTATATCCAGGGTACGACCCAGCGAACGGGGTTCCTCACACCTTATTCACCCTCGATATTCCTAAGCGATCGCCCGCCCGTCCAGTACTCTCATACTACACATTCAGTACCCTCGTACTGCTCGAGCACCCCACGCCATGCCGCGCCACTCCTAAGTGCTCCCTACGAGCTGACAGCTATCACACTCTTGTCTCGTCAATACGGACAAGGATTGTCAGCTCCTCGGTTATATAAGTTTGGCACTCCCCCTACCGCAGGTACGCGCGTGCAAGTTCTCGCATCTCTTGCCTCAATTTAGTTCAGTTCCTTTATTATTCCTGCGGATATTGACTTGACCGTCGGAGTGCTTGACTGGGAAAATCCCCGGCGGGTTTACTGACGGTCGCTGTTTTGCAGTGCCAAGCCGAGGCGCGGTCAGCTCTCTATCACCTCACCGGCTTGCGCCACGAGAGAGATCATCTGGCTCGTGGGATCGCCACCCCACTTCGTGACAGGATCAATTATAATGATAAGAGTTTGAATCTCGATAAAATTTCAAAAAAAAAAAATTACTTTCCGCAATGGTTAACTATAACTTCCTGGATTACATCCTAAATAGGCAAATTTTGATTTTGGTCCCAAAGTTCCTTTCACATTAAAAACTATTGCCTCGTCATTGACAGTAATGCAGTAAAGCTGTTTGACAGAATGATGATGTGGAATATAATTATATTAACATTATAATTTTCATATTATTATTTTGTTAAAATTTTGATGATCGAAGCATTTCGATGTGATTTATTTTGTAATTATACTTTCAATAATATCTAAAAAGTACATTTAATTTTTATATTTACCAAAGACACATTTATTAAATATCAAATTCAAAACATATAGGTTATATTTGAAAAAGATAATATAATCTAGATTATATATGATTGGCTTGTAATCCAAATTAAAAATTTTTATTATTTCTAAATTACATTGTAATTTTAAAATTATACTATATAAACTAATTAATATTGTAATATAATCTTGAATATATTAGAGCATCCATAATAGTATAATATAAGATATTTCTCTCAGATATTTATAATCCTTAATTTTATATTATCAATCAAATATCTCAATTTTCAAATATCTCAAATCTCACAATTAAATATTTCACAAGAACAGATCTTCTGTCCCACCTGCCCCATTCGCCGACGACGATCAGTGAGTCGTCTGATCGTCGATCGGATACTATCGGTCGCCGCCCTAAACAGAACTATACCCTGGAGGTATGGTGAACCCGTCGGGATCACCGCAATTGCGATTTTATCGGATTCACCGTCAAATTCGATAAGATTGTAATTGCGGCGATTCCAACTGGTTTACCATTTTTTTATGATCAAAAGCCATTGATGATGTCCGATCGACGATCAGACGACTCGTCGACCGTCACCGACGAGTGTGGGACAGGCGGGATAGGAATCCAACCAAATATTTATGATTCTCACCCATCAAATATCCCACTTCTAAAAAATATTATTATTTTGCCCACCAACACTCGCTACATGCAAAAAAGGTTGGAAATCATCGGACACAAATGTATACCAATTGATTTTAAATCTCTCCCTAAATATCCCCTTCATATTTGGGAGATATTTGAAAAAATATCACTTTAAATATTTTCAAGGAAATTAATATTTCGAAAATATTTCGAAAAACAAATAAGTAAACTTGGGGAGGAAATTAATAATAGCAATAGTCATAGTCGTAGTCAAAGTCAAAGATTGAATAATTTTCAAGGACTGCAATGCATATCATGTTGTTGTCAATCGATAAGCTCAATGAGCAAATGGGATTATAAAAATTAATAATGTGTGATTTATATTATCTCCACATGGCTTGTGAAATTATTAATTATTTAATTGATCAATTAATTAATTAAAATGCGCAAGTTGATATTATATTATGATGATACGCCGAGATCTTGGGACCCACCAAGTGTTATTTTTTTTCTTTCTTTAATTAAATGTTTAAAAAGAAGAATTATTTTACAATTAATGTGATAAATTGAGAATGTTGGAAATAACTCTACTATGGAACCTTAGATAAATTAAATAAATTATGCGGATTTGACCAGCTGAGTCAACTAGTAAACTAAGCCAGACCGAGCTAATTAGGCGAGCAAGGTCCATGGGCCGAATGGACTAAATGATGAGTTAGTCAAGTAAGTTAGTTTGTCATATTAAACAATAAATCCCTGATTAATGGCAGCAAAAAATAGACCATCACCTCGATTGCTCGACAACCCTTCATTATCGGAAAGAGAGGTAAATCATGCGAGATTTCGGATAGCAAACATTGGTGTATGCAAGGATTAGTTGAAACAACCAACGAATCCCAGACCTATTAATGACAACACCCTTGCATGGAGTAATTACGCGAGCCCGTGGAGGCGATATAAATCCATGATTATTGTACCTTATAACGATGTTAAAAATGAACTCAGCCTGCCAACCTGACTGAATTGATCTGAAAAATATCGGAATAGAGTTATGGCTTTCAAATTTAGGTTGGGGTTTGGGGTTGTATTAGGATCGAGTTGGATTCGGGTTTACTTGAATTTAGGATTTAGAAGTTTTATAGGTTTAAATAAAAGTTTATTTTGAAAATTAATATGTTTTATGTATATAATAGCAGAATGTTAGTATGATAATTATGAAGTATTGAGATAAAAATAAAAAATTATTGGAAAAATAGTAAAAAAAAAGGTCTTTTTTAATCGTGTAACTCAGTGATTCGGGTTGGTCGGGTTATCCAGGTTCGGGTTCAGATTAAGGTTTAGATTTTTCGAGTTGTGTTTGGGTTCTGATTCGAGTTGAAATTTTTTGATAATATCCTCGCTTCGATCCGACCCTAGGGGTGTCAAAAATGAACCTGACTCACCACCTTAATCTGAGTAAATCTAAAAAATATCAAGTTAAAGTTGAAAATTTTCAAGTTCGGATTGAGATTTTTACATTGTGTTAGGATTAAGCTGAGTTCGGGTTGACCTGAATTTAAGTTTTAAGGGTTTTTATGATTAAATTAAATTTTATTTTGAAAATTAAGATATTTTAGATAGATAATAGCATAAGGTTAGTATAATGATGATGAAATATTGAGATAAAAGTGAAGAATTATAGGGAAAATAGTATAAAAAATTCTTTTTTTTAATACTATCGGTCGAATTATTCGGGTTTTGATTTAGGGTTTTTTAGTTTAGGTTGAGAATTTTTTTCCCCCTTACTTCAACCAACTCAAACTCATCTATCCATCAGAATCTTACACTGAGATTCGATACTACTATTGTTGAAAATTAACACTAATCATACTACTTCCATGATTAATGAGATTTTTCCAACCTCGGACGATCGACCCGGTCCCATGGAAGTTTCCCACCGGCCGCCAAGGTAAATCGGGAAGCGCTCGTGGTGGGCGGTCTAGAAGCCTAACGTCCCACGATTCGCGCCCCATTTGGAGAAAAAATTCCTACAAATACGCCATAGCTAGGGATCGAACCGTGGATATCTAGAATAACCACTAGTCGCCCTACCGCTACACCATAGTCCCGGAAGCTAATTATACTACTTCCACATTAGCATGAGAGTGCAATTAGTTAAATTGAAAGAAAAATGTCATATGGATGTAGCATTAGATTAGGTTGTTAATAGCGAACCGACTGAATATAACAAGATTTTAAGCTCCTAATAATTGTGAAAACCACATATTATGGCATCAATTCACAGAGCAAAAACAAAACATAATAAAACACTTGTGCAACAGAGTGTTTAAAAAACTACTTACCCTCAACTTGCTCTTGCAGAGCTACTAACCACATGAACCAAGTGGGGCTCTTCCACCATCCTTCCACTCATGGAACATGTTGCAGGCTGGCCATGCAGTAAGCCACTGCTCATCTTGTTTGTGTTTCTGGGCACAACTAGACATGCAATGTAAGCACAGATTTCAAGACATATCCTTAAGTTGATCAGTAATGTTATTATTCAATTGTGCAAATCACATTTGCCATCAATGAGAAAAATGACTGCAACCAGAAGAACAGATACGGATCTTACAGTTTCCAACATAGAAGAGGATACTCATGCCCATGCTTGTAAAGTTTAAGATAATGATCAGGTAAGGGGTGGTTGAATAGCTTTTGTACTTCCCTGGTGAGCAATTCATCAGCAGTCTTGTTTAGTTGCTTGGTTCAATTCTTTAGGAAACTTTCTGTTAAATGGAAGTATCTCCACAGACTATAGACACTAAAGCAGTTGCTCACAGTTGGATCAAAACAAGAAATATGAACTATAATAAATGTTGATCCCGACCTTGCCTACGGGTAGTACGGCCCCCTCAGCCAGCCAACTTGGCACGACTCAGGTCCAGCAAAAGGACCGGCCAAGACCTCCCCCGGGGGGGTCCCTGAGCCAGGAAGCTCCCCGGGACGCTATCCAGTCAGCGACGAGCAGGGTTGGTCAGGTCGGCCCCAAGCTCCTCCTGGCTCGGTCGCCTTGACCCATGCCCCGATCCAGATCGGGGTCGGGCAAGCCAGTCGGAGCGTGGCGACCCACGCCCCCTAGCACCATACGAATCGGATATCCAGCGGAATCAGCCAGACATAACCTGTCAAACCCCCGACTCAGGGCGTATCTTGCGCCTCAACTCTCCCAGGCGCACGCGTGGCGGCCCACGCTCCCTGGCCATTACCTGACCCGGTCCTTGGCACTCGGACCTGCCGGTCGGTGCTTGGGTTATGGACTATCTCGTCCCTACGTCCCCTATGTCATTATATCCAGATTACGACCTTGATGTCGAGGTACTACACACCTTACCTATTCCTGATACACCTCGCGGTCAGTCCGCCCATTTAGTATCATCGTACTACTGAAGCACCCCGCGCCCTACCGCGGTACTCCCAAGTGCTATCATACGAGCTGACAGGTACCACACTCTTGTCCCGTCGACACAGACAAGGGATGTCAGCTCCCCCGGCTATATAAGCCCTCCACTCCTCATTCCACAGGGATGCGCGCGAGTTTTCTCTGCTACCACATTTCCGTTTGCTACACTATATTTCTCCTGCGGATACTGACTTGACCGTCGGAGTGCCTTGCCGGGGACTTTCCCCGGCGGGTTTGCTAACGGTCATTGTTTTGCAGGCAGGAGTTAACTCGGGGCCAGATCAGCACCACCTCGGCAGCTCGTTTCGCTCGGAAAACCATCCCATCCTTGGAGCTTCCACTCCGCCTTGCGACAGGATCAAATGTCAAGAAGAAAAAAAATGTTTGTTCAGGAAATAAAGTATAACCAATAACAAAGAGAGATTCTTCCTTGGAAGTACTATTCTCACTAATCATCTGTTTTTTTTTTCAAAGTACAAATCAGGAAGGAGGGAGAAGAATGTAAACCCAATCAAGCATGTGCTGGTCCCTTTTGACTTAAAAAAAGGGGTTTGATTGCATGCAAAAGTACCAGATCTTGAGTTCTCAAGACTATGAAAATTAGTTTAAATGTTTTGGAGATCAAGCAACGAACCAATTCATGTGATTCATTTTGTTTAACTGCATCTATTGAAAGCTCCACATGATATTTGATTTCTTTACTCTTCCCTTGCAGACCAACCACACTCTATCATTAGTCTGATAATTGATATGTTTTTTAGTTTAATGCTCCTCCATATCTCTAAGACTAGTTTTCACTTTAGAACAACACTAATTAACATGACTATATATTTCATCTATCATTATATTTTGCATACGAAAGCTATATTTTATACTACTAGGTGAGGTGAGGTGAGAAATAGAAAAAAAGCAAGGGACAAAACAATATCATTGACAATTATTATTTTTTTCCTTCATGAATGCAGAAGAAACATAAAAGTAGAACAAGTTTCATATGATTCAAGAATAATTTACGTACATCCACATGACCACATATAAAAGGTAGACCAAATAATATATTTAAAAACAAATTTAAATGTAGACAAATCATTAGCATAACAGGTTTAATGCCTTAAGCAAAACATGTCTTTTCTAAGAGATTTGTAACAAGAACAAAGAATAAATTACTCACCATACTTGGAGAATTGACTTGAGGTTGGATAAATTTTATACTTTCCAACATAAACATGCATGCTAACTATTGATTATGGAGTACGAGTATGGTGGAGGTAGTACGATCTAGTAAATAAGGAAATGACAATGCCCTTTTCCACACACATTCTATGATTTTAGCAGCCTGGCTAACATGCTTTAACTTCTTCCTGTCTCCTCAACCAATTTCAAGAACCATGTTATACAAACCAACATCCTATTAAAAGTATTGACAACAAGACTACTCATAGATCAGAAAAAATTATGAAGGAGAGAGTTCTTCTTTGTGTCAATTCCAAAGAAGACACAGATAGCCCACCAAAATTATTACTGACACAGCACCACCCTCCATCAATACTAATGTTAGTTCTCTTCAGCCACCAGATAAGCAAAAAACTCTATATAAAGCCTCATCCGCTCTTGATGCAATGCAAGCACCATCCTCAGTGACAAGGAGATGAGTTCACAGGTCTCTGAGAAAGTGAAGCTTCTTGTAGCTGTGCTTGCACTCCAATTCTGCTATGCAGGGTTTCACATAGTTTCCAGGACTGCACTCAACTTGGGTATCAGCCAAATAGTGTTCCCAGTTTATAGGAACATCATTGCTTTGGTTCTGTTGGCCCCCTTTGCATATTTTCTAGAGAAGTAAGATACAACAATGCATTCACTAGCTTGATGCAACTCTTCTTGATTGTTTTTTTTTTTAAATCTCTGTTTCAGAAAAGATAGACCACCCCTTACCATATCCTTCCTCTTTCAACTCTTTCTTCTAGCATTATGTGGGTAAGGATTTATGTATTTCACTAGTTTAATTTGGTGCAGTAATTGCAAGCAAATTTTATGTCATATACCCTAGAACTTTTCCTTTTCAGGATAACTGCTAACCAAGGATTTTACCTGTTGGGCTTGTACTACCTATCTCCAACCTATGCTTCTGCAATTCAGAACTCAGTTCCAGCCATAACATTTGTCATGGCAGCAGCTCTAAGGCTTGAACAGATCAATATCAATAGCAGATATGGCGTGGCAAAGGTGGTAGGAACAGTAGCCAGCATTGGAGGTGCCACCATTATTACCCTTTACAAGGGCCCTGCCTTGCTGAATGGCAAGTTTTTCCTTTTTGCCTCTTCCAACACAATCCTGAACTGGACCCTTGGTTGTGTCTACATCCTTGGCAATTGCATAGCATGGTCTGGTTGGATGGTGCTTCAGGTGATCATCTCACTTGCTAAAAGATTTATAGTAAGAATCATAATTCATCATGGAGTAAAATCTACCTCAAATTATACACAGGTTCCAGTGCTCAAGAAGTACCCTGCAAGGCTCTCAGTAACCACAATTACCTGCTTCTTTGGTCTAATCCAGTTCCTCATTATAGCAGCCTTTGCAGAGAAGGACATAGAAAGGTGGAAAGTCCACTCAGGAGGGGAGCTTTTCACCATCCTCTACGCTGTAAATTCACCATTCATCCATCTCATGATCACTTGTAAAAAGAAAGGAAAGAAAAACATGACTTGATCAAATTCCTTAAATCTTATGCCTATAATTTTTATTATTTTTTACAGGGTCTTGTATCATCAGGGATCTCTTTCTCCCTCCAGATTTTGTGCATTGATAGAGGAGGCCCTCTTTTTGTAGCAGTCTTCCAACCAGTGCAGACTGTGGTGGTGGCCATTATGGCAGCTGTTATACTTGGTGATGAGTTGTACTCAGGAGGGTAAGGCAAACATTTCAACTCCATTTATGTTATATTTTTTCTTAAAATATCTATAATTAATTTGAAGAACTAACTTTTTCTTTATTTACTATAGGATAATTGGATCCAGTTTTATTGTTCTTGGGCTCTACTTTGTTCTCTGGGGAAAGAGTGAGGAGAAGAAGGCAACACAACTTGTATCGAAAAAGGATCTAACAAGGCATCTCCTTGATGAAGATAATTCACATAAAGAAATATGTGCAGTTCCTGACATCCCATGAGATTCCAAAGTGCTGTTGAATTAGCTTGATTAATTAACAAACTCTTCATAATCATCAATGTCTTGCCCATCTTGTACATGACAGTGTGAGTTGTGATTTGTGAGAATCATGTACAATTGTTAAAAAAAAATGTAGGTGTGTTAATTGATGGAGAAACCTCTGAATGCTTAAAGTCAAGGAGAAACAAGACCTTAAGGGTTCGTTTGGTTCAAGGTATCAAATATAACCTTAGTTATGTGATTACCATAACCAAGGTAATGAGGAATGAAACATAACCTGAAGCTGTTTGGTTAAATTTTGGTAATCAAATAAAATCTTGTTTGTTTGGAGGTAATAGTCTATGACATAATATAATATTTTACCGTATTACCCTTTAATTAAATTTAAGTATAATAATATTATAAGCTTATAAATTTAAAATAAAAAGTAAGATGATATTATATACATATTCGTACCCTCGGTCGCAGGCTGTCGTTGACGGTTGTCGGCCGCGAATAATGGCCGGTCGCCGCTGTCGCCGGCGGTAGCCGGTGGTCGCCCGCAAATAATGTATCTTTTATTAAGGTAAATATTGGAAGATAATTTTGAAAAGATAAGTTTCGTAACCCCGGAATAAAAAAAAACCTTACTTTTCTAAGATTTTCTGATTCCTAGATGCATGCCCCTTTTGCTGACGTGTCGGGTATCGATCATTACTTGGGAATCGTTGATTATCTAAACTAAACATGATTTTGTTGATAACCTTGGATGGATAACCAAGATTATTAAGGATAACCTTCACCAAACGCACCATAAATGCAATGGTGTAATCATGAGATGCTTCCAAATTTACAAGGACAGAATCTACTATGCATAATTTTTAGCTATTAAAATTTGAAATTTGGGCCAATGCTTTTTGTGTTCTAGATGAAACACTTGAGAAATTGATAATAAATTACTAAATTATGAAATAATATCATAACCAAATCAGTCATCCCATTTCTTAGATCTTGACAACCGTTGTTGGATGCAGTGTAGACTTCATTGATAGTGTTGAGTGACAACTAATGCAATCCAGTGCTTTCCCATTTAATATGATAACTACAAGTCTTGAAGACCTTATCTTGTTTTTAATCAATTCATGACATGCAGCAAAACTGTGAAGCAATTAGAGTAATGCACTCCCACAGTATGACAATCAAATTTGCAAAACCTTTTAATTGGTAGAAAGAAAACCTATATTGCTGCCCAACTTTAGCAAGGGATAGAAAAATAGTATAAAAGGAGAAGACACACATACATTAATAAACTTGAAAATTTTAAAATATCGGCATAGAAAAACTACGATCAGTTTCTAAATTAGTCGGGGTGGTCACTTAGGCACCGCTTAGGCTAGAGGTGAGCATCAATTACATCATCTTTGTTTGAGATTGTATTTTAGACGGCAGCTCACATTCTTTCGTCATCATCGTTTCGCCGCTGTGATGCGTCCGAGCATGTAGACTAGACCCGGCGACGAGCTCAGACTCGTCGCCCAAGCCCGTACGCGTCGTCCAAACCTGAAGATGAGCCTAGAAGTGTAGTTCAAGACTGGAGGAGTTGCTGGGCCCCAACAATGGGCAGTCCCAACTACGAGTAGAACTTGTCGCCCGACCAAAATAGGGTATACGATTAAATTATAAGTTAAGATTAATTAATAACTTTAGTTTAATAATTTTAATCCACTCCTATTAATTAAAGTCTAATAATATTCTCTCATTAATATATATATATATATATATATATATATATATATATATATATATTATATTTGATTATTTTTTGATTTTAATTAATATATTTTATTAAAAATAAATACTATAAAGAATAATGATTATTTATAATTATATATATATAAAATAGTAAAAAAAATTTAACAACCTAGGGACCGCCTAGGCGGTAGCAGGGCGGTCAGTGCCTAGGCGCCCGAGGTGGTAGGTGGTCACTGACCGTTCCGCTATCGTCTAACGCCATTTATATTACACTGAACAGACTACGTTTGGTAAGGTATAATCAGTCTTGTAATGTAATCAGGATTACATTACAAGATTGATTACTTTATTTGGTATAATTTTAAAACTGTAATGTAATGCAATTTGCATTACAAAAACTAGTTAAATTGTTGTAATCTGGATTACAAGGCCAACAATATGTAATCTGGATTACATTACATGTTTAATTACATTACAAATTGAATTACATTATCTCTAACCAAACACAGTCAAGTGCTCTCAACATTAACATAGTTAAATCTAAATCCACTTTACAACAACAAAAAATGATTAACGAGGTTGGGTAACGTCGAACTTCGGGCGACCGGCCTGGCTCCACGGAAGTTTTCTACCGGCCGCTAGGGTAAATCAGGAATTGCTCACGACGGGCGGTTCAGAAGCCCAACATCCCAGAGTTCGCGTCCTATTTAGAGGAAAAATTCATACAAAATACGCCGTAGTTGGGAATCAAACCGTGAATACTTAAGATGATAACTAATGACTCTTCCGTTGCATCATAACCCCGGAGCTACTTTACAACAAGAATCAATACCATAATGACCAAAGGTCAGTCTACTGCGCTTGATGATAAAAAGCATGCTATCAAACGGCTCCAACAGGATTGATGATTCAAAAATAGGACGCTGCAAAACATCTTTAATAGAAGTGTCAACTAAATCATCATCTTTAATGTAAGTGTTTTGCAAAAAAATTTCTTCTAAATACGACGTAAATCCTGAGACACTGAACTTTTGGATCGCCTGTTACAAATATTTTCCAATTTATCTTAGTGGCTAATGGAAAATTTCCACGGGACTGGGTCGATTGCCTGAGATTCGATATTACTCAACTTCGTTAATCGTTGATGTGAGGCTTTAGATGGAAAATAATAATTATGCTTTTAATATTTTTTAATATTTTTAAAATCAATTTCTCTGATATTTTTTATTCGGACACGAGACCAATAATGGTGGGTTTAATTTTTTTTAAAAATAAAATTTTAAATTTTAAAAATAGATTTTTATATAAAACTTAGTTTTATAGCTTTTTGAAATACAAAAATATTAATCAAATTTTTATAATTAAGTTTTAATATTAATTTTTTTAATGGATAAAATTGTAAAATTATTTAATCTTTCTTGACATAGTGTAGAAAGTAAATAAAATTTTATATTCAAATTTTTATTTCTCATAGAATAAAATGAAACGAGCGAGAAAAAAAATAGTATCGACGACGAAGAAGGGCGTTTTGTCATTCTTTGAGAATATCACCAAAGAGTTCGAAGGAGGAGATCAAGAAAAAGATAGAGTAGAATAAGATCAGTATAAAATTATTGATCGACTAAGATTGTAAAAAAATTGAAAAAATGAAAAAAAAATAATAAATTTTAATTTAAAATGGTGGAAGGGAATGCAAGGGAATGAAATTGTGATAAGGAATACAATTAATAAGAAAGTAAATTAATAAAAAAGTGATAATTAAAATTAATAATCTAAACCGGTATAATAACATTAATTATAGATTTCATAAAATAATGATATTTAATATTTTTTTAAAAATTAATAGGCGCCGATAAATTTAGGGCTCTAGGCATAAGCCTATGTTTTAAGTCAGCCTCGGTGCTTGAGGGGTTCTCGCATGCTCTCACGGGACGTACTGATGATTAACGCGTAGGTGTTACCAAACTCATATTTTCAAAAATGACACCGCTTATGGAAAAAAAGATTAACGAGGTTTTTCTAACCTCAGGCGACCGGCCCGGCCTCACGGAAGTTTCCTGTCGGCCGCTAGGGTAAATCGGGAAGCGCTCGCGGTGTGCGGTCTAGAAGCCCAGCGTCCCAGGGTTCGCGCCCCATTTAGACGAAAATTTCTACAAATACGTCGTAACTGGGGATCGAACCGCGGATGTCTGGGATAGCGACTAGACGCCTTACCGCTGCATCATAGCTCCGGAGGCACCAAATGATTAACGAGGTTTTTCCAATCTCGGGTGACCGACCCGGCCTCGCAGAAGTTTCCCACCGGCCGCTAGGATAAATCGGGAAGCGCTCGCGATGGGCGGTTTAGAAGGCCAACGTCCCAGGGTTCGCGCCCCATTTGGAATCACCACAGTAGTAAAGTCAATAACATAATCTTACTCTTCGACATTTAGGGATGGAAACAGACAAGGTCAGGCCAGACTTTTGCCTTAACAGGTCAGGCCTGTATAGTAACAAAATGGCCTGAGCCTGCCCTGTGGCCTGTTATAGACTTTGTTCTTGGCCTAAGCCCGGCCTGTTCAATAGCCTGGCCTGGTCTGCGGCCTGTTTACAAAACTTGTAAATTAAAATACTTTATACAGACCAACAAGTCAAAGTATTAAACACGTTGAAAATCAATCTTAACAGACCTTGCATCATGCAGGCCTCAAAACAGGTCTTGCATCATACAGGCCTCAAAACAAGCCTTCCATCATACACGCCTCAAACAGGTCAGACCTACAAATATATACATATGTATCTAATCTTAACAGGCCTAGGCCAGCCTATCAGGCTTGGTAGTTTTTATATCGAGTCTGGACCTGACCTGATAAGAAAAACAGACTTTAAAACAGACCTGAATATTATCCTATTTCTAAACTGGCCAGGCTAAACACAGGCCAGGCTACAGGCCGTCTGACCTATTTCCATCCCTATCGGCATTACATCGAACACTTTTATGTGCCAGCAATTCAACCCAAAATTAATTACTAATCTACTTTAAGACGAGAATGAACACCATAAACAACCACACCTAGCTCACTCGAAGCTTCCTTCTCCACCACCACCGCCTTCATCTTCCCCACCACCATCGCCATCGCGAGAGTCCACTCCAGCTGCATGCTGCCTCAATCCGATCGAGCGTGCGCATGGCTGTGAGGTGGAACCACCGCGCAGTTGTCTGGATGGAGATCTGTCCGCAGCCGACCCGAATTAATCCCGTGATCCGTCCCTCGCAGAAACCCCACGCTGTCTGTCCAAACTCACCCCGGCGCCAGCACGCCTCATTAAGGCCACGGCCATGCGCATGGGCAGCAGCGACGGTGACGGCGACAGCTTTGATTCATACGTCTGCATCAGCGTGGAGAGCAAGCAGCGATTGCTTGCTTGTTGGAGTACGACGGGTGGGATTTGCTTGCGTAGGAACATTTGGATGTCTTTGTTAATCTTATCAAAATTAATGATACATGATTTTCAAAATGCACCTCCACATTTTTAATTAGTACCTTCCTTTTTTTTATGAAATGCTCTTTTAAGAATTAATTAATTAATTATAATAATTTAAATAATATTTAAAAATATATTAAAATTGATTAAGTTGTAAAAATAATCTATTATAATATTATAGAATAAATGTTAGACCGGTCCGATCCATAAAAGTTTTTCATCAGTCACTAGGATAAATCGGGAAGCATTCATAGTGGACGGTCTATAAACTCAGCGTCCCAAGATTCGTGCCCCATTTAATTTTTTTTTAAAATACGTCGTAGATAAGGATCGAAGCGCGGATGATAATATTATAGAATAAGATAAGACCATGTGTAATAAATCTAATAATTCCGTGACTCAATATTGACTCAACATAATTTCGAATGCACTGAATTATTTTATTAAACTAGCTCCATTAATTTAATGTGTATTATTGTATAGCTTTCATAGGTCATAGTACCATAATAAGAAGTAAAAGGTGATGAGAGCTTGAATCACTCATAGAGATATCCTACTTCAAATTATCTGTGATGTTAAATCATTATGATCAATCTAAATTTTTCTAATTTATCTTGATTGTTAATAGAAAATTTTTATTCGATCCAATTTATAGAAGAACTGAATACTTAGAAAAAAAAATTAGGTATATCTTTAAGCATGTTAAAATATATAATAACCTAACTTAAACGGTTTGTTAATTACTTCATAATACATTTCAACAATACAAAAAAAAAATATTAAGGTGAAAATTTGAAATATCTATTACATTTGCAGGCATTTTGAAAAAAAGTAATCATGCTCCCACAAAATATTAAAATTGAATTAAGATACAATTAAATATTCAGTATCCTAGAATTACTATTCCATACTTAAACATGCTTTTTTGGGCTGTGGCTATGCTTGGCAGGCCGGGAAGCCCAATAAGATATGGGTTAAAAAAAACCAAACACCCAATAAGATTAAGCAATTCAAACATATCATTCTCTCCAATTTTTTTCATCTATATTTTTAAATTTAATAAAAATAATAAATATATGACAAAAACTTTTTTATATATATATATATATATATATATGATTTTTTTATACTTAACATTATAATCTAATTACTAAATCTTAAAGATAAAATCTTAAATGACATAATCACAAGCTAAAAAAAATAAAATAAAAAATAAAAATAAATATACTTGGTTTGCACGAGTCTACACGATAAGGTCCTTAGCATAAAAATTTTGTATATATATATACACACACATAAAAATGATAAGCGGTGGATAAACATGTCTGTCCGGACGTGAGGCACCTAGATTCAAATCCAACACTGAACATTATATGTATTTAGGATTTATGGATTGGATTATAGTAGATTTAAGTTAATAAGATTTTTCCTCTATAGTTCAGATATCCCTCTTGGCTTAGTGTTCAAGATAAAAAAATTTATACACGGGATATATTATATGTATTTAAAATTTTAGATTTTAGGATTTAAGGGTTAAATTATAATGTGTTTAAGTAAATAAAATTTTTTCTTTACTATTCAAGTTTTTCAATTGAATTATAATATTCAAAATAAAAAATTTAGATTTTTATAAATATTATATATATATATAATATTTAAAAAATATTAATTAAAAAAACTTATCAATATATATATATATATATATATATATATATATATATATATATATATATATATATATTATATATATATATATATATATATATATATATATATATATATATATATATATATATCATTATCCAAGATTCCCCACTACCCCTAGGAGTCCGGGCCATGTCAGAGTCCAACGTGGTTTGATCATATGAAAAGACCAGCTAAGCATAATTGGCTTGTTTAGCCTTTACCTGACCAACTATCTAATACTACTCTATTTTTGAGCTTGATTTAGGATTTGGCTGGAATTGTTCGTCGGATTTTACCTTGAGGATTTAGTGATTAGATTATAATATTAAATATAAAAAAATTCAATCCGAAAAAATTATTAAAGTTTGTATGAAATTTACACAATAAAATTAAACACACATATATATATAGGAATTTAATATCCTACACGCCTTTGTAAAGGTGACCACGGGCAACTTGTGACCTGGCCAGCATGCGCAAGCTGTTGGGGCAATCGGCCCTGAGATGATCAGGACGATCATGATATTTTGATGTGTGAGTAATATGATTAAGTTAGGATTTGTACTGAACTAATATGTGTACATGAGTGTGCAGGTGTACAACTACACATGGACTTGGTTGATGTCTTCGGGTGAAGGATGGCATGGAGGCAAGATGGAGACTTGCATGTGCATCTGAGGGACCGTTGGATAGCAGGGATGATGAGCCGAGGGACGCGGATTTCGAGGCGTACGTGAAGGGTGGCATGGAGGCAAGCTGGAGGCTTGCGTGCGCATCTGAGGGATGAGGGCCGAAGATGAAGAGGGCGTGAAGGCAACAGTCAAGGCTGCTGGTGAAGAGTCAACTGAGTTGTGAGGGTCTGAGTATGAGTGATTGTATTCAGGGGCTAAGCCGAGAGGGTTTGAGTGCGGAGAGACATGTACTCGGGAGGGTAACCCTAGGCTTAGGCTTGGACCAGTCGACTGGCCATGGGGCAGTTGACTGGTGTAGGCTGGAACAGGCTGGCAGATTCGAACGTTGTACTATAACGGTCGAATTTGAGTGGGACCAGGCGACTGCCATTTTGGCAGTCGACTGGTAGCGGCTGTTTCAGACTCGAGCCCTATTTAAAGGGACTCGTTTCCTACTTTCTTTTGACGAATCTTGTCTTGGTTAAAGGCAAGATAGTAGTCTTTGTGCTCAGGTTGTGTCAAGGTGATTGTGGCGAGATTTCTCCACCCACAAGGAGCGACAGATATAGCCGGAGGTCATCCGGGGTTTGATCCACCAACGGATTCTTGGATTAGTCACCCATTTGGGTGGATACCAAGTAAATTCCGATTGTTAGCTAATCCTGTCGCGAAGTGGGGTGGCAGCTCCACGGGCCAGATGGCCCCTCGGGTGATGCGAGCCGGTGAGGTGGCAGAGAGATGATCGCGCCTCGATAGGGCTCTGCAAAACAGCGACCGTCAGTAAACACGCCGGGGGATATCCCCGGTATGGCACTCCGACGGTCAAGTCAGTATCCGCAGGCACAGTGGTGGAAACTGAATTGAAATGAGACGAGAGATGCGAGAAGTCGCGCGCGCGTACCTGCGGTAGGGGGAGTGTCAAGCTTATATAACCGGGGAAGCTGACAACCCTTGTCCGTACTGACGACACAAGAGTATGATAGCTGTCAGCTCGTAGGGAGCACTTAGGAGTGGCGCGGCATGACACGGGGTGCTCGAGCAGTACCAGGGAACTAAAGACGCAGTACGAGAGTACTGGATGGGGGGATGAACTGCTTAGCAATGTTAGAGGTGAATGAAGTGTGGGGAACCCCGTTAGCGGGGTCGTACCCTGGATATAGCGATATAGGGGGTGTAGGGGCGAGGTAGCCCATACACCGAGCGCCGACTGGAGGTCCGAGTAACGGGGACCGAGTCGGGCACTGGCCAGTGGGCATGGGCAGCCACGCGTCCGACTGGTAGGATGTAAGCGCAGGGTACGACCGGGGGCGGGGGTTCGCCCAGGGGTATCTGCCTAATTCTGTTTGTAAAATACTGGGGAAAATAATAATAATAATAAAAAAAATGAATAGAATAAAATAATATATATAGGAATATATATATCAACTATAAATAGGAGTTAACATTTAAAACTATCATATGGAAAATTATGATATAATTTTCAGGAATTTTTGGAATGATTCGCGGGGGGATAAATAGGCATGAGGGATTGGTTACGGGATTAGTTAAGGAAAAGTTGGTTTTTAAAATATATATATATATATATTATATATATATATATATATATATATAAGGAAAGGTTTAATTATATGCTTTTATGTAAATATATCCCGTGCCCTAATCTTCCTCGCCGACCCAGCCTTGCCCGATCCCCTCTTTCTTTGCCTCACGTCGACTCCCCTCCCCTCGCGTACCCGAGCTACGACGCCGCCCCTTCCTCTTTTCCCTCTCGCGTGCCCCAGCCGCAGACCACCCTGATTCTTCTTCCTCCCCTCGCGAACCCTAGCCTTGGTTGTTCGCCTTTCCCCGTTCGCCAGGACCGCAAGACAAGGCGTCGACGTCTTCTTCTTCTTCTATTCGTTTGCAAGCCCTAATCGCAGTCGAACCCATCCGATGACCACTCCCTCTGAGCCACTCGACGCCGGGGATAGCTACGGCTAGCAAACAAGGTATGACTTCCTTTCAACCACGATCGGGTAAGAACTTGATTTTTCTCTAGCAATATCTTAATAACCTAGTGGTTGCAACCGATTGTAGATCGGTTTGAGTTCTCTGTTCTTGGGTTGGATTGGGTTTCGATTTTAGTATTTGTGGGTTTGTGTTCTCAAATTCTGTTGATTGATTGTGGAAGCCATGGTGATAGTTCGGTGGATTAGATCAGTGGGCTGAATTGGGTTTGATTTTGAATTGGAAGAGTTTCTTTTGAAATGCTATCATTGTTCTGTTCCGGATTTGGGTTTAGGATTTTGGAGTGGAAATAAGGAGTTGGCAGCACCCTTGATTGTAGGTTGCCGTGAGCTCCCTAGTGGGTGTGTTGTGTTTTGTGGTGTTTGCTCTTGTTGATCTAGTAGCTTGAGCTATGAGATACAGTGGTTCTTGATCAGAATATTCTGATACATTGGGGGAGTTGAAACATTTGACAGCACCTTGATTTGTGCTTGTCGTGAGTTTTGGAAGAGCCATTGATTAACTTACGGGTTATGTTTTATTTGGAATTTAAACCTGTTGGGACCGGGTGCATGTTGACACGGATACGGGTTCGTAATTTAAAATTTAATTACGTGCAGCGGAAGGTTTTAGCATAAATAATTTCTTAAATTATTTTAACCACGTATCTAGCATGCAACCTTAAGGTGTGGAGACATAATCATAAATTAAAATTTTACGAAAAGTAAACTAATTTACTTAGTACCTTGCGTAACTCGAAGTAAGGGACGAGATCCAACCGTAGCTTCCCTTGGAAGCTCCGCCTCTATTCGCGTCCACGCCGAGTTCTCTTCGGGATGACTTCGCAAAACCACGAGTTTTGTGCCGACGAGAACTACTAGATTCTCCAAAGACACAACTAGAATATCAAGAGAGAGATATGGAAACTAACCACCAAGTAACGGAATCAAGATTCCGCGAAGGAAGGAAGGAGTCGCGACCCGCTTCGTCTTGGTAGTGGCTCACGGCAAGGGGAGGTGGCGCCAGCCCTAAGGGAGGAGAGAGGGCGCCGGCCCTAGAGAGGGAAAGTGCCGGCCCTAGAGAGAGAAAGGGCGCCGACCCTAGAGAGAGAGAGAATAAGGGAGAGAGAGAGAGCTTCTTAATCTCTTGATTAATTAGAATTCAAGGCTTGCCTTTGGTTCCTTTATATAGTAGCCTCTCCATTGCCAAGTCTCCCTTTTAACGGAATTAATGGAATAAATTTTCATAAAAAATTTATCTTATAAATTTTCTTATGAATTATTCCGTTATACCAAGTTTTATTATAACTAACTTTATAATAAAATAAATATATCTCTCCTTTTAATTATGGAATAAAATTTGCATAAAATTTTCTTATCATGAAAAAATCAATTCATAATTGATTTTATAAATTAAAATTAAACCAATTCATGGTTCATTTTAATTTCCATAAAAAGAATAAATTTCTACAATTTTTTTTATATAAATTTCTTTATATAAATTAATTTATTTATCCATAATTTTATAAAACAAATCGCGCTTGATTTATTTTATAATTTAAACCAAATTAATTGGTTTCTCTCCTTGTGGTGGCCGGCCAAACCAAAGAGGGTGGGCACCCTCTTTGGCTGGCCACACCAAGCCAAAAACCCTCGCGAATTAAACTCATTTAATTCGCCTAATAAGCCTTCAAAAGACTTAGCCATTTTAAGCTTCCGTTGCGCCTCTGATTAACTCAGATTCGACTTATTTCTCTTGATCGAAAAATTCAATTTTCAACTCGTTTTAAATCCCTCGGATTACTCGTAGTGCGTGTGACTAAATAGGCTTTCGATTTATGTTGGCCGTCTATAATCAACCAATTATAGAATGATCATGAGTGGCACCTAGTAGTACATCATGACTCCCAATTAATCGAAAGATCAACGGTTGACCTCAGAAATAATTCCGAAACCCTTCAGCAGCTCTAATGAATCGTGCCTCATTCCCTTCACCAACTTATACCCACTTGGTTTAGGACACGGTCTATGTGTGTCAGTCCCCACTAGGCTGACTACGTCACACCTAGCCCAAGTAATGTCTTTCTCGTCCAATGGATTCTAATTACTCTTATGTATTTCAGAGACTCATACTCTGAACATGTCATGCTCTGACCAGAGGCTTTGAGTAACAATCCGACGATAGGCCTTGGGTATACATCCCCTCGCAAGGAGTGGTGAATCCTTTGTAGGCTGTTCAAACATCTTCGGGCACTTCGGCTTATACCTAACCATCCTGGGTCCACACCTCCTAGGAGATGCTTGCTTAAGATGTTAAAGTATAAGTCTCCATGACCAAGATGACTTGAACACCGCAAGTCAAAGGAACATCGCACTTAAGCTGCAGTAAGAACTTCATTGACATCTCTATATGTAGATTACCATATGAAGTTTTACAGACAGTCACTCCAATGAACTAGTTCCCTTAACTAGCATTCATGTTTATCTCCGGACATCCCAATGTCACCAGCCAGTGAGAATCAGCTGATTAGAGAATAACCCATGCCACCAGAATTGATAGTGTCCTTATTTATCAATTCATCGACTAGGGATAATTTCAATACTTCATAATTGCACATGTAGAGATAATCACTAGTTGTGAATTCATCACAAATTCTCTCATGCTGTGAATTGTATTGTGGACATTCAGTAAATGAGTTTAAGATCCCAATCAAATACACAGACATGTATACTCAAATAGTGAATATTCATTTATTAAAATAAATGTTTACAATCATAAGGCGATTGCCTTAGGACACTTCTCTCATATTACTAACAAAACCTCATGAGTTAACTTGGTAAATTCAGATTCCAAAACCTAATTGGAATCTAATCGGGGTAATTTGGGATAATTAAGGCCTAACCATTTTATTATGGTTAATTAAATGGAAAGGGACGGATGAGGTTAACCTTAGAACGGATTATGGATTAATTAGCTAGTTACTATTTTTGTAATAGCTAATTAAATCTGTCCTTAATACAAGGACTTGATTTGGATTTTTATTGCTGATATTGGCGGGTGGTTCTCTTCGCATTTGGATTCTTCTATTTGGAGGCGGGTACCCTTTGACTTATCTTTTAGATATTATCATATTGATATGCATGGTTTGTTGTAGATAACAGTAAGTTTGTATGCTATATGATGGATCGTCTAAGGTGTGCTAGAGGGGGGGGGGGTGAATAACACTTCTTTATCGTTTTGATCTCTACAAAGTTGTTAGCGCAGCGGAAACAATAATATGCAAAATAAATAAGGAATAAAACACCGCTAACACCTTGATTTACTTGGTATCCACCCCGGTCGGGTGACTAATCCAAGAATCCTTCGGTGGATCAACCCCCGGATAGCCTCCGACTAGATCTGTCGCTCCTTGTGGGTGGAGAAACCTCGCCACAACACTTTGAACGCTCTCTGATCACAGTAGACTACTGACTTACTTTAACCAAGCAAGTTTCGTCAAGAAGATAGTAGGAAACGAGCCCCTTCAAATAGGGCTCGAATATGAGAACAGTCGCTACTAGTCGACTGCCCCTTGCGCAGTCGACTGGTCCCACTCAAATCCGACCGTTACAACACAACGTTCGAATCTGCCAGCTGTTTTAGTCAACACCAGTCGACTGCCCCTGGGCCAGTCGATTGGGACACACCTAAGCCTAGGGTTTCACTCCCGAGTACAAGTCACTCTTGCACTCAAAACCCTCCCGACTTAGCCCCTGAGTACAAGCACTCATACTCAGCTTCTCTTAACCTAGTTGACTCTTCACCAGCAGTCTTGACTGTTGCCTTTACGCCCTCTTCATCTTTGGCCCTCGTCCCTCGGATGCGCACGCAAGCCTCCAGCTTGGCTCCATGCCACCCTTCACGTACGCCTCGAAGTCCGTGTCCCTCGGCTCATCATCTCTGCTATCAATGGTCCCTCGGATGCGCACATAAATCTCCAGCTTACCTCCATGTCATCCTTCACCTGAAGACATCAACTAAGTCCATGCGTGCCTGTACACCTGCACACTCATGTACACATGTGAAAACAACACAAATCCTAACTTAACCATATTGCCCACTCATCAAAATATCATGATCCTTCAGATCATCTCAGGGTCGATTGCCCCAACACTATATCTGTCTTAGTATACCTGTATTTGATATATATGTTGTTTATCCTTAAGGTTATCTCTCGTTTAGCTTCATACAATCTCCATAGTTGCCATGTATATATATATATATATATATAAAAATATATATATATAATATATATATATATATATATATATATATATATATATATATATATATATATATATATATATATATATATATATATATTATATATATATATATTATATATATATATATATATATAGTGATATGTTCCCTCTTGCATTGTGACATTGATGGATCACTGGTTATTCTTTCAGTATACCTAGTAGATTACTTGTATCCCATGATATAGGATTCAGATTTATACCTAGCATACTGAGGTGTTAGTTGAGGACTTGGTGAGTGTTATATGTGTTTGGATCATGAACCATCCTTGCATTATTGCATGCTGATGATCATCGACTCCTATGTAGTCTGAGCCCATCGTCAGTTACATGAGGATATGCACACACATCCACTCAGGGGTAGTGGTTACCATAGGGTGTGTGTATTTGCCCTGTATTGCTCCGTTCAACCACTATTTGGAGGGTGGGTCCGGGCGTGGTAGCAGCCAGGGATCCCTTCTCGTTCTGAGAGACGAGAAGATGAGAGCTAGGCTCCCCCATTCCTTGGGGTAGGAGAGTGACCTCCGCCAGCATCATGTCCACTCGGTCACTCAGGAGCAGTGATAGCAGGGTGCGTACAGTTGTCATAGTCCTACCCACGCGGACGTTCATTTATGATAGGTGGACGATGCCTGACTGGCGTCAGGGGTGATACATGTCATTGCACTGCATATTTTACATCGTGCATTGTTTGCTGCATTTGATTTCTACACTTGATTGACATGCATATATTGGAGATTTGTCTACTTTGGATTATATGTTATACTTGTTCCATAGGGATTTATTTTGCCCTCTGCAGGATAGATGGATTCGGGTATGTACCTTTATTCAGTATCTTTAGTGTATACCCTTATCTATGATTCACATGAGACTGTATTAGCGTGGACTTTTATTGTTATTATAACGTACTATGCATATCTGCTGGGTATTCGCTGAGTTTATGGACTTACACCGTTGCCATACTTTTTGATTTTAGGTTGATATCTGCCAGGAGGGTCCGAGTCGCCAGTCCCGTGCTTGCTACTACACCTGCTTTGGTTTTATGAGTTACTTTCTATTTTTGGACCATGTTATGTTTTATTTCGTTACATTGAATTATCGTGGACTTGTAGTTTGTGGTTGGCTTTATGGGATTGTACTTTTGAGTCCTATGTTGGACTGTGTGTGGTTTTTGCTGCGTTCCTGCCCCCTGGCAGTTCAGGTAAGCTCGGGTTTTGGTTTTATTTGCATATTGTCATATCTATTGTTATTCTGTTTGGATTAGAGGCCTGAGGCCCATATAAACTGCGTGGTATTGTTATACTTGTGTTATGTATGTGTAAATTGTCCGCCGGACAGGGGAGGTGCTGTCCGATTTTCTATTGGATCAACGACTCCTAGGTCTCGGGGCGTGACACTGTTAATCATCCGGTCTGTGTGATGACAAGGGGGCGTGAACTGTTACGTACCAGACTGTGGTGCCTGCCCCAGCTCTGGGTCGGGGCGGGGTCGAGAAATATGGGCAGCCAAGCGTCTCTCTGGCTGACTAGCCAGAGGGCGGCCTAGCCGCCTTCGTCAGTGATCCGCTAGATTCTGCTCATTACTGCCCCCCGAGAGGCCTCCCAGCTCGGGAACCTACCTGGGAGTCCTGCTGTAGATCTGTCAATCGATCCTTCCTGGCGCCAGGCTGGCTGGCGAGCTCGGCCTATGCACCTACCCGTAGGCAAGACCGGGATCACAAGCGTCCCCCTCGAGTCTAGTCGAAGGAGGCGACGAGTCCGACTGACTGGACCATCACCCGCGAAAGTAAGCCTGGCGCGCCGGGAATTCCTAGTCCCGTTGTGGGGCCTCTCGGTGGTCTTGTCGAAGCTTAGGAATCCTCGGTCGGTGATGTCCCATTATTTATCCTTTTGCCTCTTACTGCTCGATCTCTCCGAGCAGCTTGAAATCTTTGTCCATGATGCTTTCAAGCGGGGATTATTCCACGTGTCTCTTCCCCATTCCTCCTCCAATCGCCAAGGTATTTACCGCTCGTCCCCCGAGGGATGAGGTTGGGCGCGAGGTGCCTCGTTTCCTGGGCCCCTCTATGCCTGCTCAGGCGGCTTATTACTGCGCGCCGCCTTTGTCGTGGCCCACCATCAGGCGGCCCTGTTGACTTGTGGAATTGCATAAATTCTTACTGTTACCACCGCCTTTCCTCCTTCCACTCTGGTGCCTTGCCTTCTTCCTTTAGTCTAGGGTTTCGGCTACGTCTTTGGGCTCAACTTTCCTTCCGATCATTCTGTTGGATCGAGAGAACCGATAGAGGGGGGTGAATATCGGAAATCATTTTTCGGAAAAACTTTGAGCAAGTACGCAGCGGAAATTAAGAAAACAAAATCACACAGAGACACGATCGATTTTACTTGGTTCGGAGCTTGGGTCGACTCCTACTCCAAGGCCCACGGTCGTTGACCGTTTACTTTGGGCAATTCTATATGAGGCGCAATAATAGTTTACAAGGATTGATTTACAAATTCAGCACAGTAAACTAAATAATTAAAAGGGCTCTTCTTTTACCGACGTCCGATTGTGGGTTGACCTTTTCCGGAGCAGCGGGACGTCGTCGGCTCGAGTTGGGCAGTTTCCGAAGCAAGGCGCGAGAGCAGAAGAGCGTAGAAGCGTTGTGTTAGAGTTGTTGTCGGAAGCCTGGGCGTTGGGTGCTATTTATAGCACCTCGAGGCGCCCTGGACGTCGGGGGCGCCCTCCACGTGTCACGTGATCCGAGATTCGCTCGGTCAACCTCTATCCCACTCGAATAGGGATGAGGTTTGACACTGGGGGCGCCCTGGACGCTGGGGGCGCCTTGCTTGACTCCTTCCGCGCAGGAGTCTCAGCTGGATAAGGGTGATTGGCTTCGCTGGCTTGGGCGCTGAGGGCGCCCCAGCCAGTATTCAGCCGAGGCTCCTTTTTGCTTCATTTGTTTCATCTTCACCTTGGGGGCGCCCTGGACACTCAGGGCGCCCTACTCAGCTGCTGCCTCACTCCATTGAGGCTCTCTGAGTTGCAGACACACGTTCCTTTGGTCCTGCATCCAGGGTTAGTCCGAAAATAACATAAAGCAGTAAGTTGTTAGTTTTATACAGCCTTAGTTGTCTTGGTTCTGACTTTGGGTTTCCAAAATGGAACCCTAGGTCGAACCGACGCCTACTGTTCCCTCGACGGGGAACGCGTCCTCACCTACTCCTCTCGGGAGAGTGTACCTAATGCCAACCGTTCCTCTGGTTGGACTTTTGCCTGACGGTCCTTTGCCAGGTCTTGGATGCCGAGCCGTCCTTCGCCCGGTGCCTAGCCGTCCTTCGCTAGGGCTTTTCACTCTGGCATTCCTTCGCCAGTGCCTAGCAGTCCTTCGCTAGGGCTTTTTACTCTGGCATTCCTTCGCCAGTGCCTAGCAGTCCTTCGCTAGGGCTTTGTATTCTGGCATTCTTTCGCCAGGTGCCTAGCAGTCCTTCGCTAGGACTTTGTATCCTGCACACTCAGTGAATATTGTTAGATCACAAACAAACTTAACTTTGAATCCTTTGCCAATATCAAAACAAGGTTCGATATGGTGCTGCCTTCAGTACCCATTTGGGTGGATACCAAGTAAATTCCGATTGTTAGCTAATCCTGTCGCGAAGTGGGGTGGCAGCTCCACGGGCCAGATGGCCCCTCGGGTGGTGCGAGCCGGTGAGGTGGCAGAGAGATGATCGCGCCTCGATAGGGCTCTGCAAAACAGCGACCGTCAGTAAACACGCCGGGGGATATCCCTGGTCAGGCACTCCGACGGTCAAGTCAGTATCCGTAGGCACAGTGGTGGAAACTGAATTGAAATGAGGCGAGAGATGCGAGAAGTCGCACGCGCGTACCTGTGGTAGGGGGAGTGCCAAGCTTATATAACCGGGGGAGCTGACAACCCTTGTCCGTACTGACGAGACAAGAGTATGATAGCTGTCAGCTCGTAGGGAGCACTTAGGAGTGGCACGACATGATGCGGGGTGCTCGAGCAGTACCAGGGTACTGAAGGCGCAGTACGAGAGTACTGGATGGGCGGATGAACCGCTTAGCAATGTTAGAGGTGAATGAAGTGTGGGGAACCCCGTTAGCGGGGTCGTACCCTGGATATAGCGATGTAGGGGGTGTAGGGGCGAGGTAGCCTGTACACCGAGTGTCGACTGGCGGGTTTGAGTGACGGGGACCGAGTCGGGCACTGGCCAGTGGGCGTGGGCAGCCACGCGTCCGACTGGTAGGATGTTAGCGCAGGGTACGACCGGGGTCGGGGGTTCGCCCAGGGGTGTCTGCCTGATTCTGTTAATCATCCGGTCTGTGTGATGACAAGGGGGCGAGAACTGTTACGTACCAAACTGTGGTGCCTGCCCCAGCTCTGGGTCGAGGCGGGGTCGAGAAATATGGGCAGCCAAGTGTCTCTCTGGCTGACTAGCCAAAGGGCGGCCCGACCACCTTCGTCAGCGATCCGCTAGATTCTGCTCATTACTGCCCCCCCCCCCCCCCGAGAGGCCTCCCAGCTCGGGAACCTACCTGGGAGTCCTGCTGTAGATCTGTCAATCGATCCTTCCTGGCACCAGGCTGGCTGGCGAGCCCGACCTATGCACCTACCCGTAGGCAAGGCCGGGATCATTAGCATTGTTATTTCTTGTCATTTGCATATTATTGTGTCCGTTGCGCTAACAATCTTGTAGAGATTCAATGAAAAGTGCTATTCACCCCCCTCTAATACGCTATTCGATCTAACACAAGCAACTTTAAAATTTTTTAATCTCTCTTCTATATGCAAAGACGATTCTTTTTCCTATATGCAAAGTGTTGGTGCAGTCTTCATTAAGTCAGTCAGCCTAGTTTAATTAGGCTTGGGTGAGCTTGGATTTCAATATTTGACAATGATATTAGAACTGTGTGTGAGTCAAGTGGGTTAAGGTTAACTGGAGACTTCATTGGAAAAAGTCCTAATGGGACTAGGTGAAGTTCAGGTGGATTGGAGAGATAACTCGCTAACAGGGGAAAAGTCCTAGTGGGACTAGGCACACCTAGTGGGACTAGGTGAAGTCCAGGTGGATCAGGGAGATCACACGCTGGCAAGGGAAAACTTCTAGTGGGACTAGGTAAAGTTCAAGTGGATCGGGGAGATCGCACGCTGACAAGGAAAAAGTCCTAGTAGGAGGCATACCTAGTTGGGAATTAAGTTAAGTCTTAGTTGGGAACTAGGCAAGGGAAAGTCTAAGTTGGTCAAAGGTTTGATCGGACATTTGGTGAGGAAGTCCTAACAGGTCACTGTTAACCATGGTTAGGCAAGAGAACCCTAGACTTAAGCTAAGCAAGTTAGGGTTGGATAATCGATTGGGAGCTATTGCTTGAGAGAACAAAAAGACCCTTAATCGATTGGTTGATTGATTAAGGGGTATGCCAATCGACTGAGTGATCGATTGACTCAGGGTTATCACGAGAATAGAAGCCTGCTGAATGGATTGGGTAATCGATTAAACATCCTCTTAATCGATTGGAAAATCAATTAAGGATGACCATAATCGATTGGGCAATCAATTACGACGGTATTACGTAAGAGCACAGAAAGGTGCTGAATCGATTCAGAAATCTTTTCTTAATCGATTGGTAATCGATTAAGCTTCAAAAAATAGCTGTTGACCAACTAAGTTTGACGTGGTAATTGATTGGGTAATCGATTAGGGAATCCTTGGTCGCGGGTATATAGGGTTTTCACGTAGGTTTGAAGCGGTACCTCTTAGACATTATTCACATGCTCTTCCGCATTCTTCATCGCCATTTCTAGTGAGACCTTGAGCTTAATGCTGCTGCATTTCCAAGGATCAAGAGGCGATTCCAATATTGAAGAAAGCAAGAAAAGCAAAGAGAGCTCATTTGTGAAAATCTTGTAAGATTTTTTTTGTATTTATTTTTCTTGAGTGTTTCTTCTTGTAAGTGTTAGTAAAAGCCCTAGAGTCAATTATGTGATGATTGATTAAGGACTTTTTGTTTCATATTCTATCATTAATAAAGGCATGTTTGGTTATTATACTTACTTTATACTTGTGCCAAATAACTAAGTATAATAATATCCTTGGGTAGTAAGCTTTTATCTACATCATATCGATTGGTTGAATCGATAGTGAGATAATGTAGAGAACACTACACTAAATAATTCCTAGTAAAACATTAATATTCAAGGGCAATATTAATGCATGGAGACTAGCATGTAGGTCAATTGATGACTTGAGCTCACAAGACATGGACATGTGATATCAAGTTGACACATGGGTATACATTAGAGAATGCATACTGAATTGACCCGCCATGAGAAAGTTTCATAGATTGTCATATGAGCGTCATAAACTTTCTCATGTGACTATTAGTATGAATAGTTCTTAGACCTGAAGTCACTACGGTTCCCTACATGAGGAGTAATGTACTTTGATATCGTCAAACGTCACCCGTAACAGGGTGGACTATAAAGGCGATCACTGGGTATATAATGAATTATGTTGAGGGATGTGAGTGATGTAGATGAGATCTATCCCTCCCATATGACGGGAGTGATATCTGTGGGCCCCTTGATCCAGTAGGACTGCTAAAACGTATGACCATGCTCAAATGAGTCAATATGAGATATTAAGTTCATTTGTTTGAGTGAGTCTACTTGGGGATCAAGAAACATAAAGATTGATCGAGGATAAGACAATTTATGTCTCATTGGTCAATCTAGATATCGAGGATAGAAGGACAAGGTCATACATTGTCATAGTCACGGAGGTTAAGTCGGATCTCGACTTTCTTGTTACTTGGGTAGCAATGATGCATTGCTAGATGCCGCTCATTGCTTGTGTAACGCCCGCCCTTCCCGCCTTACGATGTAGGCAAAAGGCGGCGCTATGCGAACATACATATATGCATATGGAGATCTTAATGCAGCGGAATAATTTAAAACTTCATACATATGCGTTTAAACCATGCAATTAAAACTTGAATCATGTTGACATATCTTAGCTATCATTCTTAAACATGGTTACTTGGTAAAGTTAGCATTGTCGTAACATAAGACATAACATGTGAGACATAACATTCTTGAACATGCTTGCATTAAACATAACTTATCCTACCATCAAGCTTAAAGCCAACATATTGTTCTAAACGAACACATCATGGTATAGCATGTTAACATCCTAATTTAGAAATGATAAGCATAGCAATAAAGCACGATATAGAAATCAATATAAGTTGTTCATAAGCAACATAAGTAATAAAACTTTCCTAGTAAGTTGTTCTTTAGGAAAACCATCATAAAGTATAGCATGAAACTAAAGATGACAATGCAAAACATAAGACATATGACAATTATGAGTAATGGGATCTTTTTTTTTTCTTTTGCCATGTCACTGCCACACACACACTTGCCCCTCCTACTGCTTCCCTTAGCTTAGTATCCTTTTGCTTGATCTGCGGTATAAGAAAATAATGTTGGATCGAGAAAACCGATAGAGGGGGGGGTGAATATCGAAAATCGTTCGGATTTTCGTAAAGAGCAGTTGCACAGCGGAAATTTAAAAACAGCACACAGACACAGTCGATTTACTTGGTTCGGAGCCTGTGTCGACTCCTACTCCAAGCCCCACGGTCGTTGACCGTTTACTTTGGGCAATTCTATATACGCGCAAAACAGTTTACAATATTTGATTACAAATAAGTACAATAAAATAATAATATTAAAATTTCGATCTTCGTTACCGACGTCCGGAGTGTATTGACTTGTTCGGGGCAGCGGGACGTCGTCGGCTCGAGTTGGAGTGTTTCCGGAGCAAGGCACGAGCGTAGAAGATCATTGGGGCGTTGAGAGAACAGTTGTGTTGAAGCCTTGGTCGAGGGTCCCTTATATAGGGCCTGGGGGCGCCCGGGATGTCGGGGGCGCCCCCCACGTGGCCTTCGATCCGCCAAAGTCTCGGTCGCGTCTGATCCTCTTGATCCGCTTTGACCGGGGCGCTCGCAGCGCTCGGGGCGCCCGGATTGACCGGGTCAAACTCTATCCTTTGGCTTCGCTTGGCTTCGAGGGGTTCGGGTTCGATGTATGTGCATGGGGGCGCCCGGGAGCACGGGGGCGCCCGGGAGCAGCGGGGGCGCCCGGCCCAGCATGTATTCGAACCCTTTTTCCTTTGACATGTTTTGTATGTACCTTGGGGGCGCCCGAGACACTCCGGGCGCCCTACTAAGCTACTACCTCATTCCTTTAAGGCTATCTGAGCTGCAGACACTCCTTCCTTTGGTCCTGCATCCAGGGTTAGTCCAAAACACAATGAAGCAATAAAGTATTTGTTTATACAGCCTTAGCTGTCATGGTTCTGACTTTGGTCTCCAAAATGGAGCCCTAGGTCGAACTGACGCCTACTGTTCCCTCGACGGGGAACGCGTCCTCACCTACTCCTCTCGGGAGAATTTACCTGATGCCAACCGTTCCTCTGGTTGGACTTTTGCCTGACGGTCCTTTGTCAGGTCTTGTGAACTGGCAGTCCTTCGCCAGTTGCCTAGCAGTCCTTCGCTAGGGCTTTAGTCCCAGGCTGTCCTTCGCCTGGAGCCTAGCAGTCCTTCGCTAGGGCTTGATACTGGCAGTCCTTCGCCAGTTGCCTAGCAATCCTTTGCTAGGGCTTTCTTTCCTGGCATTCCTTTGCCAGTGCCTAGCAGTCCTTCTCTAGGGCTTTTCCTGCACACTAGATTAACTTGTTAGAAACCAAGAAAGACTTAACTTTTGACCTATGTTGCTATTATCAAAACACAGGTTTGATTTGGGTGCATTCTGTACCAACAATCTCCCCCTTTTTGATTTATGACAACCCTAGTTCAAAAAGTTAAGTTTAAGTAAAACATGAAAAAAGTTTTAACTTTTGTTCCCTCCCCCTAGAAGGAATCTCCCCCTAGATTTTTCAAAAATTCGTCGGGAAAAACTTTATTTGTTCTTGAAAACTTTTTGAAAATGTTAGCTTAAGTAAGAATTTCAGTTTTAATACAGTTTTGAAAAACTTAAGTTTTAGAGTACCTAAAAATTTTTGATAAGCTTAAGTAAGAAACTTTTGAAAAGGCTAGAGTACTTAGCAAAATTTTGAAAGCTTGGATAAAAATTTTGAAGCTAGAGTACTTAGCTAAATTTTTAATAAAAAATCTTAGCAACATTTTGAAAGCTTTAAGGAATTTTGAAACTAAAGCAAAATTTTGAAAGCTTTAAGAACTGGAGTACTTAAGCAACATTTTGAAAGCTTTAAGAACTTAAGTACTTCTTCAAAAAGTTTAAGTTTTTGAATAAAGGATAAGTATATTTTTGAACCTTTTTGAATAAAGGAAAATTTTTGAAAAAGTAAAAGTAATTTTTCTCTAATTTTTTCTTTCCCTTTCCTATCTCTCCCCCTTTGCCATATATCAAAACAAGATAAATATGATTGCATAAAGGAAATAAAAAAGAATTTGATGTACTGAACCAATTCATAATTAGATTTACACTAAATCAATCAATTTTCTCTGTAGGGACCTGTCTAACCCAATTAGCTACTTACTAACTGTTATAAACAGTAATTTTTGCTAGGGTTAGTCAAGTTAAGTGTTTCTGTTCAAGTTAGATTTTCTAAACTTGACACTTAACTCGATTGCTGTTTAAGTTGTATTTAGTGCCCCAATTACCGCAGATGCACTGACTTAAAGCATCTTGAATTAAGGCAAAGACCTAAGCATCTCAACCCTTTTTAGATTATCAATCAAAAGTACCCTAAGGTGCTTGTGAGATGCTGGCTTCTAAGTCTATAGGTGCATGCAGTTCTAGGGTTAGGGCCTAGGCTAAGTCCATTTTCGAAAAAGTCCTAATTTTTTAAAGGGGGTAGTTTTGCAATAAAACTAAGTAAAAAAATGAAAACTGATAAGTAAAGCAGTTTTTCAAAATCTATTTTTAGAAAACTATTTTTTGAAATCAAGTAGAGCAGTTTTTCAAAATCTATTTTTAGAAAACTGATTTTTGAAATCAAGTAGAGCAGTTTTTCAAAATCTATTTTTAGAAAACTAATTTTTGAAATCAAGTAGAGCAGTAAAAAAAATTTGAGATACTCTATTCTACAGAGCACAATCCTAACTGCCTTCTTAGTGAGCTGAACTCAGACTCAGGTAAGGGCTTTGTGAATATATCAGCTAGGTTGGATTTAGAGTCAATATACTTGAGTACTATTTCACCCCTGGTTACATGGTCTCTTACAAAATGATGTTTGACTTCTATATGTTTGGTTCTGGAGTGTTGGATTGGGTTCTTAGTTAAATTAATTAAACTTATATTGTCAATAAATACGTGAGTTTGGGTGTAGTTGAGCTGGAAGTCCTTAAGTGTGTGCATCATCCATAAAAGTTGAGCCACACACTCTCCTAATGCCACATACTCAGCTTCAGTTGTGGATAGAGCCACACAGTGTTGTTTTCTGCTGCACCAACTAACTAGACTCTGACCTAACAGTTGGCAGCTTCCACTTGTGCTCTTCCTATCTAACTTATAGCCAGCATAGTCAGAATCTGAGTATCTAGTTAAAGCAAAAGTTGAGGTCCTAGGATACCAAATCCCTACACTTAGGGTGCTCTTTACATATCTCAGTATTCTTTTTAGGGCTGCTAAGTGCGTTTCCTTAGCACAGGTTTGGTATCTAGCACACATCCCTACAGCAAAGAGAATATCAGGTCTACTGGCTGTAAGGTACAGTAGGCTACCTATCATACTCCTATAGAGTTTAAGGTCTACTGGTTTACCATCAGGGTCACTATCTATTTTTATATTAGTGGTCATGGGGGTACTTATGCTTTTAGAGTTATCCATTTTAAATTTCTTTATTAACTCTTTAGCATATTTGAATTGATGAACATAGTTACCATCCCTAGTTTGTTTGATTTGTAGTCCTAGGAAAAATGTAAGCTCACCAACTAAGCTCATTTCAAATTCATCTTCCATTATCTTGACAAATTCTTTTAGAAAGTTGGTGTTGGTGGATCCAAAAATTATGTCATCTACTTAAATTTGGGCAATAAATATATCTTTTCCTAGGGTTTTAATAAATAATGTTGAGTCAATTTGGCCTTGTTTAAATTCTTTAGAAGTTAAATAGGTTGATAATCGTTCATACCAGGCCCTAGGTGCTTGTTTTAGCCCATATAATGCTTTGGTTAGTTTGTAAACATGGTTAGGTTTATCTAAGTCCTCAAACCCTGGGGGTTGTCCTACATAAACTTCTTCTTTAATGAATCCATTTAAGAATGCTGACTTTACATCCATTTGATATAACTTAAATCCTTTATGGGATGCAAAGGCTAACAACATTCTAATGGACTCAAGTCTAGCTACTGGGGCATATGTTTCATCGTAGTCTAATCCCTCTACTTGGCTGAAACCCTTTGCTACTAAGCGGGCTTTATTTCTGACTATTTCTCCTTGATCATTCAGCTTATTCCTAAAGACCCACTTAGTGTCAATGATGGATTTGCCCTCAGGTTTAGGTACTAATTCTCAGACTTGGTTTCTCTCGAATTGAGCAAGTTCTTCTTGCATCGCTATGATCCAATCAGGATCAGGTAGGGCTTCTTCTATAGTTTTGGGTTTAATTTTTGATATCATAGCTATTTGGCTAAGGTTCCTATAGGAGGACCTAGTCCTGACTCCTAGAGTTGGATCACCCACAATTTGATCGGTTGGGTGACTAAGTCTGGGTTTCTTTGTTCTTCTAGTGCTTGGTTCAGCCTCAGGTCCAGCTAGTCGGTTTGATTCACTATTTGATTCGACTCTTTGGGCTGGTTCATTTGTTGGTTCGATTCTTGGTTCAGTTAATTCATTCATTGGTTCAATAGTTAGTTCATGTAAGGGTTCAATTAATGGTTCAATAATTTGTTCATTATTTTCTTGGTCAGAGTTTGATGAAATTGGGTCTGGTTTATTAGATGTTGAATTGATTTCTTCATCGAAAATTAAGTTTGTTGTATCTTCAATTTTCTTAGTTTGTTTGTTGTAAGCTCTATAGGCTCTACTTGTGGTTGAATATCCTAGGAAAATACCTGGGTTTGACTTGGATTGAAATTTTCCTAAATAGTCTTTGGTGTTTAGGGTATGGACTTTGCACCCAAAGACCCTTAGGTAATGTAGGTTTGGGAGTCTATGGTAGTACAGTTCATAGGGGGTTTTGTTGTGTCGTTTGTTAATCAAAACCCTATTTTGGATATAACAGGCTGTACTAGTTGCTTCTGTCCAAAATTGGTTTGCTAGTTTAAATTCGTTGAGCATAGCCCTAGCAGCTTCTTGTAATGTTCTATTCCTTCTTCGTCTTCTGAGTCTGAGTCTGAGTTAGACTCAGGTTCGGGTTCAGTCTTCTTCTTTGTTGTCCTTCTAGTTTTACCTGCAACGAAAGCAATACCTTTCTCGACCACATTGGTGTTAGTTTGTTCGTGCAGTTCTAGTTCGGAAAACAATTCATCTAATTTTATTTTAGAAAGATCCCTAGAGACCTTGTATGCATCTACCATAGATGCCCACAAGGTGTTTCTAGGGAAAGCGTTTAAGGCATACCTGATTAGGTCACGGTTTTCAACCTTGTGACATATTGTGTGAAGACCGTTTTTTACCTCTTGGATCCGTGCATGGAGTTAGGCTGCTGTTTCGTTGTCGGCCATCTTGATGGTGTAGAGTTTGTTTAGTAGCAGATCCCTCTTACTGATCCGAGTATCCGAAGTCCCTTCGTGCAGCTCGATCAGTTTTGTCCACAGCTCCTTTGCACTGTTGAAGGGGCCCACGCGGTTCAGCTCCTCCTTTGTCAGCCCGCATTGTAAGGTTTGTGTTGCTTTTGCGTCGACTTCTATCTTGCGTTTAAGGGAGTTGTCCCATTCGGAGTAGCTTTGTGGTTGTCCTTCGGCGTTTCGGGGAATCTCCAGGCCGGACTGGATGATGATCCACATATCCACCTGAGTTTTCAGGTGAACCTCCATACGACTTTTCCAGTAAGAAAAGTCTTCTCCACTGAAAAGTGGAGGTTTGGCGATGCTGAATCCCTCTTACATGACCATTTTAATCTGTAAAAAAACTAACAGAAAAACAAATTTTCCAAGACTAGATCTTGGATTAGTAGTGCTGGATAAGGGAAATAAAATATCGAGGGGTGTTGCACCAACCTCGATTAACGGAGAAAAAAAAATCGAACGAAAAAAAATATAAAAAAAAATTCGAAAATAATAAAGAAAATCCGAAAAGAAATTTTCAAACTGGTGGTTGCACCAAGTTTGAACTTCCCCGCTCTGATACCACTTGTTGGATCGAGAAAACCGATAGAGGGGGGGTGAATATCGGAAATCGTTCGGATTTTAGTAAAGAGCAGTTGCACAGCGAAAATTTAAAAACAGCACACAGACACAGTCGATTTACTTGGTTCGGAGCCTGTGTCGACTCCTACTCCAAGGCCCACGGTCGTTGACCGTTTACTTTGGGCAATTCTATATACGCGCAAAATAGTTTACAATATTTGATTACAAATAAATGCAATAAAATAATAATATTAAAATTTCGATCTTCGTTACCGACGTCCGGAGTGTATTGACTTGTTCGGGGCAGCGGGACATCGTCGGCTCGAGTTGGAGTGTTTCCGGAGCAAGGCACGAGCGTAGAAGATCGTTGGGGCGTTGAGAGAACAGTTGTGTTGAAGCCTTGGTCGAGGGTCCCTTATATAGGGCTTGGGGGCGCCCGGGATGTCGGGGGTGCCCCCCACGTGGCCTTCGATCCGCCAAAGTCTCGGTCGCGTCTGATCCTCTGGATCCGCTTTGACCGGGGCGCCCGCAGCGCTCGGGGCGCCCGGATTGACCGGGTCAAACTCTATCCTTTGGCTTCGCTTGGCTTCGAGGGGTTCGAGTTCGATGTATGCGCATGGGGGCGCCCGGGAGCAGCGGGGGCGCCCGGCCCAGCATGTATTCGAACCCTTTTTTCCTTTGACATGTTTTGTATGTACCTTGGGGGCGCCCGGGACACTCCGGGCGCCCTACTCAGCTACTACCTCATTCCTTTGAGGCTATCTGAGCTGCAGACACTCCTTCCTTTGGTCCTGCATCCAGGGTTAGTCCAAAACACAATAAAGCAATAAAGTATTTGTTTATACAGCCTTAGCTGTCTTGGTTCTGACTTTGGTCTCCAAAATGGAGCCCTAGGTCGAATCGACGCCTATTGTTCCCTCGACGGGGAACGCGTCCTCACCTACTCCTCTCGGGAGAATTTACCTGATGCCAACCGTTCCTCTGGTTGGACTTTTGCCTGACGGTCCTTTGTCAGGTCTTGTGAACTGGCAGTCCTTCGCCAGTTGCCTAGCAGTCCTTCGCTAGGGCTTTAGTCCCAGGCTGTCCTTCGCCTGGAGCCTAGCAGTCCTTCGCTAGGGCTTGATACTGGCAGTCCTTCGCCAGTTGCCTAGCAATCCTTTGCTAGGGCTTTCTTTCCTGGCATTCCTTTGCCAGTGCCTAGCAGTCCTTCGCTAGGGCTTTTCCTGCACACTAGATTAACTTGTTAGAAACCAAGAAAGACTTAACTTTTGACCTATGTTGCCATTATCAAAACACAGGTTTGATTTGGGTGCATTCTGCACCAACAAATAAAACTTATAAGCACATAGGCTTAGTAAGACCTTTTCCTACTCACTAAAACCATACGTCACGTATAGTCAATGGAAAGGGCATAACATAGAGAGTGTAACATAAACAAAAGCATATCATGAGAAGGTATTCATAAAACATTTGACATGAGGAGACATATAGATGTACATGAAAACACATAATCATATGGAAGTGCTTAACATGTAATGAAAGTGCATAGAGCTCATGACATAAGAAGTACTTGACATAAATATAAGCACATAACATACTTGACATGGAATAGATGCATAACATGAATGAATGCATGAGTTAAATGCACATAACATAAGGATGCTTATTTGAAAATCATAATTATAAGTACTTAAACATAAATTTCAACATCATGGGAGGCCCCGGCTTGTACCACATACATCCATCATTTGCGCGCATCCCTAAGTAAATGCGAGGTAGCTAGTCTCGACCTACTAGGGTACTAGGTTACCTTCAACCTAGGGATAGCTACGGTAGTCCAGAACCGAGGCTTTCTAAGGAGCCCATCCCTGTTGGACAACTACGGTAGTCCCAGAACCGAGGCTTTCTAAGGAGCCCATCCCTTGGACCTTACTTGGGTCCGGTACAAGCCCATCCATAAAGTAAAATATCTTCACATGCTTCTCTTTACATCATAAGAAATGCTCTTGGCATTTCATCATTCATAGAACTTACTTAGCATAATTAAAGACATAAACATGATCTTAAGACATGAAGCATGGTATAAAGCATACTTAGCATTTCATCATTCATTGTTAATGCATAACATCATTATGCCTTAAAGGCACCAACATAGACTTGATTCATAAGGTATGTCATGCACACATCATTATGCCTTAGAGGCATGAACATCATCTTACTTCATAAGGCATGACATACATACATAATTATGCCTTAAGGGCATAAACATCATCTTTGTTCATAAAACATGCATGATCATGGTACATAAGGTAAACATGCATAGATAAGTTTTTACATATATGGTACATATCACATAGCATACATGATCATGATATCTATCATAAAGCATACATGGGTAGGATCCATATGAACATGATACATACTACATAGGTTCATGACATTCAACATAAAACATGCGTAGGTCTACATAACCATAATATAAATATCATAATACATATGTTCAAGGCATTTAATATAATGCATGCATAATTCTACATAAACATGATGCATACTTCACAACACATGTGTTTATGGTATATGATTTAAAACATCCATGAATAAAACCTACTAAAACAAGACACATAACATAAGCATACAAGATCATGATGCATAACACATAAAGTTAGCGTTTAGGCACCATAAAATTTATACAACATACTTGAACATATATTTACATCATAATGAGCCATAAATAAGTACACTTGAAACCCTAGCCTAACCCAAACCTTAGACTTAAGTGCTTGGCCGAAAGTTTGTAAATGAAAGTCCCATTATTCAAGCAATATATGAGGTACCATAACTAAACTAATGCCCATACAATACATACAATGTCATAGGAAGCCATTAGAACACATAATTGGGACAAACCCTAATTTCCTAGCATGGGAATGGGTCTTGGCCGAAACCCTAAAGGGGTCATAAAGACATGGAAAATTCGTATAACTCACAATTAACATCCATTGTATCATAGGGAATCATAATAAGCATGCTTGGAGGGTTAGATCTAATCCTAACCATGAAATGGGAGAGGGGCCGAAACTTCATAGGGCTTTTGGGTGCTACAAAAATTCCACAACTCACAATTCATTCTTATTTTATCATGAGAAAGCATTAGGAAGTATAAGTGAGGTCTTAACATCATCTCAAGCCCTAAAATGGTGCTTGGCCGAAAGTTGCAAGTGTTGGGACCGATTGGCGAGCTAGAGGGGGGTGATTAGCTCCGATTTGCTTCGTGATGATTTGTCGCGGCGGAAGACTTCAAGCAATCGCTAACACTTGGATTTTACTTGGTATCCACCCCGGTCGGGTGACTAATCCAAGGGTCCACTCTCCTCACACTCTCATACACTATGAAAGTCTCCTTCTTGAGGTGGAGAAACCTCTTACAAGCTTACAATGAGATACAACAAGAGGAAGCAAAAATACAATGGAAAATCTTACAAGATTTACAATATTAAGCTCACTTTGCTTTCCTTGCTATCTTCAAGCTTGTGGTTGCCTCTAGAACCTTGGAAATGCAGCAGCAAAAACCTCCAAGACTTCCCTTGAGATGGCACCAATGAAGGAGAAGAAGGGGAGAAGAGATACGGCCAAAACCTGCGCGAAAGATCTTATACCCGTCGCCTAGGGTTTGGTAATCGATTACCCAATCGATTACCACGTCACACTTAGCCGTTCAACGGCTAGTTTTCGAACCGTAATCGATTAGCCAATCGATTACCATTGCCCTGAATCGATTACCCAATCGATTCAGAGCCTCTCTGTTCTCTCACGCAAACCGCCCTAATCGATTAGCCAATCGATTACCGATACCCTGAATCGATTACCCAATCGATTCAGGACCCTTCTGTCCTCTCGCGAAAACCGCTCTAATCGATCACCTGATCGATTGACCCAATCGATTGCCCAATCGATTGAGTTCACCCTAACTTGTTCCCACAAGTCTAGGATCCCCTACCAAGTGTCCGGTCAACCCCGTTGACCAACTTGGATTTCTACTGCCTAGCTCCCAGCTCGGACTTGACCTGATTCCCAACCAGATTCGCCTAACCCTCGAGTTAGGTCTAGTCTCTCGGTAGACTTCCACCTTGCCAGCATGCAATCTCCCCGATCCATCTGGACTTCACCTAGTCCCACTAGGTCTTTTCCCTTGCCAGCCTGCGATCTCCCCGATCCAGCTGGACTTCACCTAGTCCCACTAGGTGTGCCTAGTCCCACTAGGTCTTTTCCCTTGCCAGCCTGCGATCTCCCCGATCCAGCTGGACTTCACCTAGTCCCACTAGGTGTGCCTAGTCCCACTAGGTCTTTTCCCTTGCCAGCCTGCACATCATGACCACTCAAACATCATTATCAAACATCGAAACATACGACCATACCATAAGCTTTCCAAGCTTACCAGACCTAAACTCACCCGAGCTTAGTCTCAAACTAGGTCAACCCTGACCTAAACAAGATTGCACCAACAATCTCCCCCTTTTTGATGTTTGACAATATGTTTGAGAGAGACTAATCCCTATTAGCCTTTCAATCTCTCCCATATTTCTCCCCCTTTGACACACATCAAACCGCTCCCCGACAGTCTATATGGTCAAAGGCACATCCAATGAAAGTCCCATACCTTTCATTTACACCCATGCTCACCCATGAGCATTCATGAAGATTCCCAATCTCCATTCATTCACTTATACCAACAAAAATAAAAATTCAACCATATGTTGTTAAGGAAGACCTCCCCCTCAAAACATGCTCTAAACCTCTATCATTGCACCAACAATGATTTTTGAGTTCCTAAACCTTTAGGAAAACTCAACTTGAGGTAATTGAGATTTTGAAATTCAAAACTTGAATCAAAATCTCTCCTTAACCCTTAAGTGGTCACCAAACCATTTTCCTTTTTGATTTCACAATGAAATTTACCCTAATATACTTATAAAGGTATTCCAAAGGGTTAGGGATTGGTAGGTTAACTCAAAATTGGGTTAACTGACTGAAACTAGACAGTTTCAGACTTGCCAATCGATTGGTGTTGGGAACCAATCGATTACGACTTGCCTAATCGATCAACTGATCGATTACGGCTACCTGTAATCGATTACCGGATCGATTACGCGAGCTTCTGTGCTCGCAGATAGGATTTTTCAATCGATTGACCAATCGATTGAAGTTCCTAATCGATCACCTGATCGATTGGGAGTTTCTGAAATCTGAAAACAAATTCAGATCCGAAATTCAGAAACCTCTAAATAATTCTACAAAATTCAAAAAATTCTAAAATTTTATGTAGACATTATTTATACCACATACTATCAAGGAAAAATAATTTTCTATGAAAATAACCTCCTTTTTCAAAGATTTACACAAAATTGGAAACCATTGAAATACTTCAATGTTTTTCATGTTTTGTATCCATTTCATCAATGATGAGTGCTATCAAAAGATAGTCTTCACCAAGGTTTTCCAATATAGTTTTAAAATGGTTTTCAAAAACAATATCCAATCATATTCCTTGGGCTAAATGCACATGACTTGTACATTAGCTTTCCCAATGATTGGAGTTCATTGAAATTCTTGTCTTGATGAATCTGAAACTCAATTTGATGCACTTTATCAACACCTTGAGTTTTGTTCATCACCCTAACATCTCACTTGTTTCTAATGTGTCTCAAAAATACACACAAGTCAACTTATGGTCTTAGTGAGATGTAAAAGTCATATTCTCCCTAAACTAAGGGTTCATGCATTTCTATCTAGACATTATAAGCTTTGATCATCCACCTAGGATGTCAATTAATGCCAATGTCCTTAAGTTCAATAAAAATTGATTTATGCATGATTAATGACTATGACATGCATCATATTAGGTTTTTCAAAAGAAATTATAGCTAAATGATGCATGAATGACATGACATGTAATATTCTCATAATAAAATATGAGATATGGATTATGATGTCATGGCATGTGATAGGGCATCCAAAACATGGCATATAAGCATAAAAGAAAATACCTAGATTTCCTATCTAAGTATCAATAACTCATCGCTAAGCCATTGATAATCCTAAATTTGCCCTAATTTCCAAGATAATGCCCAAAACCCCCCAACTTGGCTTATCTTTGGATTCTATCCTAGTTGTGCCAACTTTATCAAGTTTAATCTCTCAAAAGTATAGTTTGGCACAAATTTACTCCTCCTAGAGTAAATAAATAAATCCTTCATTTTCAAAGGTAGTAATTCCTTGAAAATGTCCCAAAGTTTCAACTTCATCAAGGTTGGGTTAACTACCCTTCCAATTAGAGTTGACACTCCCTAGACCTATCTAGGGTGTGGCGAACACACTCTTAGGAACCCAAAACCTATTGGTGCTCCTTGGGTGTTCTAGGTATTCACTAGGGATGACCTCCCTTGATACCTTCCTAAAGACTTTCTTAGGCTTTTCCGAAGCCTTAGTCATGTTGGTCTTGTCTTGGTCAACCCTAGGGATGGCTTCCCTTGTGGCCTTAACTTGACTTTTAGACCTAGATTGAGTTCCATACCTATATGGAACTCTATGGTAGGATGGACCATCATCCTTAGTTTTAGGTTTGTACCCCAAACCTTTCTTGCTCCTAGAGAGTCCTTGATTTCCTAAATCTAGGTTTTGATCCTTAGATCCCTTAAATAGATTTTCTATTCTTTTGAGGGATTTTTCTAATTTATCAAGTTTGGACCTCAAAACTTGATTTTCAATCAATACCTCCTCAAGGCTTGGTTTTCTAATATAGCCTTGGTGATTGTTTTTCTTAGCCTTGGATTGGGTAGGTCTACCTTGGAAATTCCTAATTTGTTCCCTATCCTTAGAGGTGGTAGTCCTAGCATGGAAAGCTCTATAGGTTTCCTTAGGGTTTTTATACCTCCTATTTTCATGATAAATAGCATTAAAATGATAATAGTTATCTCTAGCATGCATATTATCATGATGAAAATAAGTATCATTACCTAATGATACCTTATTCTTGTTCTTGGAGGCTCCCCCTTGATTTAAGCTCCTCCCTTTTGCCTTGGTCGGTTTCTTCCCCTTTGGACATTGATTTCGATAATGTCCCTTTTCTTTGCATGAAAAGCACACTATGTGCTTCTTATCCTTCTTTATCACGGGGTCGACCTCCTTTGCCTTCTCCTTGGTCTTGGGTGCCATTTGCACCTTCTTCTTGACCAATTTTGGACACTTACTCTTATAGTGCCCTTTTTCCCTACACTCAAAACAAATGATATGATTTTTATTTTTACAAATTGAAATTTTTATACCTTTGCTTGTAGGGGTGTGACATGACTCTTCACTTGATCCGGAAGTAGATACTTCTTCTTCTTCCAGAGTCAATAACCTTCGCTCACCCTCAATCCTAGAGGTGGAGACTTCTTCTTTCTCCTCATTGACCTCGGATGATGATGTTGACGCTTTTCTTTGATCCGATGTCAATGGCACATCTTGCTCCTCTTCAAACCTTGAAGTGGAGGCTTCTTGAGCTTCATCTTCGGATGTTGAGCACCTCTCAACTTCCGAGTCCTCTTCACTTGATGAATCTCCCTCTTCAGATTTTTCTTGATTTGGTATAGTGGAGGGATCTTCATGAAGCCTTGCCAATTTGCTCCATAGCTCTTTGGCGTCTTGAAATTCTCCAATCTTGTCCAAGATGGTGCTTGGCAAAAGATTGACCAATAGCTTGATCACTTTGTAGTTGGCCTCGCATCTCTTGATTTACTCCTCATTCCATTTGCTTTTCTTGAGGAGTTTTCCTTTTGAGCTTGTTGGAGCTTCAAAACCCTCCATTAGAGCAAACCATTGCTCTATTTCCATCATGAAATAATTTTCGATCTTTGACTTCCAAAGACCAAAATTTGCCTTGTCGAATGGTGGAGGTGCCCTTGTGTCATAGCCAAACTCCATTCTTGAAGTTGAAACCCCTTGATGATGACTTCTTGAAATTAGGGTTTCTTCCAACTTCTTCTTCTTCCTCTAGCTCTTGCCCTCTTGGCGATGAGTCCAAAGAAGAGCAACCTTGCTCTGATACCACTTGTTGGGACCGATTGGCGAGCTAGAGGGGGGGTGATTAGCTCCGATTTGCTTCGTGATGATTTGTCGCGGCGGAAGACTTCAAGCAATCGCTAACACTTGGATTTTACTTGGTATCCACCCCGGTCGGGTGACTAATCCAAGGGTCCACTCTCCTCACACTCTCATACACTATGAAAGTCTCCTTCTTGAGGTGGAGAAACCTCTTACAAGCTTACAATGAGATACAACAAGAGGAAGCAAAAATACAATGGAAAATCTTACAAGATTTACAATATTAAGCTCACTTTGCTTTCCTTGCTATCTTCAAGCTTGTGGTTGCCTCTAGAACCTTGGAAATGCAGCAGCAAAAATCTCCAAAACTTCCCTTGAGATGGCACCAATGAAGGAGAAGAAGGGGAGAAGAGATACGGCCAAAACCTGCGCGAAAGATCTTATACCCGTCGCCTAGGGTTTGGTAATCGATTACCCAATCGATTACCACGTCACACTTAGCCGTTCAACGGCTAGTTTTCGAACCGTAATCGATTAGCCAATCGATTACCATTGCCCTGAATCGATTACCCAATCGATTCAGAGCCTCTCTGTTCTCTCACGCAAACCGCCCTAATCGATTAGCCAATCGATTACCGATACCCTGAATCGATTACCCAATCGATTCAGGACCCTTCTGTCCTCTCGCGAAAACCGCTCTAATCGATCACCTGATCGATTGACCCAATCGATTGCCCAATCGATTGAGTCCACCCTAACTTGTTCCCACAAGTCTAGGATCCCCTACCAAGTGTCCGGTCAACCCCGTTGACCAACTTGGATTTCTACTGCCTAGCTCCCAGCTCGGACTTGACCTGATTCCCAACCAGATTCGCCTAACCCTCGAGTTAGGTCTAGTCTCTCGGTAGACTTCCACCTTGCCAGCATACAATCTCCCCGATCCATCTGGACTTCACCTAGTCCCACTAGGTCTTTTCCCTTGCCAGCCTGCGATCTCCCCGATCCAGCTGGACTTCACCTAGTCCCACTAGGTGTGCCTAGTCCCACTAGGTCTTTTCCCTTGCCAGCCTGCGATCTCCCCGATCCAGCTGGACTTCACCTAGTCCCACTAGGTGTGCCTAGTCCCACTAGGTCTTTTCCCTTGCCAGCCTGCACATCATGACCACTCAAACATCATTATCAAACATCGAAACATACGACCATACCATAAGCTTTCCAAGCTTACCAGACCTAAACTCACCCGAGCTTAGTCTCAAACTAGGTCAACCCTGACCTAAACAAGATTGCACCAACAGCAAGGAGCCCTAATTCCATAGTTTTCTCAACATAGATCCCAAACAAATCAAGAAAGACAACATAAAAGCTATTATACCATAGGTGAGGGAGTCTTACCTCTTGTTTTCTTGGTTATAAACCTTAAATAGAGAAAAAGTGAAGACCTTCTTGACCTTAGAACACCCCTTGCCCTTGTAGCCTTATAGGAATCCTTGGATCTTCAAGAGGGAATCCTCTTGTGAAGTTTTCCAAGGGGAATACTCTCTTGTGGCTCACGGCAAGAAGGAGGAAGAAGAGGGGAGAGGAAGAGCCTTGGTGGAAGAAAAGAGGAGAAAAATAACTTAAGTGCCTCTTCACTTCTCATCCATTTCTTTTATACTAAGTGAAGGGGCATGGTGCCTCTTCACATGGTGACTCTTCACTTCCTTTAGCCTCAACTAAAATTTTCTTTCTTTTCCAATAGCACTCCCTTGCTAGGTGAATTTGTTAGTACATACATGATGAGGCTTTGCCTCTATTCTAGGTCCAAGGTTCAATCCTTGGTGCATGCCCTTTCTTTTTACTCCATTTACTCTTATTTTTGGCAAGACCCACATAAGAGCCCACCAAGAGTCATGCTAATATTCCTAATTGGAACTCATTTCTATTTATATTAAAATTCTACCCAAGGTCCACTAATAGCCATGGTACTAGAAGGGCTCATGTAAGGCCCATTAGTACTTAGCTTTTTATTTCATATACGAAATCATGCTAAGGTTCATGCTAGTATTCATATGTTACCCAAGAATCCATATAGGCATGATCAATATTTTAAAGAAAAATATTGAGAGGATTTTACGGGCGTTACAACTTATGTGTCTAAAACGGTTTAGGCATATTGTCAACGTTATGAGAACCTATTGGGTCACACACTAAGGACACGATGCTTCAGAAATTGATTGATCTTAGTTTGACTAAGATTTGATCTGAATTGGATTGATTGAGTTAGACTCAAGTGAATCCAATTGGATTATGGGATTGAGATCTAATTTGAGTTAGACTCATTTAGATTAGACTCAATAACATTTGGATGAGATATTAATTCATTAAAGTGTTTAATGAATTAATAATAAAGGAAGAGGAAAAGTCTCTCTTCATTGAATGAAGAGAAGTTGAAGAGCCACATGAGAAGATGTGCTTTTTATTGGCTTTAATGAAGGAAAACTAAAGGGACAAAAACCTTTTCATATTCATGGGATGAGTATAAAAGAGTTTTTTGTCATTTGGATGAGGGCTTAATCTTTTTCCTTTCCTCTCTTCCTTCTCTTCTCTCTCTTTGGCCGAAACCCTATTTTGGGGTTCTTGGTGTCTCTGCGAACTACCTTAAGTTGCTAGCACAACTAAGGTAGTTCTTCTTCGAAGTTGAGAGATTGTGTTTGTGTGGATATGCATAGAGGCACGGGCGCTTGAGCGTGCAAGAGATCCGGCGTACCTTGGACGGGCGGGATAAACGAAAGGGCACACATCAAAGGTATATTTATAAGATAAGTAGTTGTAGATTGGCTTTGTACGAGTTTTCTTTTGCATGGATTGCTTGAGGGATCTTGTTTCCGCTGTGGGTTTTGTTTATGTCGTCGGGAGATCTCAACAGTAAGCTTGTTAGAGGTTTTTCCACCTCAATAAAGAGATCTTTCATAGTGGATGTGAGAGTGAGGGAGAGCAGATCCTTGGATTAGTCATCTCAAGGAGGTGGATATCAAATAAATTCATAATATTAGCGTTTGCTTGAAGTCTTCTGTAGCGACAAATCATCGACAAGCAAATCGGAGCTAATCACTCTCCCTCTAGCTCGCTGTCTGTCCTAACACAAAATATGTTCTCTTTCCTATATGCAAAAAAAAAAAAAAAAAATAGTCAGCTCGAGTTTATGGAGCTGATTTTTTCAAACCATCTTATTAGTGACGTTTATTTTTTCAAACCAACTCTACTTTGTAGAACTAATTTTTTCAAACCAGGTCTATTAATGACGTTGATTTTTTCAAACCAACTCGAAATAAGTTCGACTAAGTGGAGCTGATTTGTATGCAAGAGAGAAAAATAATTTCGCATGGAGGAAAGAAAATCATCTTTGCATGTAAGAGAGAGTAAAAGTTATTAAAATTGTTAACATGTACTGGTCAGGTTAGAAGTCGCCTATAATCACCCTTATAGGATATACAAACTATATATATATATATATATATATATATATATAGAGGATTATTCTCCTACGCCCCAATCAGTGCGCGTCCATGCACGGTAGCGTCATTTTCCTTTTTTTTTAGAAATTAACATTTCCTCTCTTAATTATTTTTATTAATTTTTATTATTTTTTTTCTCTTTCGCCTCGCTCGTCTTCTTCCTTGGCGCGACAGCGGGCGACGGCGACGGTGGCCGGAAGCCGCGACGGCAGTCGGAGGCCGCGACACCAGCGACGACGGCGACGGACAAAGGGTGACGGCAGCCGGAGGCGGCAACACCAGGGCTGGTGTCACCGCCTTCGGCTGCCGTCGCCGCCTCCGACCACCATCGCACGTAGGCTGGTGTCACCGCCCGTCGCCGCCTCCGCTCGTCGCCGCCTCCGCCCACCGATGTCGCCGCCTGTCGCCCGAAATCTCTCGCGCCAAGGAAGAAGACGAAGGAGAAAAAAAATAAAAATTATTAACTCAGGAAATGTTAATTTTTTTAAAAAAAAATTCGCGCACAGGCGTGTATGGGTTGTCCCGCAGGGGATCAACTCTTTATATATATATATATATAATATTATGTTATGATGCACAACTTATGGTGCACAACTATGAGCACTTGTTTAGGTGGCGAAATCTTGATCATTCATCTTTATCATGCATTTTTGATGGGTGATGTACAGATTGCCACCTATACAGGTGCCCATGATTGTGCACCATAAGTTGTGCACCATATCATTCCTATATATATATATATATATATATATATATCGAAAATGCTATGCTGCGGACCACGGTGCCACAACGCCTGATCGGTCAACGTGACCGATCAGGCGTTGGCCTGATTGGTCACCGTGACCGATCATGGTCACCGTGACCGATCAGGCCAAGGCTGATCAGTCACGGAGGACTCGGGAGCGAACCTCGACGAGTTCATCGTATCCCGACGGGTTCATCGTATGCCCTAGGATTCATCGCACCCCCTGGGTTATAGTTTTCTTCGGGGGCGGCGGCCCGCCGCTGGTGTCCGTTCGTCGTTGCTTTTCTTGCTTTCTTCAAGATTGGAATCGATCTAGCGCCATGGTCTGTATGCGATCCGCAGTGTGCAGTCCGCAGCATAGCATTCTTTATATTTATATATATATATATATATATATATATATATATATATATATATATATATATATATATATATATATATATATATGATGGGTTGGTGCAAGTGCACCGCACCAACCTTTTTATCTCCACACCTAACACTCCAAGCATCACTAATTAATTGAATAAGATTTAAGTTTGAAAATTTATTACATTTTTAATTTTTCATAATTTTTTTAGGAAACTAAATAAATTTATCGTTGAGAAAAGACCCTTCAAAACGATTTCATACATTAAAAGAATAAATCATAGCAATCTTTTAGACAGAGATAAATTAATCCGAATCAGTATTTATACCTATCAAGAATTAAATCATGCCACAATAAATCTTGTTAAGTACAATTCGACTACTCCCGTAGAGCAGCTAATAAAGAAATTTACTAAGTTTGCATTAACTTGAAATTTAGATTTAGGTTGGAAATTAGTTTAATATTCTATTTTTGTTAATAGTTATGTGTTTATATATATAAATAAAAAAACTACTAATTGATGCTTGAATTGCCGAATATACCCTCGTTGGAGGACGAATGACGTTGGAACCGAGGCAAAATGGCATTTGACTGGGAAGGGCACGATCGTCATGCCAAGGATGGCAGCGGATATGCCAAGGCACCGAGTCGATTAATACCCCCGGCCGCCCGGCGCCTGGCAAAGAGGCGGAAGAAGAAGAAGAGCAGAAGAAGAGGAAAGATAGACGAGAGCGATGGCGTCGTTGCAACTGTCGAGCCAGTGGATCGCCGGAAAGACGGCTTTCGCCTCGCGAAACTCGCCCCGGACGGCGGTGCCTCGACGCGTCGCCATGCGCCCGATCAGGGCCGGATCGTACACCGACGAGCTCGTCCAGACCGCTGTGAGTCGATCTAGTGTCTCCGATCCGTTATTGGTTTATGTAGTATGATCTCCCGGCCATGATCTGGTTTTAAAACCCCATATTACTAGGCAAATGATCGCCTTTGGACCTCTCTCCCGTTTGGGTTTGTCTGATGATTTTTTTTTACTGATTGTGGATTTTGTTCCCGTTGATTTATTGAACTAGTGCTATCTTGTTGTGCTGTGTCCGGTTTCTGTTTATGATTTTATATGCTGTAGGTTCAGGTAAGTCTCTGATCCATAATACAACAGGATGAAAATATATAAGAAGATGAAATGGGTTGGAGTTTGAGGTTTCTTTATCATGAACAGACATTTAGACCCAGAAATTAGAGATCTTGGTTTTGCTTACTGAAATCTGAATAGTTGGTTAGCTTTTTTATTTTTTAATCAAATATACTGACATTTTATTTCAAGTGATGGTAGGATTTATGTACATCTGATTTATATGATGATAAATGTCACATAGAATTACTCTATTCTTGTTTAAAAAATATTAGGGGGTGTTTGGTTTGCTATATTTTCTATTTTCAGTTTCTAGAAAATCGGATTTTCTCATTTTTTGAAAAATGACTTTATTTTATTCTCTATATCTTTTTCTAGAAAACAAGACTGGAAAATGCAAACCAAACACGTTTTTCAAAAAATCGCATTTCTTACCGAAAATGATAATGGAAAACAAGCCTACCAAACACCCCCGTATTTTTTTCATTTTCTAGAAAATGACTTTATTTTATTTTCTAATTTTTTAGAAAATGTTATATCTTTTTTTTGGAAAATAAGTCTGAAAAATCGCATTTTCTGGAAAATCGCATTTTCTGTGAAAAATGAAAATGGAAAACAAGCATACCAAACGTAGCCTAAAATTGTCTAGTGACTAGTTGTGGTGATTCTTGACTTTAGTTTGTACGATGAGTCAACTAAAAGCACTTGGCTTATCCTCCGGGCAAGGAAATAGTTCAGGAACGAACTTGCCCTTGAGGGCAAGGAAGGATGGGGTTCATGGGAATGTGCATTGCACTTGGATATGGGGGAACTCAAGCTTCTATAGTAGCAAATATGCCTAAACCATTTATGTGGGATATATGTATATATATAGCGGTTCGCAACAAATATGTAATCAGATATTGGGTCTGATACTTCTTAATTAGATTGCCTATATAATGTTGGATTTTATCATGTTAAGATCTTTTGTTTCTTGTCAGTATTCCAAAACATGTTGTGCCAATATTCCTTTTGTTTTCTTATCTATTGCCATATGAGTACTAATTATTGTAGCAAAAAAAGAGTATGGCTCGTAAAGATAGTGTGTAATGACAAGACCAATAACAAAGCCGTGTAGTTTCATCTCTATAAGAAAGAAAGAGAAGATGATTAACAAACAACATAGATGCAGTCAATGGTTCATTACTTTAATTTTGAAATACAATTAGCTAATTTGTCTGAAGGATTTTACACTTGTTGTTTTTTTGCATCATTGTAAATTATTTGTTTTTCTGTGAACATTGTCTTTTTGTCAATATCTCTATTTAGTTACTCTTTTGCTGTGCTTAGTCAGTCATTCATTGTTGTAGAAATCTATTGCTTCACCCGGGCGTGGAATTCTTGCAATCGATGAGTCAAATGCTACATGTGGCAAGAGGCTTGCATCAATTGGTCTGGAGAATACAGAAGAAAATCGGCAAGCTTATAGGCAACTTTTGTTGACCACCCCTGGTCTAGGTGCATACATATCTGGTTCTATTCTTTTTGAGGAAACATTATACCAGTCAACCATAGATGGGAAGAAGTTTGTTGACTGCTTACTCCAAGAGAAAATCATGCCTGGTATCAAGGTTGATAAGGTAATTATTGTTAGTGTTATCAATGTCAAGAAAATTTTGATTTAGTGCCATGAAATTTGAAATTTCACACTTCTTTGTCTCATTGTCAAGGGCTTGGTCCCATTGCCTGGATCAAACAATGAATCTTGGTGCCAAGGATTGGATGGATTGGCCTCAAGATGTGCTGAATATTACAAACAAGGCGCACGTTTTGCCAAATGGTTTGTTTAGTTCTCTTACATCCTCCTAGTATTTGTTTCATATTTCAGATTGTACTCTATCGAATTACGTCGGCATGTATCTTCTAAATGCACTGTACAAAACTGCAGGAGGACAGTTGTCAGCATTCCTTCGGGACCTTCAGCTCTGGCGGTTAAGGAGGCTGCATGGGGGCTTGCTCGGTATGCTGCTATTGCCCAGGTAAATCAGATATCCTTTTCTAGTGTACATGACTAGAATCTCAAAACTAATGTGTCACTGCATTTATTCATGAACCATGAAATATTTCAGTCTCAAATGTGAAAACAACTCGTCGATAATAGTTGGCAGCATGTAGAAATTATGGATTTAACAAAAAAAGTTGTCTAGGAAAGATCCTTGATATGTACACTCCTACATTTTTCAGAATGCAGGAATCTAATGCATTGAATTAAGCATGAAGTTTTCTTTGCATTAAGTTTCATGTTTTTCTGACTGAAATCAAATGTGCCTAACTTTCAAGATTAGCGCAGACTTTATTCTATCATCTACTTATTTTGATCATCACCGAATTTAATATTATTGTTCTGGCACGTAATTTTTTACTGGATTTTTACAAAGTTCAACTCTTACCGCATTGTAGGATAATGGACTAGTTCCGATAGTGGAGCCTGAGATCCTCCTTGATGGGGATCACCAGATTGAAAGAACTCTCGAGGTGGCTGAGAAAGTTTGGGCTGAAGTTTTCTTCTATTTAGCTGAAAACAATGTGGTATTTGAGGGCATTTTGCTCAAGCCTAGCATGGTCACCCCGGGCGCTGAGCACAAGGAGAAGGCATCGCCAGAGACCATCGCAAAATATACATTGAAAATGCTAAATAGGAGGGTGCCCCCTGCAGTTCCTGGGATCATGGTATGCTTAACTTTTTGAGGATTGCATCTTATCTACACATCTAGCTATCTCCATTTTAATATGAATTAGTTGTCGTGATATATTTTCTTTCTTTGTTCAGTTTCTCTCTGGAGGTCAATCGGAGGTGGAAGCAACTTTGAACTTGAATGCAATGAATCTAGCCCCCAACCCATGGCATGTCTCTTTCTCCTACGCTCGTGCTCTCCAGAACAGTGTCTTGAAAACCTGGCAAGGACGACCGGAGAACATCGAAGCTGCACAAAACGCGCTCTTGGCTCGCGCAAAGGCAAATTCACTAGCTCAGCTAGGTCGCTACTCTGCAGACGCAGACGGGGAGAACGAGGAGGCCAAGAAGGGGATGTTCCAGAAAGGATACACCTACTAAAGAGAATGCGCCGAGCGCAATTTTAGTTTCCGAAGTAAAGTTTCTTGATGTCATTTGAACTTAGATTGCCATTCGCTTCTATGTTTTACAAATTCATATGGGTCAGAATAATTATGGACACGGCTGCTAAAAGCTAATTAGGATTCAGGCTCTAGAGTATGGAATTTCAAGATGTTTCATGTTTTGCTTTGCTCACTAGCTATTTCATTTTCTGAGATGTAACTTCTTTCCATCAACAATAGGAAACATGTGTTTGTGTATGCACTTTTTCTTTTTCGCTTTTCATTCATCATGGTAATGGATGAGGCAACTTAGCAAGTTTGGCTTAGCTAGTGTTGAGAATAGGGTGCCAAGAAATCG
>JAGFNQ010007869.1:88086-124128 GCA_024364735.1 Boesenbergia rotunda
AACACAGGTATCTAAGATTTAGTTAAAATTTGTGTTAGATTCAAATTTATCAAATAGTAAATTGAATTTGATTTTCAATAATCGGCTTCCAGGTCTTGGCGAGGCACAAGACCTTCTTTGGCCGTAGCCTTATTGGAGAAACAACCCTTTCCTCGACAAAGCCTTTTACTGAAAATTCATCTTCAAGTTACTTCTTAAAAGATTTTGGTCTAACTAGTTTGGGTCTTGGATCGGTAGCTTCGGCTAGTTCCACCAGACTAAACAGACCAAGGAGGACATACTTGACCTTATTTGAAGGGTTTCCCTAACTTACTATCATCTCACCTCCACCCAATACTATGTTGATGAAATTTTAATTAAACTGTTTGTCCTTAAACTATCCAATTCTAAATCCAAGCAAAAAAACAAGCAAACATGACAAAAATGATCTAAGTTACATTATAATTGGAATAAAACTCTGGGTTTTTAAAATCAGCAAGGTTGTGAATTATGTTTTCTAAGATATTAACGTTAGCTAATTTATATTAATCAATCACATTATTTGAGATAAATATTGGATTTTCAAATATTGAAAATTTACCTTTCTCGATTGTTTGTCCAGTACTCTTGTAATGATCACGAGCCAATCGAACCAGTTTGGGTCGATCTCCTTCACTGTCTTCTGATTTCGAGTCTGAGTCAGACTCGGGTACAGGGTGAAGCTTCTTCTTTAGTGGTTTTCTTGGAGTTTTCCCTGCACTTGAAATTATACCTTTCTCGACCATTATAGTATCAGTCTGATTATTTAATTGTAATTCTGAAACAGATTCAAAATTAGTTACCGTTTTTGTCTCAGTCAGTTCGTCTTCAGACTCTAGCACGAATTCGCAGTCAGGTACGGATTCTATCTCATCTTCTGATCCGGAGTCAATTTCGAAGTCAGGTGCCAACTTTGTCTCTGCTGTTTGAGCTTGAGCCGAGAATGCAAAATAATTTACTTGATCTTCTTCTTCATCTGAGTTCTCTTGATGAAGGTTAATTAATTTTTCCCAAATTTTTCTAGCACATCTGAATGGACCTACTAGTTCGAGTTGTTCCTTGGTTAGGCCACATTGGAGGATTGCAGTTGCCCTCGCATCGGTCTCGATTTGGTTGAGGGTTTGTTCATCCAGTTTGTCCCACTCGATTGATAATTCATCCTCTATGGGAAAAGAGAATCCCGTTTGGATGATCATCCATAAGTCCATGTGGGTCTTCAGAAGGGACTCCATTTGACTTCTCCAAAAATTGAAATTTATGCCAGAGAAGAGGCGTGGACGAGTACTGTTCCACTCTTGGTTGACCATTTAAATTTTTACTGAAAAAATTACAAGAAACTTGTCCCAAGACTAGGTCTTGGATTTAGCAGTGCGGAAGAAAATATTAACAATGGAAAAAGATCGACTGGTGTTGCACCAACCTCGATTAACGAGAAAATTTAAGCGAGAAAAACAATTTAAAATTCGAAAATCTGAATTTTTTTTTTCAAACTGGTGGTTGCACCAAGTTTGAGCCACCCGCTCTGATACCACTTGTTGGATCGGAGTAAATCGATAGAGGGGGGGTGAATATCGATCGGAAAATTTTCGGACAATAAAGAGAAATACGCAGCAGAAATAGTAAAGCAAAGTCGCTAACATGGTTTGTTTTACTTGGTCGGAGTCGCGGTCGGCTCTTACTCCAAGGCCCATGGTCCTTGACCGTTTACGTTGGGCAATTCTATATTCGTAAAAATGATTACAGTTTCGAGTACAGATATAGAATCGAAAAAGAGAATTACAATACTTAAGAAATGACAACTTTTACCAACGACCGGAGTGGATGGAATTTCAGAGTAGCGGGTCGTCGTCGGCGCTTGAATCGCGAGTGCAGAGCTAGCCGGAGCGTAGTGCTTGAGCGAAAGTGTTGAAAGCGAGATTTGCAAGTTTTTCTCAAGCCTTGGGGGTGAACCCCTATTTATAGTGGTTGCTTGGGCGCCTGTGTTGAAGGGGGCGCCTACACGTGGCCTCTCCTGCGCGAGCTCCAATCCTCAAGCTTGGTCCGCGCTTATCCCCTTCTTTGAGGCGCCTGAGCTGACTGGGGTGCCTATGTTAACACAGGCGCTTAGCTTGACTTGGTCCAAAGGCTTTCGTGGCAGTTTGCTTCGATGGTCTTGGTTTGGCCTTGTACTGGGGTGCCTATATCCATACAGGCGCCTAGCCCAGTGAGGCGCCTCCTTCCAATGAGGTGCCTTAGCTGCAGAAACATAGTCCCTTCATTTCCTGCAACCAGGGTTAGTTCCAAAACACAAGAAGCAAATATATATGATATGTTAGACATTATTTATAGCCTAAGATATCTTGGTTCTGACTTTGGGTCTCCCAAATGGAACCCTTGGTCGAACCGACGCCTAATGTTCCCTCCTACGGGGAACGCATCCTCACCTACTCCTCTCGGGAGAATTTACCTTTTTGCTAACCGGCTCCTCCGGTTGGACTTTTGCTCAGCTTTACTCACCAGGTCTTCGTGGCTAGTCCGTGACCAGGACTCAGTGCCCAGCTTTACTCACCAAGTCTTCGGTGCCTAGTCCTCGACCAGGTCTTAGTGCCCAGCTTTACTCACCAGGTCTTCGGTGTCCAGCCCTCGGCCAAGTCTTAGTGCCCAGTCCATGACCAGGACTTATTGCCCAACCTTATGTCAGGACTTAGTTGCCCAGCCCGCGGCCAGGACTTAGTACCCAATTCTTAGAACTAGGACTTTGTGCCTAGTGTTCCTAGGATTTTTCCTGCACACTTGAGTAACATCGTTAGAGCACCAATAATACTTAACTTTGATCCCTTTGCCAATATCAAAACAAGGTTCGATATGGTGCTTCCGGCACCAACAGTATTATCCCATCTAATTTGTTGAGTCTAATATTAATGAGTCTAACTCGGATTAGACCTAATTTCATAATCCAATTGGATTCATTTGGGTCCAACTCAATTAATCTAATTCAGATCACATTTTAGTCAAACTAAAATCAATGAATCAATCTTTGAAGCATCATGTCCTTTGTCTGTAGCCCAATAGGTTCTCGTAACATTGACAATGTGTTTAAACTATTTTATATACATAAGTAATGAGCGGCATCTAGAAATGCATCATTGCGACCCAAGTGATGAGAAAGTCGATATTCAACTTGACCTCCGTGACTATTATCTTGTATGACTTTGTCCATCAATCCTCGATATCTAGATTAATCAATAAAACATAGACCATGTCATTCTCGATATCAATATTTGTATTTCTTGATCCCCAAGTAGACTCACTCAAGCAAATGAGGTCAATATCTCATATTGACTCATTTGAGTATGACCATGCATTTAGTAGTCCTACTCGATCAAGGGTGTTGATGCAGTCTGACCTGATTGTTGTTTTGGTGTTGACACGGATTTAAGATAGGTTGACTTAGATCGGAAATCCTAGTGAGTGAAGCCGGGTCCTAGCAAGGGAAGCTAGGTGAAGTAAATCCTAGTGAGTGAAGCTTGGTGAAGAAAATTCAGGTGAGTGAAGCCGGGTCCTAGCAAGGGAAGCTAGGTGAAGGAAATCCTAGTGAGTAAAGCTAGGTGAAGAAAATCCTGGTGAGTGAAGTCGGGTCCTAGTGAGTGAAGCTAGGTGAAGAAAATCCTAGTGAGTGAAGCTAGGTGAAGAAAATCCTCGTGAGTGAAGCCGGGTCCTAGTGAGTGAAGCTAGGTGAAAAAAATCCTAGTGAGTGAAGCTAGGTGAAGAAAATTCTAGTGAGTGAAGCTAGCCTAAGCGAATCCTGGTGAGTGAAGCCGGGTCCTAGCAAGGGAAGCTAGGTGAAGGAAACCCTAGTGAGTGAAGCCGGGTCCTAGCAAGGGAAGCTAGGTGAAGGAAATCCTGGTGAGTGAAGCTAGGTGAAGTGAATTTTAGTGAGTGAAGCTAGGTTGAACTAAGTCCCGGTGAATGAAGCTAGGCATGATGATTGATTGGATCGGTCTGAAGTCCGATCAGGGAGTTGGCACAAACTCTCTGGATAGTCGATCGGTCATGAGACCGATCCAGGGTGTCTGATCGGTTTGTTGACCGATCCAGAGAGTTTCTAAGGGAACAATAAGAGGAATTTCTGATCGGTCAGTGCGACCAATCAAAATCAGGCTGGACCGATCAGGAGGGACCCTGATCGGTTAGCAGGACCGATCAACCCTTGCTGATCGGTCCGCTAGACCGATCAGGGCTGATCGATCAGCTAACCCGATCAGCTCTTGGCTGATCGGTCAGTTGGACCGATCACCCTTAACCCTGGAATTCGTAGTAACCATGGAATTCACAGTAGATTTGAGGATCGGAATGGTGATCGATCCCCAATCTCTGATCGGTCAGTGAGACTTATCAAACTTCATTGGATCGATCAGATTAGAGTCTGATCGGTCAGAGGGAGCCTGATCGGTCAGGGTGACCGTTCAACGCCTCAGATCTTTAATTTGAATTACTGTCAGACCTCTGATTGCTTCTGATTTATTGCTGATTTCCTTATGATATGTTTTGATTTGCTTCGCAAATCAGTTTGTTGAATGTGCATATGATACAGAGATGATACAAGCCAAGAAGGAGGGTCAATGGTGACTTTTGCTATGGCAGGTTTGTTTGTTATTTGTTTGCAGGTTTCAACGGCTTCTGGCGGCTGGCGACTGACCTGAGGCTCCAGCTGAAGAGGTCTTCAGTGAACTGAGAGGTTAGAGGAGGTCAGTAGGTCAGTGGGTGACAAAGCCGTGGGTCAGTGGCTGATGAAGCCTGGTGATGAGCAGAAGGAAGGCTTAAGAGGAGGCTGGCGAAGCAGAGACAGAAGGTATCGGAAATCAATTAGACACAACGAGAACCAAGAGCTGAGTGAAGGTTCTTGCCTTAGGGTTGTGCTGTGTTGTGCTCTGTGTGATGTTTCTTCTTCGTGCTTTCTGTGCTTTCGCTTAAGATTGATCTGTAAGCTTCTTCTCAAGTCTTTGTGCCTACTTTGATATCTTTCTGAGACTATTTGTGGGGAGGTTACTCCACCGAGAAGGAGTTTTTCTTATCCGGAGTTCCAGGGCTTGATCTGTCGACGATCAAGGGATCGCCCATCTCACGGGCACGCCAAGGAGTAGGGGCAAGTTATCCCCGAACCTTGTAAATCCTTCTGTTAGCGTTTGGTTTGTTTTTCTTCCTGTGTTCTTTCTGTTTTGTTTTTCTTCCGCTGCTAACCTAAGTGCAGAAAGAATCAAAAGAAGCCAAAGGTTTTTGTGGCTGGCTATTCACACCCCTCCTCTCGAGCCATCCCAGATCCAACAAGTGGTATCAGAGCTTGGGGCTCTTTCAAACGTACTAACACCCGAAGAGCAAGAGAGTGACTTTGAGAGAAGGCTTCAGCACCAACAGACCCCCTTTCTTTGATGGAGCCGACTTCCAGTATTAGAGGTCAAGAATGGAGTACTACCTGAAAACCACCATTGGGATGTGGTTTTCAGTGAAGAAGGGATTCACTCCTCCATAAGATGCTGAGGGCAAGGAACTCGACTCATCAAGGTGGTCAGCCGAACAAACCATAAAGGGAGAGGCTGATGCTAAGGCTGTGGTCACCCTGCAGTGTGGGATGACCAAGGAACAACTTATCAAGGTTGGTCCTTTCACTAGTGCTAATGATCTATGGAACAAGCTCATTGAGCTTCATGAAGGCACTCGAGATTCCCGGATAGCAAAGAGGGATCTCTTGCTCAATCAGCTCCAGAACCTCACCATGAAAGATTCTGAAACTGTAAATGAGCTTCATGGTCGATTCAAGGAGATACTTAATGGTTTGCACTCCATCGATGAGAAGGTCAAAAACCTTGACCTTGTGAGGTATGTACTTAAGTCTTTTCCTAGGAATGTCTTGTGGTGGTGGATGCCTACAAGGTATCCAAGGACTTGCCCATTGTAAAGTTAGATGACTTTTTCTGTGAAATGGAGCTACATGAGATTGCTAACAAAAGCCCAAAGGAGAAGGGTATTTCTCTTGTAGCAGGGGATAGAAGAAAGAAGAAGAAGGAGAAGAAGAAAGAAAAGGAGGGGGAGAAGAACATCCGTCACATGGCTCTCATGGCACTAGAAGATTCAAACGAAGAATGTGGTGACGAATCAAGTGACTCTTCAATTGCGGCTCCATCATCTTCGGATGATGAAGAGGTAATTTCTCCCGAGCTAGATAAGTGTTATAGAACCATTGCATGTTTAACTACCTTGCTTAAGAAATCTAAGGACAAGGTAAAATCATTGAAATTAGAAGTAGAACAATTGAGAACCTCCAATGATAATCATATAGATGATTTACATGTTAAGGTTCTTGAGGATGAGAACAAGGTTTTGAAGTGTGAAATGGAAAACCTCAAGAATCTTCTTGAGAAATTTTCAAATAGCTCTAAGACCTTGGATATGATCCTCAACTCACAAAGAGCGGTCTACAACAAGGCCGGTATAGGTTACCAACCTAAGGAACCTAGCTTCATGTCATTGATGTCTAGAACCCATTTTAGTTCATCAAATGCTTCTAGGGTTCAAGGTCTTAAGAAGAAAATGACCAAGGCATGGGTGCCTAAGACTTGCATTGTAGGAGCATTAGGTCCCAAGGTTTGGGTACCTAAAACATCTATATTTCGTATTGTATAGGCATTGGTTGAGGAGGAGCATCTATCAACATGGTTTGTTGATAGTAGGTGCTCCAAAAACAAGACTGAGGATATACTCATGAATGCAGTGATTTCACTTGGGTAGTAGGAAAATTGTTCATGTTGTCTAGCATTTGTTGAGGGGGAGCATCTATCAACATGGGTTGTTGATGGTGGGTGCTCCAAAAACATGACCACAGATAAATTGTTATTCAATACAACAAGAGGTCTAAGTTAGGTTTTTCTTTGGAATTGCCTGCATTTAGAGAATTCAGACAATTTCATGTTTTTGTGATCTACATTTTGAATTTTCTGAACTCTCTAAATAAATACATGTCGAACAAACTTTCTGATGATGATAGCATTGTCTTGGGATGAGACCACTGTCTTTGAATTTTCTGATTAGTGGAGTCAAATACAACTTTAAGATGATGAGAGCATTGCTTGATACAAACTTCAAACTTGAGTTGGGTTTTTGATCGATCTCAGGAGTTTTTGGCAGAATTCAATTGGTTGGAACATTGCTTGATACAAACTTGGTAAGGTTTTTTTTAATCTATAAGGTTTCACTTGATTCAGGGGGTGGTTGGAACAATTTAGGGTTTAGGGGTGTGTGAAATGAGAGTTTCTGAAACGTATCAGAGTTTTAGAAACTCATCTGAAATCTGATCGGTCCATAGACCGATCAGGAATCACCTCAGAATATAGGTCCTTCTCAGAAAAATCTTCTGTATCTAACCTGATCGGTCCACAGACCGATCAAAACTCTTTTGGATCGCTCAAGCAGACCGATCAGGAGACTTCTGATCGGTCACAGTGATCGATCAGACTCATTACATACTTGATCATCCATTTACAAACCTAATACTAAGTTGATACAAACCTGTTTTAGAATCTTTAAATCCATAAGGACTCTTGATTCTTGATTAGGAATAGATTTTGGTTAAGGGATTCATATCTGATAGGTCTCGAATAGATGTCACAATATGAGACTTAAATTTAGAATTTATAGCTGAAAACCCTTGCTAGCAAAATTAAATGTAGAATAGGGGCCTCAGGTCGTATTTTTTTTCCAAGGACTAGTCGTGAGTGTTTGAATCAAGCTTGAAAGTTATTTGTCGTTAAATGATTTGGGTTTTCTAGATAAAATGGTGGTTTTGTTTTGCAATTAAGAATGAAAGCAAAAATTGAAATGGAATTGATTAAACTAAGGAGAGTTAAACTAGGTATTGCAAGAATTTAACTTTAACACTATGGAAATTGAACAAAACAATTAGAAACTGGAAATATAAAATTGATATCTATTGCAGAAATGAAACTAAAACTTTATCCAAATTCAGACGTTAAGAGTTGAAACTATGCTAACTTCTGAAACAGAGTATGTGGTGTAGAAACTTTACTGATGTGGTGCAGAAACATTACTGATCGGTCGGCTGACCGATCAGATACAAGCCTGATCGGGCTGGTGTCCGATCAGGTGCGGCCTGGATCAGTCACAATGACCAATCAGTAGCTGATCGCAGACTGATATAGAACTGAAACTGAAACAATGAAGTAAACGAATGCGAATTGAAAACTAAACAGCAGAATGAATTTTCAATACAAAAACTATCTTGTTGTCACCCAAGCTCTAGCTAGAAATCCTCTAGCTTGCCAAATCACCCGGATCCGAGCTCTCCTTGTGAGATTGCACTGAATCAAGTCGAAGCTGTCTTTTCATCCGAGCATCCTCTTAATCGGTGAATCGATTGAAGCTTGAGGCTCAGAACCTTTCCAAGGCCTTCAAAAAACCCTTATGAATTCTTTGGCAGATCCGACCGGCGAAGTCGAGCGATCAAGAGGCGATCGAATGGAATGCAGTCCCTTTGGCGAAACCCTCTCCGCAGGGCTTTTCAACGACGAGAATCCATCAAAATCCTCTCGGGGAGTTGATCTCAATGACTTGGGAACTTGAATTGAATCTCCAAACTGCTGTGGCCGCGCGATCGGAAGAAGAAACGGAGAAGAAAATCGCAAGAACAGTGAAGGAACTGGCGAAAACGCGATGACGCCGAGCGACAGAGGGAATTCTTGATTTAACTGAGCATTTTGAATTTCGACGGCTGAGATTGATCTAGCCTAAACCAATGGTCAGATCAAGTCAGATCTGATCTAAATCCTACAGATCTTGATCAAGGGCTCTGATCTACTGCTCCTTAGCTTGGATCACTCAGATCTGAAGCGGATGGCTCAGATCCTCCCTTCTCTCGAATGGACGGCTCAGATTTTCTAGCGCTTGATCCAACGGCTGAATTGACTCTGATCTGGCCCAAACTTTCAGATCTTGATTCATGAACTTGATTAAGTCTATCTTGAGCTTGGATCGACTGGAAGTTGGCGGTTGGCTTAGATCTAACCGTTCTCTTGAATGAACGACCCATATTAATCCGATGCTTGATCCCTTTGATTCGGATCCAATTCTGACCCAAGTTTGGCCCAATATGATCCAGGTCCATGATCATCTGAACTCTACAAAATGATATTAAATTTTAGTGCCAAAATATCTTAAATATAGAAAGAATTGAATTTTAAGCTAAAATGGAGACAATCCATGAAACCTAATATAATGCAAACTTAAGCATATGAATAGTGGATCAAAACATGGAATTGAGGGCCTAATTTAATCAATAAAATTAAAGTTATCAACTCGCCCACACTTATTCTTGGGTGTCTCGTACAAGCTACTAAGAAACTAAGATCTATCTCCCCTAGATTATTCTCAATCATTGTAAGAAGCAATTGAAAAGAAATTACCTAGGGTTGTCAATTCTAAAAAATCTATGCTCAATAAACTAGTATCTTGTCCTTAAATCAACAACTTAGCTTACTTCCTCCTTCATGACTCATTGAGATGAAATCAACACACAACACCTTCCAAAGGGATTTGTAGTGATTCTCTTCCTAAGTTCTACATTTCAATGAAAGTGGAGCTCACTCAAACACAACATGTTCCTTGAACTACGATAGGTTTGCTTATTATTTACTCTCCACCATCATTCTTGACTTGAATCCACATCTAAAAAGGTTTATTAGAACACATAAAAGAAAAAGGAGTTCCATAAATTCTGATACCAAAAACTCATGACAAAGAAAATAGAGGAATATGATATGATAAGGAAAGAACTATGTTAAAGAAATATAGCATGAAGAAGAAATATGGAAAAGTAAGGAAAAATAGAAGATTTGGATACTCAAAATTATTTCTAATGCTCTTTGCCTTTCTGTGGTAGCCTCTTATAAATTCTGAACCAAGAGAAGTAAGTATGAGCTGATTTGGAGGAGGTCCAATACTGAAGGCAATGTTCCGTACTGTGCCAGCTTCTCTGATCGGTCCAGAGACCGATCAGACATGGCCTGATCGGTCTGATGATCGGATTGGTGCTCCCTGATCGGACTGGTGACCGATCAGGGGCTGATCAGTAGCCAATCTCAGAACTCTGAAACTGTTTCTGCCGAGAATCTTCTTCTTCTTTCGATCAACACTAAATCTTATTCCATCTAGCTTCTTATTAACGTCTCCAAGTTCAGAAATCTATCAATCTTTTGAATTTTCATGTTTTCATTTGTCTTTTCTTTACTCCTCTTTTCTTTTCTTCTTTTCTTTTTTTTTTTTTTTCTGTTTTCTGTTTTTTTTAGTTGCTTGTTGTATGTTTTTTTTCCTTCTTTTTTTTTTCTGAGCAGCTTCATTTCAGATCCACAACTTCGCAACCTTGAGCTCTTCATGTCAATAGAACACTAAGTACTTCACTTGATACCACTTTAAGCATTGAAACACTACACTCAAGTCAATTACAACCTCCTTGTGCAGACTCCCTGTTTTTCCCTTTTAGAATTTCCCTCATAGAGCTTGAAATGCCAAATCATATTAAAGAATCTAAGTATCCCACATGTAACTTTCACTAACCCATTTCCGCAACTCTTTCTTGATACACCATTCCATAAACTTGACACATTCTTCATCTTAAACTTCACTATCTTTTCTCCTTCCTTTCTTATTGAATTTCCCACTTGAACTTTTCCATTCCTTAAGTTCCATCAAAGCATTCGGCATCCATAAAAAATCCATCTTAAAAATTCCATAAAAACAGATTGCTATCACAACATAATACATCACTTCTCACCAAAACCATTTAAAAACATTAGCCACCTCTCCCACACTTAAACCTTTGTCCGTCTCGGGCAAAATAACATCAAGAAAAATCCCTAGTAACCAAGTATATAGAGAAATATGGATATGAGCAGAAAAATAGGGGAAGGAAAAAGAATAAGACATTAATCAACAAGATATGTTGCAACAATTATATGAAAAAGTGAAGACAAAGTGATTAACCTTTATAAATGTAGTCCAATCATAGAAATATGATTTTGAAAGAACCTAAGTAAGTTCTAGAGTACAATTACATGTGTGCATCTCAACAATAAGGCTAGGTCCTCACTAGGTAAAAAGAATTCATCTCAAGTCATCACTCTAGAGTCCATAACCAAGTAGTACACAAACAACCAAGAATTTTCATCTATTGACTCAAATCCTAAGTTTTGACAATCAAATTTAATTTGTTTTCAAATGACTCTAAAATGATATAGAGACAATCTAGAAGGATACATTTATTCCTAGTCATGCAAAAATAAGGTGCCAAAAGTGGTAAAATGGTATCTACAATCACTTTTATTCATCCTACATTACCGAAATATTTATTAACAAAAACTCATTAGAAAAGAAAGATTGAACTATTTAAAAACAATAAAATGGTATTTACAATGAAATAAAACGCAAGGAAAAGAAAACTCCCCTTTAGGTTGGGTAGATAGCATCTTTGATGTCCACTCTATCCACCTCTAGCTCTTTTAATTCTTCAAAGTACTTTTTGAGCCGGTGGTCATTTACTTTCCACACAAAACCATTAGTCTCATCTTTAATTTCAACAACACCATAGGGAAAAATATTAGTTACAATAAATGGACCTTCCCACCTTGACCTCAACTTACCCTTAATCAACTTGAGCCTTGACTTGTACAATAAGACCTTGTCACCAATTTGAATTCTTTCCTTACTATGTGTTTGTCATGGAAGTTCTTGGTCTTTTCCTTGTAGATCCTTGAGTTCTCAAATGCCTCTAGTCTAATCTCCTCAAGTTCTTGAAGTTGAAGTTTTCTCTCTTCTCCCACCTTGGTAGCATCAAAGTTACAAGTCTTCACCGCCCAATATGCCTTGTGCTCTATTTCCACGGGAAGATGACAAACTTTTCCATACACTAACTGGTAGGGAGACATGATAATTGGTGTCTTGAATGCCGTTCTATAGGCCCAAAGTGCATCATCTAGCCTCTTGCTCCAATCTTTCCTATTGGGCCCAACGGTCTTTTCCAAAATTACTTTGATTTCTCTATTTGAGATTTCGGCTTGGCCATTTGTTTGGAGATGATAGGAAGTAGAAACCTTGTGTACAACCCCATATTTGCTAAGTAGGGCCTTTATGTGTTTGTTGCAAAAGTGAGATCCTTGGTCACTTATTATAGCCCTGGGAATTCCAAACCTGCAAAATATATGTGACCTGACAAAACTAACAACAACAGAAGAGTCATCAGTCCTGGAGGGAATGACCTCCACCCATTTAGAAACATAATCTACAGTAAGTAAAATATACAGATAACCACAGGATGCAGGAAAAGGTTCCATAAAATCTATTCCCCAAACATCAAAAATCTCACAAAATAGCATAGTCTGTTGTGGCATCTCATTTCTAGCTCCTATGTTCCCAGTTCGCTGACATCTATCACAATTTTTATAAAACAAATATGAATCATGAAATAAGGTGGGCCAGTATAAACCACACTCTAAAACCTTCCTAGCCGTTCTTTGTGGTCCAAAGTGTCCCCCACATGCTGATGAATGGAAAAAAGTAAGGACTGAATGAAATTCATGGTTAGGTATGCATCTCCTAATTATTTGATCATTACAAAACTTCCATAAATACGGGTCATCCCACACATAGAAGTTTGCATCACTTTTGAGTTTATCTTTTTGAGCTTTAGAAAAGTGTGTAGGAAAAACATGAGCTGCTAAAAAATTTACAAGGTCTGCATACCAAGGTGACTCACCATGTACTACAAGAAGGTGTTCGTCTCTAAAGTCATCGTCGATGGTGGTAGTGGATCCATCTCCTTCAATTCTACTCAGGTGATCTGCAACTAAGTTTTCTTTGCCACTCCTATCTCTGATTTCCAAATCAAATTCCTAGAGTAGAAGCATCCATCTGATTAGCCTATGCTTAGCATCTGACTTCTTCAATAGGTACTTTAAAGCTGCATGATCAGAAAAAACAATGACATGTGTGTTGGGAACGAGATGGCTATAGAGGGGGGGGGTGAATATAGACAATCGCTTGCCCCTTGAAAACTTATCACGATTTCTGCAACTCAAATATCAGTAGCACAGTGGAAAGAATGGAAAACAGAGTATGCAGAAAAACAAATGAGAGCAAAGCACACACAACTAGCAAGATCGCTAACAAGGAAGGTTTACAAGGTTCGGGGATAACTTGCCCCTACTCCTTGGCGTGCCCTTGAGGTGGGCGATCCCTTGATCGTCGGCAGATCAAGCCCCGGTTAACACCGGATATGAAGCAACCTCCTTCTCGGTGGAGAAACCTCTCCACAGTGTGTTTCAAACAATGATATATAATGAGCACAATGAAACAACAACAAGAAAGATCTTACTCAAACACGTAGCAAGGATTAAACACAGCAAGCTTCCCGAGCTCCACCCAGTGGCGATCTCACGCAGACCCCGTCTGCTTCGTGTCTTCCCACTGTCGGACCCCAAGCTTCTTGTTTTCTCCTTCAAGCGCTCAAGTATGATGTATGCTTCTCAATAGCTTGCTTAGAATGGATGAAGAACTCAAGAACAGCAAGCTTCTTGCAGCAGAACGCAAGAACACTCAAGTTTTCAAAACTGAATCTGATACTGAAACCAACTCTCGCGTTTCTTTTTGTTTCTCCGCCAAGCGACGGGTGACACCATCTCTGTAGCTCCCAGCTACTCCTCTGCCAACGCCAGCCTCTACTGAGCTATCTCTGGACTCACTGAGCTCCTCAGTCGAGCTCCAGTCTTAGCTCCAGTCCGCAGCTCGCCGTTGCAACCTGAGATGGGAAAAGGGACAAACCTGCTCCAAGGAAAGCACTCTCTGACTTCTCCTTGAGTGTTTGAATCCTCCCCTGTCACCTGAAACTCAATCAGAGCATTAGAGCAGAAGATCACAAAGCATATCACATACATCAGCAAATCGGATACGATCAGACGCTCTGACGACGTCTGACAGTGAAATTTGAATTAAAGTGATCGGTCACCGGACCGATCCAGGGTGCGTGGATCGATCACCAGACCGATCCACTGCTTTGCTGGGATTCCCAGCTCTCGCAGCAATACACGCCTGATCGGTCACCAGACCGATCAGGGTTGATCCTGATCGGTCACCAGACCGATCAGATTGGATCCTGATCGGTCACTCAGACCGATCAAAGCAGATGAACAGTTACTTTTTAATCAAACCCAAGATTCCTGATCGGTCATTGGACCGATCCAAGGCTCTGATCAGCACGGGAACTCACTCACTGTTTGCTCCCTGATCGGTCGCCAGACTGATCAGGAGCAAGACAGCGAGGAAGCAGCCTGCTCCCTGATCGGTCTCCGGATCGATCAGGAGCCACACAGTAGATTCCCAATCTCACTGTGCGCTCCCTGATCGGTCACCAGTCCAATCAGACATAGCTGGATCGGTCACCAGACCGATCCACTAAGGAGCAGCGTGCCAACAGTCTCTGATCGGTCACCAGACCGATCCAGTGACTCTACCCAGCCCTCCAAGCTAGGGATTCATCCACCTTAGCCCTCCAAGCTAAGGATTTTTCCATCTAACTCTCCAAGTTGAGAATTTGCACCTAACCCTCCAAGTTAGGACTTTTCACCTAGCCCTCCAAGCTAGGACTTTTCACCTAGCCCTCCAAGCTAGGACTTTTCACCCAACTCTTCCGAGTTAGAACATCATCCAACCTAGCCCTCCAAGCTAGGCACCTGACCCTCCAAGCCAGGACTTTTTCACCTAATTCTCCAGGATGGGAATTTGCACCTAACCCTCCAAGTTAGGACTTTTCACCTAGCCCTCCATGCTAGGACTTTTCACCCAACCCTTCCGAATTAGGACTTTTCCAACACCTAACCTCCCAGGTTAGGATTTTCAACACCTAGCCCTCCAAGCTAGGATTTTCCACACCTAACCTCCCAGGTTAGGATTTTCCAACATCATGCCTAATCCTCGATTAGGACTTAATCATAATCATCACAATCATCACAATCATCACACCTAACCTCCCAGGTTAGGGTTTTCCATATCATGCCTAATCCTCGATCAGGACTTAATCATAATCCACCTAACCTCCCAGATTAGGATTTTCCATATCATAATCATCCTCCTAAACTAAAATCGTTGTCAACACCAAAACAACAATCAGGGCCAGACTGCATCAACAATGTGAGCATAATAAATAAGATCTAAAACGGTCTAAAGCAAAAACAATGGCAAGAAGCTCCTTTTTAGTGGTGGTGTAATTTGCTTGGGCGGCATCTAGGGTCTTGGAGTCATAACATATGACATGAGGTGCTCCATCCACCCTCTGTGCTAGAACAACTCCCACTGCAAAGTTAGATGCATCACACATTAGTTCAAATGGCAAACTCCAATCAGGTGGTCTAATGATAGGGGTGGAGGTAACAGCCTCCCTGAGTCTGTGAAAAGCTTTTTTGCACTTATCATCAAAACAAAATTCAACATCTTTTTGTAAAAGTTTTGTCAAGGGCCGAGCAATATCGCTGAAGTCTCTAATAAATCTGCGCTAGAAACCTGCATGTCCAAGAAAGGCACGAACGTCCCATACACATACGGGGTAAGATAAAGCAGATATAACACTAATTTTTGCAGGATCTATCTCAATACCTCTCCTAGAGACTATGTGACCTAATACAATACCATGCTCTACCATAAAGTGACATTTTTCAAAATTAAGTACATGGTTAGTCTCAATGCATTGGTGTAAAACCCTAGACAAGTTATCTAAACATGAATCAAACGACGTGCCAAAAACTGAAAAGTTATTTATAAAAATCTCCATACAGTGCTCTAAACTCACCAAATATACTTACCATGCATCGCTGAAACGTTCCTGGAGCGTTGCAGAGTCCAAATGGCATCCGTCGGTAGGCAAAAGTGCCGAAGGGACAAGTGAAGGTAGTCTTCTCCTGGTCCTCCGGATCAATATAAATCTGGAAGTAGCCTGAGTACCCATCCAAGAAGCAGTAATGGGACTTCCCTGCCAGTCTCTCAAGCATCTGATCAATAAAGGGCAAAGGGAAATGATCCTTCCTCGTGACATGATTAAGCTTCCGGTAGTCAATGCATACTCTCCATGAATTTTTAACTCTGGTGGGCACTAACTCATTACTTGCATTTTCCACCACTGTAACTCTAGATTTCTTGGGCACCACATGTATGGGACTAACCCACTGACTATTAGAAATGAGGTAAATGATACCTGCCTGTAGAAGTCCAGTCACCTCTTTCTTAACAACATCCAAAATAAGTGGATTAAGTCTCCTTTATGGCTACCTCATTGGTTTAACATTTTCTTCCAAGAATATCCTGTGCATGCAGATAGCTGGGCTAATACCTGGTATGTCTGATAAAGTCCACCCAATAGCTTTCTTGTACTGCCTCAGGACTTGCAATAATTTTTCTTCCTGCTCTGATCCCAAGTGCTGTGCAATGATAACTGGAAAATTCTGCTCCTCTCCTAAATACACATATTTCAAGTGGTTCGGTAATGGCTTGAGTTCAATCTGGGTCTGCTCAGAAGGTATGAGTGATCCTTGGGGCTCAGTGCAATCCCCTACACTATCACACCTAAACTCTGAATTCTCTGAAACATCAATAGAAATAGGTGATCCTTGGGGCTCTGTGCAATCCCCTACACCTAGAAAATCCTCTCCAGCTGGAAATGAATCTGAAATACCCTCTGAAATGTCCTCAGCCTCAATAGCAAATATATCCTCAGCCTCCTCTGAACTGCCAACTCCTCTCGAAACATCAAATGAAACTCCCTCAGCAAGTATATCTGCATCATTCAACTCCTCTAGAATACCAATGCTCATAATGGAGTGGTCTTCTCTAGGGTGCTTCATGGCATCAAAAATGCTGAATTGAACTACTGTGTCTCCAATTTCTATCGAAAGTGTGCCAGCATAAACATCTATCTTTGTTCTCGCAGTTTTCAGAAATGGCCTCCCTAAAATGAGTGGAGATCGGTATGTAAGGTAGTCTCCCTCCATATCCAAAATGTAGAAATCTGCAGGAAATATCAGCTCCTTCACCTTAACCAACACATCTTCAATAATACCAGCGGGGTGGGTCTGACTCTTGTCTGCCAACTGAATCACAACTCCTGTAGGCTGTAGAGGGCCAATACCAAGCATTTGGAAGACTGATCTGGGCATCACATTTATGGAGGCTCCTAAATCCAACATGGCATCATGAAACATGGTCCTCCCTATCTCACAAGACACTGTAAAAACCCCTGGGTCTTCACACTTCTGAGGAATGACATGGATAAGTGCTGAAACATTTTTCCCCAAGCTGACCAACTTATTCTCCTTAAGCTTCTTCTTATGAACACATAAATCTTTCAGGAATTTTGCATACTTAGGAATCTGTTTTATCATGGTTAACAAGGGTATATTGATCTCCACTTTATTAAACAATTTCACTAGCTCATTGTATTCCTTAGCTTTCTCCTCCTCCACTTGCTTCTTAGCTTGGGTTTTGCGCTGAGGAAATGGTAAAGGAACTCTCATTTCTTCCTCTTGAACTGAAATCTTTGGGGCTGAATTTTGAACTAATTTCTCCACTGAAGTAGCTGCTGTAAACTCCCCTTTTCCACTAATTTCTCCTTCATTCTCCACCAAAATCACAGGATTACTTGAAGAAGAAGTTAGGCTTGAACTAGGGTGGAACCAACTGAATTTGAAATGATTTCAGGGTTGAAAATGTAGGTGTTGTCCTGTTTTCAGAAAAATCAGCTCTTGGACCATTTGGAGTTGAAGCCACCTTCCCACTCCTTAAAGTAATAGCACTAACGTTCCCCTTTGGGTTTGGTGTAGCTTGAGAAGGTAGTTGGTTTGATCCTTGAGCTTGCATTTGATTCATCCCACTAGCCAATTGTCCAATTTGTCTTTCAAGGTTTTGTATGGTGGGATCATTTCATTGTTGTTGCAAAAGTTATTGAAGCATCTCCTCTATCCTTTGTTGTTGCGCATTTCCCCCACTAGAGCCTCCATAGCCCCCTTGGTTAGCATGAGGCTTTGATTGGCTTTGAAATGAAGGTTGAGGTTGCTGAAATTGTGAAACTTGCTGTGAACTTTGAAAGTAGGGCTGTTGGGGCTGATTATAGGGTTGAAATGGTTGAGAAAATTGCTGAAAATTTTGCTGAGAACTTGGTTGAAATGGTTGAGAATTATAACTCTGAAAATGCTGAGGTTGAGCTTGAAATGGTTGTGATGAAGGTTGAAATTGAGTGGGCTGAAAATTCTGATTTGAGGGCTGAAAACTTGGGTTGAATGGTTGGAATCCCTGCTGTGAGAACTGATTTTGTTGCTGAAAATTTGAACTTCCTTGAAACCCTGGTTGATTCACTTGAAAAGGTGGCTGATTTCCTTGATAGGGTTGCTGAAATTGTTGAAAAGATTGTTGAAATGGCTGAAATTGTTGTTGACCTTGTTGAACTTGCTGGAAATTCTGTTGGGGCTGTTGATATTGCTGTTGTGATGGGTTTTGCTAATAAAAAGAATTGCTATACTTCAAGTTTGGATGATCCCTCCAACCCGGATTATAGGTAGATGAGTAGGGGTTGTTTTTGGCTTGGAATTGCCTCCTAGTCAATGCAGCTAATGTCTCATCTTGTTGGAGGTTAGGACATAGATCCGAATTGTGGTCTTGGCTTGAACAAATACTGCATAACCTCATCACTTGGCTTGAAGGTGGAGGTTCTGAAAAATTTTGATTTTGATTCACATTGTTTAGAGCCATTTGCTTCACCAGGGATGTGAGCTCCATCAATGAATTCTTAATTTCCTTTTGCTCATTTGATGCCATCTGAACTTCATTAACTCCTCTGGTGGACAAAACTCTACTCCCAAATTGCTGTGAGTTCTCTGCCATATTTGAAATTAGCTCCCTAGCTTGATCTGGTGTTTTGTTTACTAGGGCTCCTCCTGCTGCAGCGTCTATCATGATCCGATCCATCTGGAGAAGTCCCTCATAAAAACACTGAATGAGTAACTGCTCACTAATCTAGTGCTGTGGGTAGCTAGAACAATGTTTGTTAAACCTTTCCCAGTAGTCATACAAAGTTTCTCCCACTACTTGCTGTATTCCACATATGCTCTTCCTGATGATTGCAGTTCTAGATGCTGGAAAGTACTTCTCCAAAAATGCTTTCTTCATAGAAATCCAGCTAGAAACGTGCCCAGTAGGTAAGTAGTAAAACCAATCCTTCGCTGCTCCAATCAGGGAAAATGGGAATGCTCTCAGCTTAATATCTTCTTCTGAAATACCCTGAGGCTTCATGGTAGAGCAGACAACGTGAAACACATGTAAGTGTCTATTGGGATCCTCCCCAGACTAACCTTGAAATTTAGGCAAGAGATGGATAAGTCCTGATCTTAATTCAAAATCTCCAGTGAGCTCTGGGTTGACAATGCAGGAGTACTGAAAAGCATCATCTGGTGCTGCTAGTTCCTTCATAGTTTTCTGGTGGACTGCCATAGGATCAACTAAATAAGCTGAGATAGACTGAGTAGGAAGAATAGCACTAGCCTCTGAAGCACTGATTTGATTCCTCTTGGCTCTGAAAGTTCTTTTAATTTCAGGATCAAAGTTTTCTAGAATACCACCTGCAGATCTGGTCATACACAAATACAAAAATCGCAGCAAATGTATACACAAGAATGAAACAAATGTAATGAATCACAAAATATAGAGATAAGCACAAAAATGGATCACAAGATATGAAATAAGCACACAAGCTAAATCAAACAAACTCAACTAGTTTTTCCCCGGCAACGACGCCAAAAATTTGATAGGTCTCGAATAGATGACACAATATGAGACTCAAATTTAGAATTTATAGCTGAAACCCTTGCTAGCAAAATTAAATGTAGAATAGGGGCCTCAGGTCGTATTTTTTCCAAGGACTAGTCATGAGCGTTTGAATCAAGCTTGAAAGTTATTTGTCATTAAATGATTTGGGTTTTCTAGATAAAATGGTGGTTTTGTTTTGCAATTAAGAATGAAAGCAAAAATTGAAATGGAATTGATTAAACTAAGGAGAGTTAAACTAGGTATTGCAAGAATTTAACTTTAACACTATGGAAATTGAACACAACAATTAGAAACTGGAAATATAAAATTGATATCTATTGCAGAAATGAAACTAAAACTTTATCCAAATTTAGACGTTAAGAGTTGAAACTATGCTAACTTCTGAAACAGAGTATGTGGTGCAGAAACTTTACTGATCGGTCGGCTGACCGATCAGATACAAGCCTGATCGGACTAGTGTCCGATTAGGTGCTGCCTGGATCGGTCACAATGACCGATCAGTAGATGATCGCAGACTGATACAGAACTGAAACAATGAAGTAAACGAATGCGAATTGAAAACTAAACAGCAGAATGAATTTTCAATACAAAAACTATCTTGTTGTCACCCAAGATCTAACTAGAAACCCTCAAGCTTGCCAAATCACCCGGATCCGAGCTCTCCTTGTGAGATTGCGCTGAATCAAGTCGAAGCTGTCTTTTCATCTGATCATCCTCATAATCGGTGAATCGATTGAAGCTTGAGGCTCAGAACCTTTCCAATGCCTTTAGAAAACCCTTCTCAATTCTTTGGCAGATCCGACTGGCGAAGTCGAGCGATCAAGAGGCGATCGAATGGAATGCAGTCCCTTTGGCGAAACCCTCTCCGCAGGGCTTTTCAACGACGAGAATCCATCAAAATCCTCTCGGGGAGTTGATCTCAATGACTTGGGAACTTGAATTGAATCTCCAAACTGCTGTGGCCGCGCGATCGGAAGAAGAAACGAAGAAGAAAATCGCAAGAACAATGAAGGAAGTGGCGAAGACGCGATGACCCCGAGCGACAGAGGGAATTCTTGATTTAACTGAGCATTTTGAATTTCGACGGCTGAGATTGATCTAGCCCAAACCAACGGTCAGATCAAGTCAGATCTGATCCAAATCCTACAGATCTTGATCAAGGGCTCTGATCTACTGCTCCTTAGGTTGGATCACTCAGATCTGAAGCGGATGGCTCAGATCCTCCCTTCTCTTGAATGGACGACTCAGATTCTCTAGCGCTTGATCCAACGGCTGAATTGACTCTGATTTGGCCCAAACTTTCAGATCTTGACCCATGAACTTGATTAAGTCTATCTTGAGCTTGGATCGACCGGAAGTTGGCGGTTGGCTTAGATCTAACTGTTCTCTTGAATGAATGACCCATATTAATCCAATGCTTGATCCCTTTGATCCGGATCCAATTCTGACCCATGTTTGACCCAATATGATCCAGGTCCATGATCATCTGAACTCTACAAAATGATATTAAATTTTAGTGCCAAAACATCTTAAATATAGAAAGAATTGAATTTTAAGCTAAAATGGAGACAATCCATGAAACCTAATATAATGCAAACATAAGCATATGAATAGTGGATCAAAACATGGAATTGAGGGCCTAATTTAATCAATAAAATGAAAGTTATCAATATCGTTGTTCAGAAATTTTTCTGAGATATCAATTGTTAATGCAGTCTGACCTGGAAAGTATCAGAGTTTCAGAAATTTTTTTGAAATCTGATTGGTCCACAGACTAATCAGAAATATTTCTGTATCGAACATCAACAAACCTGATCGGTCAAGGAGACCGATCAGGACTATGTGTCTGATGCAGCTGCATTACTTATTGCCATATGATGCATATACATTGTTGCCATAATACATTTATGGTATATGCCTTTCATATGCAATTCAAAAATTATTTTTCATCTTTATTTTGGTTTTGTGGAGAGAACCTTGGTTAAGGGGGAGATTTTTTAAACTTAATAACCAGTCTACACTCCTTTCGGTGATTGACAAAGGAGGAGAGGATGGTTAGTTAAGTTTAGGTTTTATTACGAACTTAACTATTGTAGGCGGAGGATTCTGATCCCCTTGAAATAATAAACTTGACTTCTAATACCTAAACTTAAATCGGATTGTCAAATAACAAAAATGGGGAGATTGTTGATGCAGTCTGACCCGATTGTTGTTTTGGTGTTGACACCGATTTAAGTTTGGTTGAGTTAGATCGGAGATCCTGGTGAGTGAAGCCGGGTCCTAGCAAGGGAAGCTAGGTGAAGTAAATCCTAGTGAGTGAAGATAGGTGAAGAAAATCTAGGTGAGTGAAGCCGGGTCCTAGCAAGGGAAGCTAGGTGAAGGAAATCCTAGTGAGTGAAGCTAGGTGAAGAAAATCCTGATGAGTGAAGCCGGGTCCTAGTGAGTGAAGCTAGGTGAAGAAAATCCTAGTGAGTGAAGCTAGGTGAAGAAAATCCTGGTGAGTGAAACTGGGTCCTAGTGAGTGAAGCTAGGTGAAGAAAATCCTAGTGAGTGAAGCTAGGTGATGAAAATCCTGGTGAGTGGAGCCGGGTCCTAGCAAGGGAAGCTAGGTGAAGGAAATCTTGGTGAGTAAAGCTAGGTGAAGTGAATCCTAGTGAGTGAAGCTAGGTTGAACTAAGTCCCGGTGAGTGAAACTGGGCATGATGATTGACTAGATCAGTCTGAAGTCTGATCAGGGAGTAGGCACGAACTCTCTGGATAGTGGATTGGTCACGAGACCGATCCAGGGTGTCTGATCGGTCTGTTGACCGATCCAGAGAGTTTCTGAGGGAACAATCAGAGGAATTTCTGATCGGTCAGTGCGACCAATCAAAATCAGGTTGGACTGATCAGGAGGGACCCAGATCGGTCAGCCACCTGGCTGATCAGTCAGCTGGACCGATCGTCCTGATCAGGGCTGATCGGTCAGCTAACCCGATCAGCTCTTGGCTGATCGGTCAGTGAGACCGTTCAGCCTTAACCCTGGAATTCGCAGTAACCCTGGAATTCGTAGTAGATTTGAGGATCGGTCTGGTGACCGATCCCCAATCTCTGATCGGTGAGTGAGACCGATCATATCTTCATTGGATCAATCAGATTGGAGTATGATCGGTCAGAGGGAGCCTGATCTGTCAGGGTGACCGATCAGCGCCTCAAAACTTTAATTTGAATTACTGTCAGACCTCTGATTGCTTCTGATTTCCTGCTGATTTCCTTCTGATATGTTTTGATTTGCTTCACTAATCAGTCTGTTGAGTGTGCAGATGATATATACAGAGATGATACAAGCCAAGAAGGAGGGTCAATGGTGACTTTCGCTACGACAGATTTGTTTGTTATCTGTTTGCCGGTTTCAACGGCTTTTGGCGGCTGGCGACTGACCTGAGGCTCCAGCTGAAGAGGTCTTCAGTGAACTGAGAGCTCAGAGGAGGTCAGTAGGTCAGTGGGTGAGTGGCTGACAATGCCTGGTGATGAGCAGAAGGAAGGCTTAAGAGGAGGCTTGCGAAGCAGAGACAGAAGGTATCGGAAATCAATCAGACACAACGTGAAAGAAGAGCTGAGTGAAGGTTTTTGCGTTAGGGTTGCGCTGTGTTGTGCTCTGTGTGATGTTTCTTCTTCGTGCTTTCTGTGCTTTCGCTTAAGATTGATCTGTAAGCTTCTTCTCAAGTCTCTGTGCCTACTTTGATATCTTTCTGAGACTGTTTGTGGGGAGGTTGCTCCACCGAGAATGAGTTTTTCATATCTGGAGTTCCGGGGCTTGATCTGCCGATGATCAAGGGATCACCCACCTCACGGGCACGCCATGGAGTAGGGGCAAGTTATCCCCGAACCTTGTAAATCCTTCTCTTAGCGTCTGGTTTGTTTTTCTGCCTGTGTTCTTTCTGTTCTGTTTTTCTTCCGCTGCTAACCTAAGTGCAGAAAGAATCAAAAGAAGCCAAAGGTTTTTGTGGCTGGCTATTCACACCCCCCCTCTCTAGCCATCCCAGATCCAACAAAGGGGCCCACAGATATCACTCCTGTCATATATGAGAGATAGATCCCATCTACATCACTCACATCCCTCCACATAATTCATTGTATACCCAGTGATTGACTTTATAGTCCACCCTATTACTGGTGATATTTGATGATACCAAAACACACAACTCCTTATGTAGGGAATTGTAGTGACTTCAGGTCTAAGGACAACTCATACTAATAGTCACATGAGAAAGTTTATGACACTCATATAATGATCCATGAAACTTTCTCATGGCAGGTTAATTCAGTACACATTATGCATGTGTCAACGTGATATCCCATATCCATGACTTGTGAGATTAAATCATCAATTGACCTACATGCTAGTCTCAATGCATTAATATTGTCCTTGTATATTAATGCTTGACTAAGAATAGTTAAGAGTAATGTTCTCTATAGTCTCTCACAATCAATTCAACAAGTTGATGTGCTATAGATTATAACCTACTATTCTAGGGTATTATTATATTTATTCAACAGGCACAAGCATGAAATAAATATAATAATCAAAATTTTACCTTTATTACATTGAATATGATATAAAATAATTATTAGACAATCATTTCATAATTGGATCTAGGGCTAATACTAACAATCTCCTACTAGCATTAGTGTCAATATCTGAAATATCGAATACCCAGTGACCTAGTGTGACCGTCATGCTTTCTCTGTGCCAAAGCCTTGGTCAAAGAATCTGCGATGTTAGCGTCCATTAATACTTTACATATCCTTACATCTTCTCTATCGATGATCTCTCGAATGAGATTGAAGCGTCGTAGTATGTGCTTGGACCACTGATGAGAGCAAGGTTCCTTAGCTTAAGCAATAACACCATTGTTATCACAATAAAGGTGTATTGGGCCCACTATGCTAGGAACCACACCAAGGTTTGTAATAAACTTTCGGATCCAAACAACCTCCTTTGCTGCATCAAACGAAGCAATATGCTCAACTTCTATTATAAAATCTGTGACTGTATCCTATTTCGAACTCTTCTAGCTCACAACAACACCATTCAAGCAAAATACATACCTTGACTTGTTAGTAGGAGCCCTAGAGTCAATTATGTGATGATTGACTAGGGACATTTTGTATCATATTCTATCATTAATAAATGCATGTTTGGTTATTATACTTACTTTGTATTTGTGCCAAATAACTAAGTATAATAATATCCTTGGGTAGTAGGTTCTTATCTACATTATACGATTGATTGAATCGATAGTGAAATGATGTAGAGAATATTAGTCTAAATCATTCTTAGTCAAGTATTAATATTCAAGGACAATATTAATGCATGGAGACTAGCATGTAGGTCAACTGATGACTTGAGCTAATAAGTCATGGATATGTGATATCAAGTTGACACAAGGGTATACATTGGAGAATGTGTACTGAATTGACCTGCCATGAGAAAGTTTCATAGATTGTCATATGAGTGTCATAAACTTTCTCATATGACTATTGGTATGAATAGTCCTTAGACCTGAAGTCACTACGGTTCCCTACATAAGGAGTTATGTACTTTGATATCGTCAAACGTCACCCGTAACAGGGTGTGTTGAGGCAATCGACCCTGAGATGATCTGGAGGATCATAGGGTTTTGATGTGTGTGGGTAATATGGTTAAGTTAGGGTTTATTGTGGACTAATGTGTACATGAGTGTGCAGGTGTACAAGTACACATAGACTTGGTTGATGTCTTCAGGTGAATGGTGGCATGGAGGCAAGCTGGAGGCTTGCGTGCGCATCTGAGGGACCGTTGGATAGCAGGGACGATGAGTCGAGGGACGCGGACTTCGAGGCATACGTGAAGGGTGGCATGGAGGCAAACTGGAGGTTTGCGTGCGCATCCGAGGGACGAGGGCCGAAGATGAAGAAGGCGTGAAGGCAACAGTCGAGGCTGCTGGTGAAGAGTCAACTGGGTTGTGAGGGTCTGAGTATGAGCGTTTGTACTCAGGGACTAAGCCGGGAGGGTTTGAGTGCGTAGAGAAATACCCTAGGCTTAGATTCAGACCAGTCGACTGCCCATGGGGCAGTTGACTGTTGTCGGCTGGAACAGGCTGGCAGATTCGAACGTTGTACGGCAACAGTTGAATCTGACTGGGACCAGTCGACTGCCCCAGGGGCAGTCGACTGGTAGCGCCTGTTTCATATTCGAGCCCTATTTAAAGGGGCTCATTTCAGGCTACTATCTTTTGATGAAACAAGATTGGTTATGGCTTGTTAGTAGTCTCTTGAGTCTAGATCGTGTCAAGGTGCTGTGGCGAGGTTTCTCCACCCATAAGGAGCGACAAGGACTAGCCGGAGGTTATCCAGGGAGTGCTCCACTAACGGATTCTTGGATTAGTCACCCGTCCGGGGTGGATACCAAGTAAATTGGTTTGTTAGCATTGTTCTCTCTTGATTAATTTATTTTTATTTGTATTTTCGCTGCGCTAACAATCTTGTAGAGAAAACGACGAATATTTGCTATTCACCCTCCCCTTTAGCAAGCATCTTCGATCTATCAATTGGTATCAGAGCGAAGGACCGCTTGTGATTGGACTAACCGCCAAGAAGAGCAAAAGCTAGAGGAAAGAAAATGGAAGACAAACTTGGGGAAGACATCTACACTCCACCGCCCTACGATCATCAAGATTTCGACTTTTGGAGGGCGAGGATCGAATCCTGGTTTGGAATGGAGTGGGAACTGAGAATTGCGCTTGAAGAGCCATTCGAGATTCCAAGGGATAAGCACGGGAAGAAGCTTAGGCCTAGATGTTGGAATCAAGAGCAACAAGATCTATCCAAGGCGAATGAAAAGGTAATGGAAACTTTAGTTAATCTTTTGCCTAACAATGTTTTGAATTGTGTAAGTAAATATCAAAATGCACATGAATTATGGAATAAATTGAAAGAATATCATGAGAACCCTACGCCAATTCAAAACGTGGAAGAGGTCGGAAAAAGAATTTCTAGTGACCAAGAAGATCAAGTGGAAGAAGAGTTGATCATCTCATTGAGTGAAGAAGCATCCACCTCATCCAAAAAAGAAGAAGTATCACCACCAAGGGTTGAGGGGGAGAAGAGACCCTCACCCGAACAAAAACAAGAACAAGTTCCAATATCCACCAAAGCCAAATCAAAAGAACACATTCTATGCTTTGGATACAACCAAAAGGGGCACTAGAAGGACAAGTGTCCACTAGGTAAGAAGAACGTAATCCCTAAATCTGGGTCCATTAAAGTTAAATCTAATGAGAATTGTAGGGAAAGAAAAGAAAAGAAGCATATTGGATGCTTCACATGTGGGGAGTTAGGGTATTACCATACAAAATGTCCAAGGAAAGGAGAATTAAAAAAGATGGAGCACCTTAGGAGATGGGAAAAAGAAGAAAGGAAAAGGAGCTCACATCAAGGGAGAGTGCCAAAGGTAAGGGAGGTAATCCCTAACTCTATTTATTCTCAAAGTTCTTCCATGAATGCTAGAAATGTAAACTATTGCTTGCCTAGATGTAATTTTGGTTTTAAATATCATGATAGAACCAAAAACACTTTTGCGTACCAAAATGTTCAAAATTCTGTGTTTCTTGATAAACCTAGAAATTCTAGGACTAAGGACCAAGGCATAAACCCTAAGAAAGGAAAGGATATGCCTAGAAGAATGGGTAGACCTAGGAATGATCAAGTTAGGCCAAATAATTCTAAGGTTAGGAGTTTAGTAAAGGAAAATCAAGTTTTGAGAGCAAAACTTGATAAGTTAGAGAAAAACCTAGATAGAGTCATTAGAGGGTCAAAGGGGGCAAGCATGATGCAAAAAGATCAATTCCTTAGAAATGGTAGACCGGATTTAGGATGCCACCCTAGGAGGGTAAATGTGAGTAAAGTGTCATATTCAAGAGTACCTTATAACTATGATAGAGAAAAGGTCAAAAATGGCAAAGAAAAGCCATTTAAAGAAAAAGGAAAGGAATTGACCAAGCAAAAGGTCTATAAGGTGAAGAGAGTAATAATGAAAGGACAAGAAGCACCGGAGGAGCACCAGTGTGGTCTTACATTTGTAGATGAGTTACCTAGGGTGGTAACTAGGGCTAGGAGCTCAAGGGAGAGCTCTAGAAGCCAAAATGGGATCCATGGCCAATGGATCTCAGGTGGTTTCCTTCTAGGAGACTAGATGGTCTATAAAGTGTGCCAATGGGTTTGAAAGGCTAAGGGTAGCCTAAATCATAGAGAATTGGCATGCTAAAGGGAGAATTATGGAGTAAAAGATTGAAAATTGGATTATAATTGAGAGAAAATAGTTTTAATAGAAGAATACCATGTAACTTGATGCTAATAATGTATTATGAATGAATATGGGATGAAGCATCAAGAAGGGGTTCAAATTAGAACCTTGAGTTGAGTTTAAATTGACAAATTTAGATGGGTTTGAGAAATGTATCAATCTTGGGATTCGGGATAGTTTTGATTGAAATTATATTTTTCTCAAGTAGACATAGGATCCACAAATCTCTTCATGAAAATTCAGAATTTTTGGAGATGTGAGAAATTAGTTAGGATTTTCTGAATTTCAGATTGGGAAACTGAAAATTCAGTATCAGTCGACTGCCCTACTGGCAGTCGACTGGTTCAGGACTGGGAACCTACTGTAAGTTTTACCAGTAGACTGCCCCAGGGGCAGTCGACTGGTCTCAACTGTAATATCATTCTGTGAAGTCTCGTAGTCGACTGGCCTCCTGCCAGTCGACTGGGTCGCGGTTTCTATAAAGGAAAAAAGCGTGCGGGGGGGGGGGGCAGCCAAAACCTAGGGTTTGGGCGTGCCACCCCGGCGATTCTTTATCTCCCCGAGTTCCTTTTGAGTTCTAAGCCTCTCCCGAAGCCTCAAAACTCCTCCCTAAGTCCTCTCTAACCCCGATCTACGATCTAGGGCTTGTAAAACCATTCTCTCCCAAGTCTAGAGTTTCAAAAATCATCATCATGAAGAGAATGAAAAGGTATCATTGTTTAAAGTTCATTTTGTCATTTAAACCATGTTTTGGAACTAATGTGATGTTTTGTGCATATTTTCCTTTGATATTTTTTCCTTTTGGGGGGTTTGTCTTGGTCTGCATGGTTGTGTGTGGTGTTTAGGATGGCTTCTAAGAAACCTAGGGGTGAGGGATCATCCCAACAAGGTCAGAGAGGTTCCAGGGATTCAAGGTTCAGGTCCCTCGAGTGTAAGAAAAGATTCGAAGACAATGAGTTTGTCGTAATGAACTGTCGGTACCTGAACAAGACCTTCTTCCAAGAGAAGTCGCCTTAATTGGTTGAGATAATTACCCATTTTGGGCTGGAACAGTTGGTCTACTGCTAGCATGATATAGATATTGATCTATGCACAGAGTTTTACGCCAATTTAACTTGCATTGACTCGGATAATAACTTGTACGAGTCTAGGGTAGCCGGGGTTACTATTCCTTTTTCAATCATGAGTTTAGCTGGGTTCTTAGAGTGTAGAGCATCGAATAATGCATCTACTTATTTCCCCACTGTTGTTGAGCCACTAGAGTTTCTTGGTGTCACCGTTGACCAAATACACATGTATTATTTTAGGAGGCACAGGAATGAGTCAGAGCGTATTTTTGACGCTAAACCTATGAGACCTTTTAGCCATGTATTGTACAAGATTGTCATAGAGTGTATTTTGCCCATCGTCACCAAGGGGAGGTCCAGGATCAGACTCCCACACTTGGTGATGATGTACGCATTGGAGAGGAGGTTAGACATAGATGTCTCCCTGCAGGTGTTTAGTGCTATTTGTCATTCTTCCCATAGTGTTAATGGGAAGATATACATGCCTTTCTACCATATCTTGACCGAGTTTTTCCATCTACGGTTTGGTATCCGTGTGAGTAGTGGTCAGGTTAAGCACCTGTCTAAGGATTATGACCAGATCTGTACACGTCAGTTATCTTTAACAGGCATAGAGAGTCGATAGGGGACATTTGTCTGGAGGAAGCGTCCGGAGGCCCCCAGCTCAGATGAGGAGCCCGCTGGGATAGTTACACGTGCGAAGTTTATTCAGCTCCAGTCAGATGTTCACAGGCTTCAGGAGGACGTTCATGGCATCCGTGAGGATATCCACGAACTTCAGCAGACGGAGTAGAGGATTGAGACGGCAGTTCATGGGATTACCAGCCGTCAGGATGACATGTACGAGATGCTACGATGACAGCTGCATCTCGCGTATCAGGCTCCACCTCCTCCTCCTCCTCCAGGTGATGACTTCATGATGTAGATGGGCTTTGGTGACTAAGTGTTGAGAGTAGTTGTATTTGTTGTATTCCTATATCTCTCAAACACTTCCTAGTTTGGCATTGTATTATTCTGATACTTCAGGGCGTTGGTCCCTGTAACTTCTTCATGCTTTTATTTCATGTATGAACTAGTTGGTTATGTTCTATTTATGTCATGAAATTTCGTGATTTGATGTAAGTTTGCTTAAATGTTTTGAAACTAGTGTTAAGCAATAAGCTATCATTTTGGGCTAAACTGATATCTTATGCAAATTTATGTCATGATTTCATGTTGTTTGTAGTACAATTCATTGATAAACCTTATATGATATGATTGTTCTGCTAAATGGTGGCATAGGAGGGCTTTTCATGTCAATTGTTTAGGGTTAAGAGGTAAAGAGGGGGAGTTTTGTCAAAATGAAAATATATTTATGAAAAGGGGAGGTTTAGAAACCATTCTATGTGTCAAATAGAGGTAAATAAACTTGGCAAACATAGGAAATCATGATTGAATTTCAAAGTTGATACAAAGTTGACACTATTTGAGGATTTTTGAGTTTGTACCAAAAGTCAAGCACAGTTGATGTTTTTCTTGAAACTATATTTTTCTAGGGTAGGGAATACCTTAACAAATGTGCTTGTAAAATTTTATATTTTTCCGGATTTTCTGGATTTTTTAACTCATTTTTGAATTTTGATTGGAAAATCTAAAAATTGCGTATCAGTCGATTGCCCTGGAGGGCAGTCGACTGGTAGTGTGGACATAATGCTATTTTATGATTTCTGAGGGGTTTTTCAGAAATCTGGTTGAGTTCTATTTCGCACCAAGGGTAGGGTTGCTTGGGGCAATCTTTTGATGGTGTCAAAAGGGGAGAACTTGGGTGTTAAGTTAGGTTTGGGTTGAAACTTAACTTTGATTGATTGGTGATATTTTGGAGTTAAGTTGGGACAACTTAACCGGCTATTGTGAGGGGAGTTAAGTTGGGAAAACTTAACTTAGAATTAGCAATAAGGATTGAAAATTGGGAGAAAGCATAGGTTAAGGGGGAGGTTTCTGTTAGTGAGAGCCCTAGAGCCAATCATGTGATGGTTGTTGTATGGACTCATTGTATCATATTTCATATATATATATAAAGGCATTTGATTATGGTTATTATACTTACTTGTATTGGTGCCAAATAACTAAGTGTAATAACGTCCTTGGTAGTAGGTTCATATCTATATCAATCGATTGGTTGAATCGATAGTGAGATGATATAGAGAACACTATTCTTAATTATTCCTGGTCAAGTATTAACATCCAGGGACAATGTTAATGCATAGAGACTAGCATGTAGGTCAACACGATGACTTGATCTCACAAGTCATGGATATGAGATATCAAGTTGACACATGAGTATGCATTGGAGAATGTATACTGAATGACCCACCATGAGAAAGTATCATGGATCGTTATATGAGTGTCATATACTTTCTCATGTGACTATTAGTATGACTATTAGTCCTTAGACCTGAAGTCACCATAGTTCCCTACATAAGGAGTTATGTACTTTGGTTTCGTCAAACGTCACCCGTAACTGGGTGGACTATAAAGGCGATTACTGGGTATGTAACAAATTATGCAGAGGGATGTGAGTGATGTAGATGGGATTTATCCCTCCTATATGACGGGAGAGATATCATAGTCTTGATAGAGTGAGATCACTAAGTGCATGGCCATGCCCAAATAAGGCAATATGAGATATTGAGCTTATTTGATTATAGTGAGTCTACTTGGAGTTCAAGACACATAGATTGATTGGAGGATGACACGGTCTATGCTTCATAGAAGATCAATCTAGATATCGACGATAGAAGGACATTGTCACATATTATGAAAGTCATAATTAGTAGTCACATTGGTGATGTTGGATCTCAACATTCTTGTAACTTGGGTAGCAATGATGTGTTGCTAGATACTGCTCATTGCTTATGTTTCTAAGAGGTTAGAAGCATTGCCAACGTTACAAGAACCTATAGGGTCACACGCAAAGAACAAATAGATGGAGAAAAAATGAAGTCAAGTTCGACTTGGCTAAATATGGAAAGTCCATAAAAGGCAAGTTTGACTTGACCCAAATCCAAATCAAGTTTGACTTGACTTGGTTCCACTTCAAGTTAGACTTGACATGGGAGAAGAAATGGAGTCATGTTTGACTTGACTAAATATGGAAAGTCCATAAAAGGCAAGTTTGACTTGACCCAAATCCAAATCAAGTTTAACTTGACTTGGTTCCACTTCAAGTTAGACTTGACATGGGAGAAGAAATGAAGTCAAGTTTGACTTGACTAAATATGGAAAGTCCATAAAAGGCAAGTTTGACTTGACCAAAAGGCCACCTCACCTTGACTTGACCAAGTGATGACTTGGCTTGGTATTTGACCAATGATGATGCTCCACATCATCTCCAAAGGTTGTAACCCCCCATTTGAATTTGAATTCAAATTGAAAAGGGGTTATGGCAGGCCACTTAATGGCCATTAATGACCATTATGGCCGGCCACTTAATGGCCATTAATGGCCATTATGTGGCCGGCCACAATGAGAGAACAAAACAATGTTTTGTTCTATTTTTCTTATTGGTGTGTCTTCTCTTCTTCCTCCTCCAAGTGTTGGAGCTCTTCTTCTTCTTCTCCTCTTGGCCGAACCCTTGAAATGTGCTAGCACACCTAAAGAGTTTCCTCCATCCACTTTATTCGCGTGGATACTTCTAGAGGGACGACACTTGACGTCCTAAGAGATCCGACATTCAAAAGGAACGAGCGGGATTAAGCGGGGCACGCACCAAAGGTAAAATGGTTTATCCCTCTTTAGATCTAGGAGTAGATCAAGTTTTGAGCATGAAATGAATACGTGAATTTTTGTTTCGGAATTTTTCTTCGCACGAGATCCATGGCTTTGGGTTCTCGGGGTTTCCGCGACGCGAAAAGGCGGTTTTCGCGGCCCGAAAAACCCAACAGTGGTATCAAAGCCACGTGCGAAGCACGTATTTATTTATTTTTGTATGGGATACAAAATTTAGAGTAGTTTATGATTCTGTAATTTTTCTAATTTTTAGGATTTTATGAGTATTTTTCTCGTAGAGGCAAAGCAACGAGTGTGAAGCACTTGTACACTTCGACCACCGAGAAAAACTTCTCCGAAACGACAAGTTTCGCCCAAATAGGTTTTGGGACAGCGGGTTAGGCACTGTTAGATCACGATACGACACTCACGAAATTAATTTCGTGAGTAGGGGCGCCGCCCCTAACCCCGCAAGGGGCCTTGTCACGTGATTGTGCCCGAAACCCGCTTAACGGGACCGCCGTGGAGTTGTGACTCATAAAATTCGTAAAATACATAGAAAAATTAGATAAATTTCTGTAAAATACATAATTTTGAATTATGTACAGTAGTGTGATGGTCATGGCCCAAGACCCTATTTTAATTAGATTAAAATATGTGTGTAATTCATATTACGGCCTGCGTGCCGTTATTTGTGTTGTGTGTGTTGTATTGTGATTGTGACCCGCGTGTCAGCCTTTTATTTATTATTTCTGTTAAAATTAGTTTAAGACTCAAATGTAACTCGAGTATAAATTTTGTAATGTACAAAATTGAAGATGAAGGAAATTCTGGAGCAAGCAGTTCCTGATGCACCACCAGCCTCTGTCGCTCGTAGTGTTAGAGATGCTCATCAGAAGCATCTAGATGACGCGTTAGACGTGTCATGCCTAATGCTATGCTGTATGTCTCCTGAGCTTCAGAAGCAACACGAGAAAATGAATGCTTTTGATATGATTGGCCATCTCAAGCAACTATATCAAGGGCAGGCAAGGCATGAGAGGTTTGAAGTGACTCAGGCCCTCTTTTCATGCAAGATGAAAGAGGGAACCCCTGTAGGAACTCACGCACTCCAAATGATTGGGTACGTCGAGAACCTCAAGAGGTTGGGGTTCCCTTTGGGCCAAGAGCTGGCTACCGATCTGATCCTGCAATCGTTGCAGGTGAGTTACCGTCAATTCGTCATGAACTACAACATGAACGAATTAGACAAACCACTGCCCGAGATACTCAACATGTTAAGAACTGCTGAGCCTAATCTCACCACTGCCAAGTCCAGTACCGTCCTAATGGTACAAAAGGGCAAGGGTAAGGGCAAGTGGAAGCCCAAAGGTAAGGGTAAGACCCAAACCAAGGGCAAAGCCAGCTCTTCAACACTCAAACCTAAAGGTGGGGTTGCTAAGGATGCTACCTGCTTCCACTGCGGTAAGACTGGGCATTGGAAGCGGAACTGCAAGGTATACCTGGAAGATCTGAAGAAGAAGAGAAGTGAGACTTCTACTTCAGGTATAAATGTTATAGAAGTCAACCTTTCTATTTCTACATCATGGGTATTAGATACTGGGTGTGCTTCTCACATTTGTACTAATGTGCAGGCGCTGAGAAATAGCAGGGCATTGGCCAAGGGCGAGGTGGACCTACGAGTAGGCAATGGAGCAAGGGTTGCTGCTGTTGCTATAGGGACTTACTTTCTATCTCTACCCTCTGGGCTTGTACTGGAATTGAATAACTGTTGTTATGTACCTGTACTAACAAAGAATATCATTTCAGTTTCATGTTTAGATAACAAAGGTTTTTCATTCATAATAAAGGACAAATGTTGTTCTGTTTATTTAAAGGATATGTTCTATTGTAGCGCACATCTGATGAATGACCTCTATATCCTAGACTTAGAGAGCCCTATCTATAACGTGAATACCAAGCGGTTGAGATCAAATGAGTTGAACCCAACCTATCTCTGACACTGTCGCTTAGGCCACATAAATGAGAGTCGCTTGTCCCAGCTCCATAAGGATGGTTTGCTGGACTCATTTGATTTTGAGTCATATGAGACATGCGAGTCATGCCTTCTAGGCAAGATGACTAAGACTCCCTTTAGTGGACATAGTGAAAGAGCGAAAGACTTGTTAGGACTCATACATAGTGATGTATGTGACCCTTTCAATGTCGCTGCCAGAGGTGGTTACAGGTACTTCATCACATTTACTGATGACTTCAGTAGATATGGCTATGTGTATTTGATGACACATAAGTCAGAATCCTTTGAAAAGTTCAAAGAATTCAGAAATGAAGTACAGAACCAACTTGGCAGGAGTATTAAGATACTTCGATCAGATCGAGGTGGAGAATACTTGAGCCATGAGTTTCGTGACTACCTAGCTGAGTGTGGGATTCTATCCCAACTCACTCCCCCTGGAACACCACAGTGGAATTGTGTATCCGAAAGGAGGAATCGTACCTTATTAGATATGGTACGATCTATGATGAGTCACGCAGATCTTCCTATATCCTTTTGGGGATATGCTCTAGACACGGCAGCGTTCACACTAAACCGTGTTCCATCAAAGGCTGTCATGAAGATACCATATACGATACGGACAGGGAGGAGTCCCAAGATGTCTTTCATGAGGGTTTGGGGTTGTGAGGCTTACGTACGATGTCAAGTCTCAGACAAACTGGGACCCAAATCTGATAAGTGTTATTTCATAGGGTATCCCAAGGAAACAAAGGGATACTACTTCTACATTCCTAGTCAGCACAAACTGTTTGTTGCTAAGACTGGAGTATTTCTAGAAAGGGACTTTGTTTCTAGAAAGACTAGTGGGAGTACGTTCAGTCTTGAAGAAGTTCAAGACATGGACAATAGCACTGAAGCCTTGATGGAAGTTGAACAGGAACCACAAAGTGTGGTGGTTGATGAGGTTGTTGCACAAGAAGCTGTGG
>JAGFNQ010007869.1:127616-143962 GCA_024364735.1 Boesenbergia rotunda
TGAGTCTACTTGGAGTTCAAGACACATAGATTGATTGGAGGATGACACGGTCTATGCTTCATAGAAGATCAATCTAGATATCGACGATAGAAGGACATTGTCACATATTATGAAAGTCATAATTAGTAGTCACATTGGTGATGTTGGATCTCAACATTCTTGTAACTTGGGTAGCAATGATGTGTTGCTAGATACCGCTCATTGCTTATGTTTCTAAGAGGTTAGAAGCATTGCCAACGTTACAAGAACCTATAGGGTCACACGCAAAGAACAAATAGATGGAGAAAAAATGAAGTCAAGTTCGACTTGGCTAAATATGGAAAGTCCATAAAAGGCAAGTTTGACTTGACCCAAATCCAAATCAAGATTGACTTGACTTGGTTCCACTTCAAGTTAGACTTGACATGGGAGAAGAAATGGAGTCAAGTTTGACTTGACTAAATATGGAAAGTCCATAAAAGGCAAGTTTGACTTGACCCAAATCCAAATCAAGTTTAACTTGACTTGGTTCCACTTCAAGTTAGACTTGACATGGGAGAAGAAATGGAGTCAAGTTTGACTTGACTAAATATGGAAAGTCTATAAAAGGCAAGTTTGACTTGACCAAAAGGCCACCTCACCTTGACTTGACCAAGTGATGACTTGGCTTGGTATTTGACCAATGATGATGCTCCACATCATCTCCAAAGGTTGTAACCCCCCCATTTGAATTTGAATTCAAATTGAAAAGGGGTTATGGCAGGCCACTTAATGGCCATTAATGACCATTATGGCCGGCCACTTAATGGCCATTAATGGCCATTATGTGGCCGGCCACAATGGGAGAACAAAACAATGTTTTGTTCTATTTTTCTTATTGGTGTGTCTTCTCTTCTTCCTCCTCCAAGTGTTGGAGCTCTTCTTCTTCTTCTCCTCTTGGCCGAACCCTTGAAAGGTGCTAGCACACCTAAAGAGTTTCCTCCATCCACTTTGTTCGCGTGGATACTTCTAGAGGGACGGCACTTGACGTCCTAAGAGATCCGACATCCAAAAGGAACGAGCGGGATTAAGCGGGGCACGCACCAAAGGTAAAATGGTTTATCCCTCTTTAGATCTAGGAGTAGATCGAGTTTTGAGCATGAAATGAATACGTGAATTTTTGTTTCGGAATTTTTCTTCGCATTAGATCCATGGCTTTGGGTTCTCGGGGTTTCCGCGACGCGAAAAGGCGGTTTTCGCGGCCCGAAAAACCCAACAGTTTCCTCTTGTATGATATGCTTTGATTTTCAATTGTTGTTAATGTTATTATTGCTTTTGTTATTGTGATTGCTATATGTTTACCTAACTTAACATATTGCCACACATCAAAAAGGGGGAGATTGTTGAGGCAATCGACCCTGAGATGATCTGGAGGATCATAGAGTTTTGAAGTGTGTGGTTAATATGGTTAAGTTAGGATTTATTGTGGACTAATATATGTACATGAGTGTGCAGGTGTACAGGTACACATGGACTTGGTTGATGTCTTCAGGTGAAGGATGGCATGGAGGCAAGCTGGAGGCTTGCGTGCGCATCTGAGGGACCGTTGGATAGCAGGGACGATGAGCCGAGGGACGCGGACTTCGAGGCGTACTGATAATTACCATATTGTTGAGAAATTTAGGCTCTCAAATCTATGTTTTGATCCACTTTTATATGCTTAAGTTTGCATTTATATTAGGTTTCATGTATTTCCTCTATTTTAGGGTTTTAATTCAAATCTTTGTATATTTAAGATATTTTGGCTCTAAAATGTAAATCTAATTTTGTAGGCTTCAAATGACCATGTACCTAGATCGAATTGGACTAAACTTGAGCCAGAATTGGATCCAGATCAAGGTGATCAAGCATCGGATTAATATGGGTCGTCCATTCAAGAGAACGGCTAGATCTGAGCCATTTGTGAGTTTCTGATCAATCCAAGTTCAGGATAGGGTTAATCATGACCCTAGATCAAGATCTGAAAGTTTGAACCCAATCAAAGCACATCTGACCGTCGGATCAAGATTAAAGGAGTCTCAACTATCCAAGCAAGAGAAGGGAAGATCTGGGCCATCCGCCACAGATCTAGTTGATCCGAGCTAAGTACAGGTAGATCAGGACCATTGATCAAGATCTGGGGAGTTTAGTTCAGATCTGAAGAGATCCAACCGTTGGATGAGTTCGATACAATCACAACCATCCAAAATTCAAAAGGAGATTTAAATCAGAATTCCCTCTTCAGTTCTTTGTCGTCGCGTCTTCGCCACTAGCAGAGTATCGCAGATCCAGTTTTTCTTCCTTCGTTCTTCATTTTCTTCACCGTGTTGCTTGAAGTTTTCTTCCTTAGATCGCGCGGCCAACATCAATTCATTTTCTTCTCAAGATTTCAGATCATCTAGATAATTTCCTTGCTCAATTCGCTAAGATGAATCTCGCAGCTGAAGGAGCAAAGGGGAGGGTTTCGCCTGAGCTCATTCCATCGATTTCTTCCAGGGTTTCCATCTACCGAAGCTGAAGGAGTGTTAGGAGGGGTTCTCCAACGCAGTTCTGGAGGTTTTGGCTCGATCGCGAATCCGCGCGTCAAGAAGAGTTCGACATTTAGTTACTATCCGATCGGGTTGATCGGACAGAGAGGACTCTGATCGGTCCCGTGACCGATTAGAGGAAGACCTAATCGGTCGGGTTGACCGATCAGGGAGAGCAGAACAACAAGATCGATAGCAAGCTGAGCAAGGGAGTTTTCTTCAATGGTTTTTGAGCTAGGGGGTTCATAGCTCATCCTTCGTGTGACGGCGAAGGGAAGTTTTGATCAGAACTTGATTTGATGTTTAATTAGGATTACTTTGGTTTTATACATGTATTTCTTCAAGTTGCTTTAGATTGTTTCATCTTCACTTCAAGATTAAGTTCTTAAGCTTTGCTTCGTTCTATGTTTCAATTTCTGCAACTTCATTTCCTGCAATTTATTCTCTGCAAATAGTTCTTTAATTTCAATTTAAGAGTTTGAATCTACTAGCTCAATTGTCAATTAGGTTAAGTTTAGTTCTTGCACCTTCTTAGTTCATTACCTTGCTTAGTTAAGCCTATTTCGTTCCAAGTGTTATTTCATATTGTCATTTCATCTCTTATCGCAAAAACCCCTATTTTATCTAGAAAACCCAAACATCAAACGACAAATAAACCTGCAAGTTTGAATTAAACATTCATTCAACTCGTCCTTGGAAAAATACGACCTGAGGTTCCTCTACTACATTTTAACTTTGTTAGCCAAAGGGTTTTCAGCTTTATAAATATCTAAATTTGAGACTCACATTCATGACATCTATTTTGGGTCCATCAAATTTTTGGCGTCGTTGCCGGGGAATAACTAGTTGAGTTTGTTTAATTTGAGTTTGTGTTTAATATTTATATTCTTTTATTCCATTTTATTTGCTTTATCTTTTTGTATACATTGGCTGCCATTTTATTTGTTTTATGGCCAAGACTGCAGGTGGAAACCATCAAAGTTTAAGAAGCTATTGGAAAATTTTCTACTTATTCAGGCAGTTCCATGTCAGAGTGTCAGTATTTTCAGAATTATCAGCAGCCTTGTCAGAGTTTTCAGCAGCCATATTCTCAATTCCAGAATGTTCAGCAGAATTTTCAACCATCTCAGCCCTTTTCAAATTTTCAGCAACCCAATTATCAATTTCAACCTCAATTTCAACAATTTCAGCAGTCTTATTTGAATTGTCAACAAAACCAACCTTGGAATCAGCCACCACAGCAATTTCAACCACAATTCCAAAATTTTCACCAAGGTTACAATCCTAATCAGTAGAGTTTTCAATCGTACAATCAGAGTTATCAACCTCCACAATTTCAGCCCTCACCACAATAATTTCAACCTCAAATTTAGAATTTTCAGAGTTACAATTTTTAGCAGTTTCAACCATGTTCCCAGCCTAATTTTAAGCAATTCTAACAACCAAATGAATCATTCGATCAGCCTCAACAATTCCAATTTCAGAATTCACAGCCTACTTCTAATTTTGAGCAACCTAATGAACCCTTTCAAGTCCAACAAGAGTTTTATGCTTATTAAGGAGACTTAGAGGATTTTAGTGAGAGTGAGGCTCAACAACAAAGGCTGGAGGAGATGTTACAACAACTCTTGCAACAACAAAGAAATGATTCTACTCTAAAAGACTATGAAAGATGCCTTGGACAATTGGTTAATCAAATGAATCAAATGCAAGCCCAAAGAGTAGAACAATTACCTTCTCAAGCTACTATTAATTCTGAGGAGCGTGCTTGTGAACTAACTTTGAGGAATGAAGAAGTTGTTTCAAGTCTAAACATTCCAAGAGCTGAAATTCCTAAAAAATTTTCAGCATCTTATTTTTCACTTCAAAGCAGCCTTGGAATTGATTCTACATCAGTTGGTAGTGACCTTAGTGCAAGTCTAAGACATTCTTCAATTGATCTTGGAATTTCGGTGGAAGAAGAAGAAGAAATCAGCCAAATGAGGGCATCTACAGTAGTTATTCCTCCTGAAATTCCTGTTCAGAGTTCATTTTCAAAATTTTCAGCTCAAGTGGAGGAGCCAAAAATTCCTTTACCATTCCCACAGTACCCCAGAGAGGATCCTCCTATCATTAGCATGGGTATTTCAGATGAGGGTGTTGAGGCAGAGTTATTTGATGATGAAGTTTCATTTGATATTCAGAGAGGATGTTAAAGCTTAGAGGAGGCTGAGAAGTCATTTGCTACAGAGGCAATTAAGTTGGAGGTTGTATCTAATTTACTTCCAGTTGGAGATGATTCTTTAGGTGTAGGGGATTGCATTGAGCCCCAGGGATCACCAATTTTGATTGACATTTCAGAAAATTTAGAGGATAGGTGTGAGAGTGTAGGGGATTGTACTGAGCCCCAAGGACCACCCATACCTATTGGGGAGCCATTATCTATAGAGGCAGTGGAGGAGATTGATAGTAAAGCTTGTGACAACCTTGAATTTGATTCTGAAGCTCTATAGGATCTTTCTAGTCTTTTATTTTGTGATCCTTCTAGTCTTTCATTTTGTGATGATATAGTTGATGTTGGTCCTAACTTTTCTATAGTTGTTGTAGATATTGCTAAGGAAGCATGCGTTATAGATGATTCTATAGGTGTAGGGGATTGCACTGAGTCCCAGGGACCACCAACAGAGATTGATACATTAGAAGATTCAGAGGATAAGCCAGAAAGTATAGGGACTTGCAGGGTGGAAGCAAGAACTCAAGAATCACCTGTGTTAGTTGGATGTCCACCAGAACCTGAAATTGAAGTGGAACCTTTACATGACCAGGAGGGGGCCGTTACATCTATTCTTGTAGAACCTCCAGGTATACTTTAGCATGATCAGGTAAGTATTTCTCCTATTTCTTTAGAAAAATTCATGGAGGCACCTAAAATTGATTTAGTTGAATGTGAAGCATGTTGTGATACATCTTATGTGGATAATAATTGTGAAAATTCCATAGAGATACCTAGGGTTGAGTTTGTTGGTTGTGATGATTTTCTTGACAAATCTTATATGGAGGTTGCTTGTGAAAATCTAATAGAGGAACCTAGGGTTGATTGTGTTCCTTGTGATGAATTTATTGACATATCTTCTGTAGAAATTGATCGTGAACAACTCATAAAGGTGCCTGAAATTGAATTTGTTGAATGTGAAGAAAATCTTGATACATCCTATGCTGAGATTGATTGTGAAAATCTAATAGAGGTACCTAGGGTTGATTTTGTTGGTTATGATTCATTACTTGATATACCCTATGTGGAGACTGAGGCTGATTGTTTAGAAAAATCCATAAAAGTACCCCAAATTGATTATGTTGGTTATGAAGTATTTCTTGATAAATCTTTTGTGGATATTAATTGTGAAAAACTCATTGAGGTACCTAAGATAGATTTTATTGGATGTGATGTATTTTTGGATTCATTTTATATAGAGACTGACGGTATTTCATTTCTTTCTTACCCTGCATGCGTGAGAGAGGTATTGCATGGTTTTGCAGGGTCACGTAGGCTTCTGGAGTGGGTGCTCCATCTAAACAGACTCCAACCTCCTGGAGGGACTTTCGAAAAGCATCAAGAGGGTGGAGTAGATCTTACTTTAATTCATAGCACTCCACCTCTAGAATGGATTTTGTACCTTAATCGTCTTCGTCCACCGGAACGCATTTATGAAAAGTTGAAGTGTGGGGGAGCAGCGCACTATTACAATGATCACATGAAGAATGCTCTCTCGACCACCCATACTCCTCCACTACCGGAATGGAGGTTATTTCTTGATCGACTCTGACCACCAGAAATAAAGGGGAGTTTGTTCTTTTTTGCATTTTCTTTTATTGCATGTTTCATTTTTATATTTTCTAGAAGTAAAATTTTCTTTTAAATGAATTCTTGTTAATAAATGCTTGGTTAGTGTAGAGAAAATAAAAGTCATTGTTGATACCATGTTCTTCTTGGCATCTTATTTTTCGCATGATTAGGAATAAATGTATCCATCTAGATTTTCTTATATCATTTTAGAGTCCTTTAAAAGCAAATTAAATTTGGTTGTTAAAACTTAGGATTTGAGCCATTGGATGAAAATTCTTGGTTGCTTGAGTACTTCTTAGTTATGGACTCTAGAGTGATGACTTGAGATGAATTCTTTTTACCTAGTGAGGATTAGCCTTATTTGTGAGATACACACATGTGATTGTACTCTAGAACTTGCTTAGGTTCTTTCAAAGCTATATTTCTATGATTGGACCACATTTTTAGAGGTGAATCACTTTGTTTCCTTTCTCATATCGTTTTTGCAATTTTGTTTGTTTATCTACTTTGAATTCCATTTTCCTTCCCTAATCATTCATGTTCATCATAGTATTTTCATTGGACTTGGGTGCTTTAATGTTTCTTGATGTTACTTTGCCCGAGACGGACAAAAGTTTAAGTGTGGGGGAGGATGCAAGCATTCTATCAAATACAAGCAAAGGTGTGCCAATTTGAAAGAATTTTGTGTCAAGAATGAGTTGCAAGCATACCCATCAGCTCAGTTGCAATAAAAAGGAAATTTTGTGTGATTTGAAGAGTGAAGCAAAAAGAAAGAAAAGTTAGAGAGCAAAGACACATCCTTAAAAGTCCAAGTTATGGATAGGAAACAAGCTCCATTGGACCAAGGATCAAGTAAGTGAACAAAGGATGATTACGTTCATTTAAACTAGTTGAAGATTTCAGAAATTTGCTACATATTTCGGATTTCATGAGTTGGAGCCATAGAAAAAAATAGAATGAAAGGAAACAAAAGTCAGCAGCTGAGAAAAATAAAGAAAAGAAAGAAAAGGAAAGGAAAAATATATATATGAAATAAGCTCCAAGTTCTGGGTTAGATAATTGAATTGGAAGAAGTGATCAAGTATCAATGGTGAGTTATTTATTGAAAGAAGACAAATTTCAGAAGACAGTTTCAGAAATTTTACAGATTTCAGCTACTGATCGTCACCTGATCGGTCTCCAGACCGATCAGGACTCTCACAGATGATCGGTCTCCAGACCGATCAGGACTCTCACAAACCGATCACATGACCGATCAGAATGAAGACAGAACGATCAGTATCAGTCCAGTCCGATCTCCAAACCGATCAGGCAATGTCTGATCGGTCCCTTGACCGATCAGTGGAGGCTGGCACACAACAAAACCTGGGTACACTTCATTTCAGCATTGTTTCCACTCAAACCAGAGACACCATACAATTCCTACTCCGCTACAACTCTGATACATGCAAGATAAGTTGAAAGGAATGGTCAAGGTGCATTGGGATACATTTTTGGGTGTCCAAGTCTCCCACTCTCTTACTTTTCCATATTCCCTTATCATGCCATAGTATTTTCCATATTTCTTCACCATGTCATATCTCTTTAATTTCTTCATCATGAATCATAAGTATCAAAGTTCATTAAGTTCTTATTTCATTTCTATCATGTCATATATCTTCTTTAACATTTTCTAATAAGCTTTTGTAGGTGTGGATCCAATTCATGAATAATGGTGGAGAGTAGATAATAAGCAAGTCTATGGTAATACAAGAACCATGATTGTGTTTGAGTGAGCTCCATTTCATCAAAAATGTAGAACTTAGGAAGAGAGCCACTTTGAAACTTCCCTTGCAAGGTTTTTTGTGAAATTCATCTCAATGAGTCAAGAAGGATGAAGTATGCTAAGTTGTTGATTTAAGGACAAGTTTCTAGTCCATTGTGTTTAGATTTTTGAGAATTCACAACCCTAGGTAATTTCCTTTCAATTGCTTCTATCTTTGATTAAGACTAATCTAGTGGGATACATCTTAGTTTACTAGTTGGCTTGTGCGAGACACCCAAGAGTAAGTGTGGGGGAGTTGATAATTACCATTTTGTTGAGAAATTTAGGCTCTCAAATCCATGTTTTGATCCACTTTTAAATGCTTAAGTTTGCATTTATATTAGGTTTCATATATTTCCTCTATTTTGGGGTTTTAATTCAAATCTTTGTATATTTGAGATATTTTGGTACTAAAATGTGAATCTAATTTTGTAGGCTTCAAATGACCATGTACCTAGATCGAATTGGACCAAACTTGAGCCAGAATTGGATCCGGATCAAGGTGATCAAGCATCAGATGAATATGAATCGTCCATTCAAGAGAACGGCTAGATATGAGCCAATTGTGCATTTCTGATCAATCCAAGTTTAGGATAGGGCTAATCATGACCCTAGATCATGATCTGAAAGTTTGAACCCAATCGGAGCACATCTGACCGTCGGATCAAGATTAAAGGAGTCTCAACCATCCAAGCAAGAGAAGGGAAGATCTGGGCCATCCGCCACAGATCTGGTTGATCCGAGCTAAGTACAGGTAGATCAGGACCATTGATTAAGATCGGGGGAGTTTGGTTCAGATCTGAAGAGATCCGACCGTTGGATGAGTTCGATATAATCACAGCTATCCAAAATTCAAAAGGAGATTTAAATCAGAATTCCCTCTTCAGTTCTTCGTCGTCGCGTCTTCGCCACTAGCAGAGTATCGCAGATCCAGTTTTTCTTCCTTCGCTCTTCATTTTCTTCACCATTTTGCTTGAAGTTTTCTTCCTTAGATCGTGCGGCCAACATCAATTCATTTTCTTCTCAAGATTTCAGATCATCTAGGTAATTCCTTGCTCAATTCGCTAACATGAATCTCACAGTTGAAGGAGCAAAGGGGAGGGTTTTGCCTGAGCTCATTCCACCGATTTCTTCCACTTGATCGCGGGGTTTCCATCTACCGAAGTTGAAGGAGTGTTAGGTGGGGTTCTCTGACGCAGTTCTGGAAGTTTTGGCTCGATCGCGAATCCGCGCGTCAAGAAGAGTTCGGCATTCAGTTACTGTCCGATCGGGTTGATCGGACAGAGAGGACTCTGATCGGTCCCGTGACCGATCAGAGGAAGACCTGATCGGTCGGGTTGACCGATCAGGGAGAGCAGAACAACAAGATCGACAGCAAGCTGAGCAGGGGAGTTTTCTTCAATGGTTTTTGAGCTAGGGGGTTCATAGCTCATCCTTCGTATGATGGCGAAGGGAAGTTTTGATCAGAACTTGATTTGATATTTAATTAGGATTACTTTGATTTTATACATGTATTTCTTCAAGTTGCTTTAGATTGTTTCATCTTCACTTCAAGATTAAGTTCTTAAGCTTTACTTCGTTCTATGTTTCAATTTCTGCAACTTCATTTCCTGCAATTTATTCTTTGCAAATAGTTCTTTAATTTCAATTTAAGAGTTTGAATCTACTAGCTCAATTGTCAATTAGGTTAAGTTTAGTTCTTACACTTTCTTAGTTCATTACCTTGCTCAGTTAAGCCTATTTCGTTCCAAGTGTTATTTCATATTGTCATTTCATCTCTTATCGCAAAAACCCCCATTTTATCTAGAAAACCCAAACATCAAACGACAAATAAACCTGCAAGCTTGAATTAAACATTCATTCAACTCGTCCTTGGAAAAATACGACCTGAGGCCCCTCTGCTACATTTTAACTTTGTTAGCCAAAGGGTTTTCATCTTTATAAATATCTAAATTTGAGATTCACATTCATGACATCTATTTTGGGTCCATCATGTACGTGAAGGGTGGCATGGAGGCAAACTGGAGGTTTGCGTGCGCATCCGAGGGACGAGGGCCGAAGATGAAAAAGGCGTGAAGGCAACAGTTGAGGCTGCTAGTGAAGAGTCAACCGGGTTGTGAGGGTCTGAGTATGAGTGTTTGTGCTCAGGGACTAAGCCGGGAGGGTTTGAGTGAAGAGTGAAATGTACTCGGGAGTAAAACCCTAGGCTTAGATTCAGTCCAGTCGACTGCCCATGGGGCAATCGACTGGTGTCGGCTGGAACAGGTTGGCAGATTCGAACGTTGTACGACAACGGTCGAATCTGATTGGGACCAGTTGACTGCCCCAGGGGCAGTCGATTGGTAGCGCCTGTTTCATATTCGAGCCCTATTTAAAGGGGCTCGTTTCAGGCTACTATCTCTTGACAAAACAAGCTTGGTTAAGTCTTGTTACTAGTCTCTTGAGTCTAGATCATGTCAAGGTGCTGTGGCGAGGTTTCTCCACCCACAAGGAGCGACAAGGACTAGCCGGAAGTTATCCGGGGAGTGATCCACCGACGGATTCTTGGATTAGTCACCCGTCCGGGGTGGATACCATGTAAATTGGTTTGTTAGCATTGTTATCTCTTGATTAGTTTATTTTTGTTTGTATTTCCGCTGCGCTAACAATCTTATAGAGAAAACGATGAATATTTGCTATTCAACCCCCCTCTAGCAAGCATCTTTGATCTATCAGGGTGGACTATAAAGGCGATCACTAGGTATATAATGAATTATGCGGAGGGTGTTGGTGCTTGGATGGCTATAGAGGGGGGGTGGGTGAATGTAGCTAGACACTCAAATCTTGCTCTTCCTCTTTGAAACTCTTCTTTCTGCGTGATCAGTAGCGGAAACAACAATACAGAAAGAAAACAAGGAAAGAAAGCAAACCGACGCTAACACCGCGATGTACAAGGTTCGGGGATAACTTGCCCCTACTCCTTGACGTGCCCGTGAGGTGGGCGATCCCTTGATCGTCGGCAGATCAAGCCCCGGTGAACCCGGATATAGCAAGCCTCCTTCTCGATGGAGAAACCTCTCCACAAGCGTCTCAATAGGATAACAATTAAGCTCACGAGACTAAGAAGAAAAACTCTCACAAGAATGTAGCAGAAAAACACTTAAGCACAAAGCAACAAAGAGCACATAAACAACCCAACCCAACTCCTCAAGTTTTCTGTCTGTTTATCGCTACCGCTCCTCTGCTTCCAGCTTCGTCTTAAGCTTTTGCTCTCATCACCAGGCTCTCCATCAGCATCCACTGAGCCACAGCCTGACACCCTGACTCCCTGAGCACTCAATCCACTGAAGACCTCTCCAGCTGAGCCTCCGTCAGTTGCAAGCCGCACGCTAGAAGCCGTTGAGACCTGGGAAGGGAAAACATCCAAACCTGACATGAAGAAAGTCTCTAGTTGATCCTCCTCCTTTGTTTGGGTCATCCTCCATTACCTGTAAGCTCATCAGACGCTTAGCAAAGCATATCACAAGGAAATCACAGTGTATCAGAGAAAGCGCAGAGAAAACAGACGCGATCAGAGCGTCTGACATTGATTTCAAATTAAAGTTACAGCTATTGATCAGTCACCAGACCGATCAGAGTAAGCCCTGACCGATCAGGCTCTAGCCTGATCGGTCCACACTGGGAAACCAGAAATCACGGACCTCTTGTGATCGATCACCCTGCTGATCACAGATTGTGAATCGGTCACTGGACCGATCCAACACTTAGTTGTGTTTCCTCCAGCTTCCTCAGCCACAACCCCTGATCGGTCACCGGACCGATCAGGGTGTGCCCTGATCGGTATGGTGACCGATCAGGTCAATCCCTGACCGATCAGGATCCATCCTAATCGGTCATAATGAGAAACTCGCGATATTTGATCGGTCCAGCAGACCGATCAAGAGTTTCTCCCCAAGGCTACTGACCTCTCTTTGATCGTTCACCAGAACGATCAGAAACTCAACAGAAACCTTTCTGTTCTCTCCCTGATTGGTCACCAGACCGATCAGCCTTCTCTGGGTCGGTCACCAGACCGATCCATAACAGGAGTTCGTGCCAATCTCCCTGATCGGTCACCAGACCGATCCAGCGAATCCAAATTCAACTCTAAGTCAAGAGAACGGGCTCCTTAGCCTTCTCTGACTCGTGTTCAGTCCCCCGGACCAAGACTCCGTGCCCAGCTTCACTCTCCGGGACTTCATTCAACCTCGCTTCACTCACTAGGACCTGGCTTCACTCAACAGGGTTTCGGTCACATGGCTTCACTCACCGGGACCCGACTTCACTCACCGAGATTTCAATCAACCTAGCTTCACTCGTTAGGACCTGGCTTCACTCACCATGGTTTCGGTCACCCGACTTCACTCACCGGGACCCGACTTCACTCACCGGGACCCGGCTTCAATCACCAGAATTTCAATCAACCTAGCTTCACTCATCATGGTTTCGGTCACCCGACTTCACTCAACGGGACCCGACTTCACTCACCGGGATTTCAATCACCTAGTTTCACTCGCTAGGACCTGGCTTCACTCACTAGGGTTTCGGTCACCCGGCTTCACTCACTGGGTCCCGGCTTCACTCACCGGGATTTCATTCACCTGGCTTCACTCACCAGGACCCGACTTCATTCACCGGGATTTTCTTCACCTGGCTTCACTTACCAGGACCGGTTTCACTCACCGGGATTTCAATCACCTGGCTTCACTCACCAGGACCCGGCTTCACTCACCGGGATTTCAACCTAGCTTCACTCACTAGGATTTCAATCACCTGGCTTCACTCACCAGGACCCGGCTTCACTCACCAGGATTTCAACCTAGCTTCACTCACTAGGGTTTCGTGCCCAATCCCCGACTAGGATTTAATTCGAATTCACTCAACCAAACTTAAATCGTTGTCAACACCAAAACAACAATCGGGCCATACTGCATCAACAATCTCCCCTTTTTTGTTGTTTGACAACCCCGATTTAAGTTTAGGTATTAGATCAATTGAAATCAATTCAATTATCGTAAGGGAATCAAGATCCTCCCCCTACAATAATTAACCCTAAACTTAATCAACCATTCTCTCCCCTTTTGTCAAACATCGAAAAGGGTATGGTTATAAAATTTTATCATACCTCCCCCTTAAACAGAGGGTCGCTCGCCAAAATGATCAAAGTAAGTGTGAATTGCATATGAAAACATATACAGAATAATATCATGGTCAAACATATATATGTTTCATATGACAAGTAAGTAACGCAGCTCTATCAGACTGATGATCGATACAGAAAAATTTCTGATTTATCTATGAACGATCAGTTTTCAGAAAAATTTCTGTAATTCTGATTCGTTCAAGATCAGACTGCATTAACAATTAAAATTTCCAAAACTCCTCCGACCACATGGGTGTAGACAATAGGTATTTCAGAAAAATTCCTGAAACACGACATGAGTTTACTCATCAAAGAACAAGAGTCATGATTCAACCAACACTTTCTTATGAATTTTAACAATTCCAACACGGGTTTGTATTGAATCAGTATTAAGTTTTGTTCCAAGTATGATTAGGATGTTCCAATTATAATTGGTTTGTATTAGATTTGTTTGTATCAATATGATCAGCAATCTGATACAATTTGATGAAAGGGGATCGAACTGAGGAGTTTTTGACCCAATCAGAGAATTTCCTGATCTGATCGGTCACCAGACCGATCAGGTTCGACACAGAAAGTTTCTCAGGTTGCAATTTCAGAAACCAGATTTCTAAAATTCTGAGAAGTTCCAGAAACTTGTTTGTTTCACCTCTTAACCTTTCCCAAACCCTAATTCAATTAGATTTGATCCATTTGATCCTAAAAAGGGTTTCCCTTAACCAACATGTATTTTCCCACATCATCAAGAAAAACCATCAAAGACACTCATTTCTTATATAACTTGAGAGTAAAGCCCATACATACAAGGTTTAAGTCATGATTAAAAAAAACATGTGATGAGCTAGATGTTGGGGATACATGTATATATATATCCTAAGTCCTAGAATCTTGATTTAGATTGATACAAAGAAATCACTAGATCATAGAACATAAGCATTGAGTCCTTGTGAGATTTTTATAATGATTAGCACAAGCTATGTGTTCATCTTGTTCTTAGCCAAAATGTGCATGCCATCGATTAATGTTAATAACACATACAGTAAGATCATGGCATACTCAACTAAGTTTATCTCCAAAATATTAAGTAACACTTAAGCCCAAGATATGTCATAAAGAAAACTGCAATTTTGGTATAGTGGCTAAATTCTATATTTTAAGTAACCGATAAATTGCAACAATAAAACTAATCATCCTAAGCAATCCATGGTAAGAACAAGTTATGTGTCAACCTAAACCATTCATGTGATAACTTTTCTTTTCAAAACTTGTTGATCCATTTGGAATGAGTGTAACCTTGTGCAAATTTTCCTAATACTCACAAATACAAATGAAGACAACCCAAAATTCATGTATCTGTTGGTGCAGACAGCACCCAAGTTGAACCTGGGTTTTGATAATGGCAAAGGGTTCAAAAAGTTAAGATGTTATTTTTATCTAACATGTTACTTGAGTGTATAGATTGAAGTCCTAGCGAAGGACTGCTAGGCTCCTAGCGAAGGACCGCTAGGCATCGAAACCCTAAGACCTGGCGAAGGGCTGCTGGGCACCTAGCGAAGGGCTGCTAGGAGTCGAAGACCTAGCGAAGGACTGCTAGGCACTAGGCGAAGGACTGCTTGGTAACGAAGACTTGGCGAAGGACTGCTAGGTACCAAGCGAAGGACTGCTTGGTAACGAAGACCTGGCGAAGGACTACTAGGCACCAGCCGAAGGACTGCTTGGTAACGAAGACCTGGCGAAGGACTGCTAGGCACCAGGCGAAAGACTGCTTGGTAACGAAGACCTGGCGAAGGACTGCTGGGTCAAAAGTCCAACCGGAGGAGCCGGTTGGCAACAGGTAAATTCTCCTGAGAAGAGTATGTGAGGGCACGTTCCCCGTCGAGGGAATAGTAGGCGTTGGTTCTACCTAGGGTTCCATTTGGGAGACCCGAAGTCAGAACCAAGACAGCTACGGCTGTAAAATTCATTAACATTCTTACTTTGTTTTGTTTAGTACTAACCCTGGATGCAAGACCGAAGGAACGAGTTTCTGCAGCTCAGAATGCCCCAAAGGAGAGGGGCAGCAGCTGGGCAGGGTGCCCCGGAGGTCCCGGGCGCCCCCAAGGTGAAGGTAAGACAAGCTGAGCAAGTAACGCTTCGGAAGCTCACTGGGGCAGGCGCCCTCAAGCTCCCGGGCGCCCCAGATGCCACGGGCGCCTTGGGTCCAAGCCAACGAAGCAATTGTATTGAAGTTAGCTGAGAAACCAGCAAGACCAAGTCAAACAGGGCGCCCTCTGTGTCCCGGGTGTTAGTAATATGAGAGAAGTGTCCTAAGGCAATCGCCTTATGATTGTAAACATTTATTTTAATAAATGAAAATTTACTATTTGAGTATACATGTTTGTGTATTTGATTGGGATCTTAAACTCATTTACTGAATGTCCGCAATATAATTCACAGCATGAGAGAATTTGTGATGGAATCACAACTAGTGATTATCTCTACATGTGCAATTGTGAAGTATTGAAAATATCCCTAGTCGATGAATTGATAAATACGGACACTATCAATTCTGTTGAGACTAGCATGGGTTATTCTCTAATCAGCTGATTCTCACTGGCTGGTGACATTGGGATGTCCGGAGATAAACATGAATGCTAGTTAAGGGAACTAGTTCATTGGAGTGACTAGCTGTAAAACTTCATATGGTAATCTACATATAGATATGTCAATGAAAGTTCTTACTGCAGCTTAAGTGTGATGTTCCTTTGACTTGCGGTGTTCAAGTCGTCTTGGTCACAGAGACTTATACTATGACATCTTAAGCAAGCATCTTTAAGGAGGTGTGGACCCAGGATGGTTGGGTATAAGCCAAAGTGCCCAAAGATGTTTGAACAGCCTACAAAGGATTCACCACTCCTTGCGAGGAGATGTATACCCAGGCCTATCGTCAGATTATTACTCAAAGCCTCTGGCCAGAGCATGTCATGTTTAGAGTATGAGTCTCTTAAATACATGAGAGTAATTAGAAATCCAAAGGACGAGAAAGACACTACT
>JAGFNQ010007870.1:0-36081 GCA_024364735.1 Boesenbergia rotunda
TTACTTACATAAGCTTTAATTACTACTACTTGACTTCCCTTAACTCGCTCTAAATTTTTTTTTTCTTCCTTCTCTTTTTTTTTCCCAAAAAAAACAAAACAACTTTCATTTTATTTGCTTTGCAAGGATTTGACCCCTAGACAGAAGTTATAACACTAAAGCACTAACCAGCTGCTCTACACAACTTCTTTTTAATGGTACCAGTCGACTGGTATATAGCCAGTCGACTGGTATCGGCCACAGCAAGTTTCTGGGCGCGGCACCAGTCGACTGGCCTCTTGGCAGTCAACTGGTGCATCGAACAGAAGCTACTGTTCGATAGGGCAGTCGACTGGTTCTGAACCAGTCGACTGGTACGCCTGAAAACCTGCATTTCAGACCTGAAAACTTGTTTCAAAGGTCCACAATTCACATACTTCCAAGCCATACAAAGACATAACACCATTTCTATACTCTATACTAGTTTTCTAAACATTTTAGCCAATCCAAACAACTTCATAAACTTGAAATTAGGACTTTTGCGGAAGTAAATAAGCTATCAAAATCTATGTGAACTTTAGACTAGAGTTTGTACCAAATTTTGTATCTATGCAAGGTTTAAACAAAGTCATTCATTCTACCACTTCGAAACACCAAAACACATGTTCTACAAGACTTAGCCCAATGATCTCTTCCACGGTTCTGCCGCCACTAAACATCAATGCAAGTCCCTTCGCCTCCTTAACTTATGCTTTTTCTTTACCTTTGTCTGCAATAGATGAAAATGCAACTAATAAGCAAAATGCTTAGTAAGTAAATCCTAACTCACAAATCCAACGATAAGGGGTAAACATGCTCTTTTCAAGTAATGCTTGCTTCAAAACACATGCACTTGGAAATATTACACATGAGAACTTTCATAACTTATCATGCTCAATCATGCTTAAAAACATTTACTAGCATCAAAACACTTGGCAAATTAACATGCTCATGATTTCTTTTGAAACTTACTAATGATACATTTCCACACTTTCAAACACTAACTTCTTTGCTCTTTCTCTTTAACATGCTTGTAACATAACCATGTTATCATACATAACAAACATACACTTAGGAAATTGAAACACTTTCATATACTATATACTTCAAAATAATAATCAACTTTCTCAGGCCTTGACAATGTACCTGGTATCAGTGTACCAATGCGCGCATCCCTAATAGGTTTCGGGGTAGCTAGCCACCGCACCCTATTAGAGCTTCTTTCTAACTTTCTGTGGGCCTCTCTTTTGCCCGGTACATGTCCTTTACAAAAGTAAAATACTTTCTTACTCATAATGCTTGTATTTATCAAGCTAACTTTCTTTTTTCATAAACTTTCCACTATAAACCTTTACCTTTCTTACTTGGAACTTCCATCGAGCACCTTGCGTGCCCTTAACCCAAAACTCAATTTTGGGACTTTTCAAGAACTTGGTCTCCATACTTAGATCACATATATAAAAATCTACTACAATTCAAGTTCTATGATTAAAAACATGTATTCTTGAGAAACTTAATCACACAATAAACATATTCTCCAAGCATGCATATAAATCACAAAATCAAGGTTCTACAACGAGAAAACTACATGCGAAGCTACTCCTATTGCAGGTGAGTGATTTACTTACCCTTTTCTTGAAGAAAACTCACTAAGTATCTCGAAATTCTAGTGTAGGGCTCTTTTCCTCTTCCTTTGCAAGAAAACTCCACTCCTTGCCCTAGGGAAGAAGCCCTAGGCTCTCACTCAAGAGGAAGAAGAAGGAGGAAGAAAACCCCTTGTTTCTCCCTATTTTCGCAGCTCCCCCCCTGCTCGCGCGGCCTCCCGAAACCCTAAAAGGGGTCTTAACACAACTTAAGTGGAAGTTTAATACCTCTTATGAAACGGGCTAAATCAACTATAATATTATTTCGTTTCATCCTTTTCTGTGCTTGATACCCTAGCCCAGCTGGTTCTTGGATTCGCTTAAGGTTGCTTGCCTTGTGGTCGCGAGATCGATCCCCACCGACCCCTTTAATTTTTTTTTCTTATTTTGATCCGAAAAATGCTATAATATTCCGAAAAATGCTAGAAAAATTCCTAAAAATCCCTAATAATACCAGAAATTTATTGGGTGTTACAATCCTCCCTACCTTATAAAAAGTTCGTCCTCGAACTTAGAACAGCTCTGGATACCTTTGCCTCATGCTATCTTCTGATTCCCAGGTTGCCTCTTCATACTTCTGATTCAGCCATAAGACTTTCACTAATGGTACCACTTTGTTCCTCAGCTTCTTATCTGCTCGATCTATTATCTGAATAGGTCGACTTTCATAACTGAGATCTTCTTGCACTTGTACCATCTGTGGCTCAATCACTTGGTTGGCATCTGGGATATGCTTCTTTAGCATTGAGACATGGAACACATTGTGTATTGCTGACATCTCTGAGGGTAGCTCCAACTCATAAGCTACTTTGCCAACTCTTTTCGTCACTGGGTAGGGCCCTACGTATCGAGGACTTAGCTTGCCTTTCTTGCCAAATCTCATCACACCCTTCATAGGAGCTACTTTGAGGAAAACTGTATCCCCAACTTCAAACTCTAACGGCCTACGGCGTACATCGGCGTAACTCTTCTGCCTACTCTGAGCAGTTTCTATTCTCTGGCGGATGCTCTTTATAGCTTCTGTGGTATCATCTATAAGATCAGTCTGTGACCCCATTTCTTTCTTCTCACTACCTTCATACCAACAGAGGGGAGATCTACACTTCCTACCATAAAGAGCTTCATAGGGTGTCATACCAATAGTGGCTTGGTAACTGTTGTTGTAGGCAAACTCAGCTAAACATAAATACTTGCACCAACTGCCCTTGAAGTCCAATGCACAAGCTCTGAGCATATCTTCTAGAACCTGATTCACTCTCTCTGTCTGTCCATCAGTCTGGGGATGGAAAGCTGTGCTGAATTTCAGTTTGGTGCCTAACGCTGTCTGTACACACTCCCAAAAGTGTGAAGTGAAACGACCATCCCTATCAGAGATAATGGTCTTCGGGACTCCGTGTAGTCGGATCACTTCCTGCACATATAATTGGGCTAACTTTTCAATTGAGTAAGACACTCTGATTGCCAAAAAGTGGGCAGACTTGGTCAATCTGTCTACTATCACCCAAATAGCATCATAGCCATTAGTTGTCTTTGGTAGACCAACTATGAAATCCATGGCTATGTCTTCCCATTTCCACTCTGGAATCTGAATGGGCTGTAGGACACCTCCTGGTCTCTGGTGTTCTGCTTTAACTCTCTGACATGTCAGGCAGGTGCTGACATACTTAGCTATGTCTCTCTTCATCCCTGACCACCAAAATCTTCTTTTCAAATCCTGGTACATCTTAGTGGAACCAGGATGCATTGAGTAGGGAGTTCCATGGGCTTCTTCAAGAATCTTCTTTCTCAGCTCTTCATGATTGGGGACACATAAACGGTCACCATAGTAGAGTATCCCACTGTCAGATACTCTAAACTCTTTACTCTCTCCTTCTTGCATCTCTTGCTTGATCCTTTGGATATCAGAATCCTCAGCTTGCTCTTCTGTATCTCTTCAAGCAAAGTTGACTCTAGTGTCAATAGAGCTAGCTGCCATCAATAATCTCCACTCCATAATCTACTATCTCCTTCTGTAATGGTGGTGCCAATGCTGATAAGGACATCAAAGTGGCACAAGTCTTTCTACTCAGTGCATCTGCTACTCTATTTGCCTTACCAGGGTGGTAAAGAATCTCACAGTCATAGTCCTTCACTAACTCGAGCCACCTTCGCTGTCTCATATTGAGGTCTTTCTGAGTGAAGAAATATTTCAGACTCTGGTGATCTGTATAAATCTTACACTGCACTCCATACAAGTAATGCCTCCATATCTTTAGAGCAAAGACTACAGCTGCCAACTCCAGATCATGAGTGGGGTAATTCTTTTCATAGTCCTTGAGTTGCCTGGAAGCATAAGCTATGACTTTGCCTTCTTGCATAAGGACTGCTCCAAGTCCTAGCTTTGATGCATCACTGTATATATCAAAGCTCTTATCACCTTCGGGTACTGTAAGGATAGGAGCGCTGGTCAGTCTCTTCTTCAACTCAAGGAAACTCTGCTCACAGTCCTCAGTCCACTCATACTTCTTATTCTTTCTGGTAAGGGCTGTAAGTGGAGAAGCTATCTTTGAAAAGTCCTCTACAAACCTTCTGTAGTACCCTGCCAAACCCAGAAAACTTCTGATCTCACTGGCATTCTTTGGTCGACTCCAGTTACTAACTGCTTCAATCTTGGCTGGGTCTACCATAATACCTTCCTTGGAAATGATGTGGCCTAGGAAGCCCACCTGATCAAGCCAAAACTCACACTTTGAGAATTTGGCGTACAACTCCTTCTGGTGTAAGGTTTGCAATACTATCTTCAGGTGTTTTTCATGTTCTTTCTGAGTCTTTGAATACACTAGGATATCATCAATGAAGACAATGACGAACTTGTCCAGAAAATCCTTGAACACTCTATTCATTAGATCCATAAACGTCGCAGGGGCGTTTGTCACTCCAAAGGGCATGACCACAAACTCATAGTGCCCATATCTTGTACTGAAAGCAGTCCTTGGCACATCACTCTCCTTCACTCTGAGCTGATGGTAACCTGATCGCAGATCTATCTTGGAGAACACTGTGGCTCCCTTCAGCTGATCAAATAAATCATCTATCCTTGGCAAAGGATATCTGTTCTTGATGGTTACCTTATTCAAAGCTCGATAATCTATGCACATTCGCATAGATCCATCTTTCTTCTTGACAAACAGTACAGGAGCTCCCCAAGGTGAATGACTAGGGCGGATGAAACCCTTGTCAAGCAGCTCTTGCAATTGTTCTTGTAATTCTTTCAGTTCTGCTGGCGCCATGCGATAAGGTGCCTTCGAAATTGGGTTGGTTCCTGGGGCCAACTCAATTTCAAACTCAATTTCCCGATTGGGAGGGAGTCCTGGTAACTCTTCAGGAAACACTTCAGGATAGTCACAGACTACCCTCACTTCTTCTCTCTTCAATCCTTCTCCTTGACTTGCATCCACTATATGAGCTAGAAAACCAGAGCACCCCTTCTCTAACATTCTCTGAGCTTGTAAGGTAGATAGGGACCTCTTTGCCTTTCTCCTTGGGTCTCCAATAAACTCAATGAAGGTTCTGCTTCTGGTGTGAACTTGACTTTTCTCTTGCGACAGTCTATAGAAGCACTGTACTTGCTCAAGAAATCCATCCCTAAAATGACATCATAATCCTTCATCTCAAGGACTATCAAGTCACTATAGAGCTCTCGGTTGGAAATCCAGATTGGTACTGCCCTTAGCCTCTGAGTAGAGGCCATTACTTCCCCTGACGGTAAGGTTGTTAGGAACTTCATCGTTCAACCTTTTTGGTGGCCTTTATACTGTTTAAGTAGTGCTCAGTGATCAAAGCACTACTTATTAGTTCTTCGGAGGTTTGCGGCCTCTTAACACTGCTAGCCCCCTTTAACGCTATCTCAGGCCTTAACATCTTGAGCATTAGCCTAACCATCTCTTTTTCTGTGCTAACTAGCTCTGGGCACAGATGAGCTAACCGCTTAAACATCTTCACTGCTTCATCCACGGATAGTTCTCCTTGTCTGAACTCCGTGAATTCATCATAATGCTTGTTGGTTACTTGCATGTGAAAGTATTCTTCGAAGAACTCAGTCTCGAAGTCGGCCCATGCCATCTGGCTGACATTTCTCTTGGCCTTGACTCTCTCCCACTATATTCTAGCATCTCCCGTAAGGCAGAAAGATGCACACTTTATCTTCTCTACCTCATGCCAGTCCAGTAGCCCTACTATTCTTTCCAACGTTTTGAACCATGCTTAAGCATCCCATGGTTTACTTGTGCCTGGGAAATTCCCTGGCTTCAGTTTCTTCTACTGAATGAGGTATGCTTCTTGCCTTACTCTCCCCCCCCCTTGCCGGGACTACTGATGTAACCGACAGGTCTTCGGTCACAACTGGTGCCACTACATTCGCCACCGGCAGGGTAATAGGAGCGGCCTGCTGGTTAGCCATCATGATGGCAATAAGTTTTCCGTTGCTCTGCTACTTGCCTTTGCAACCGAGCCACCACCTCTAAGAGATTTGGTGGTGGTACTGACTCTGTTACCTCTTGCCCTCTAGGAACTTGCTCCTCGTTTTGGGCCTTTCTAGGGCGTCCTCAAATGTATAACTTAACACTTAACGGTAATGTTCTCAAACTTGCTTTAGGATACAACAATACCTTGGTCTTGTTTCTTATCTCATTTCTTAGTCCTATAGCTCGTTCTTGGGCTTAGTAAGACCTTGGTCTTACTCAGAACTTTTATCGGACACCTTACATGCCGAAATCCTCCAAACCTTGTGTTTGGGCAAATCAAGACCTTGGTCTTGCTATACTAAGATCACAACATGAAGGACGTCCTCTTGGTATTCTCCTACTCTATATCATAAAGAGGGTAATGACATTACATATCATCATACTCAACTAGCATATGATATATCACCATACTATCATCATACTCATATCATCATATGTCATAGCATATGTCATATCTTCATACTACCATCATACTCATATAGCATATGTTATATCATGCCATCTTACTCATATAGCATATACTGATCATGCACATAATAGCATATAATAATGCTAACATACTTCCTTACTAACTTACTTCATTATCTCCATGCACATATTAGTATATAGTAATACTAACATACTTCCTTATCATCTTTCACTTACTGATACTAGCAGTCAATAATGAAAAGTATACAAAACTACAACATATGAACTTCTTCATCATGCACTTACTGATACTAGCAGCCAATAATGAAAAGCATGCAAAACTGTAACATATGAACTTCTTCATCATGCACTTACTGATACTAGCAGTCAATAATGAAAAGCATGCAAAACTATAACATATGTACTTCTTACTTGGCAGGCGGCAGGATTGATGCTTGATGTCAGTGTGGCGGAAGGGTGGAACCTTTTGCTTTGATACCACTCTGTGACGACCCACCTTTCGTTACTTACATAAGCTTTAAGTTACTACTACTTGACTTCCCTTAACTCGCTCTAAATTTTTTTTTTCTTCCTTCTCTTTTTTTTCCCAAAAAAAACAAAACAACTTTCATTTTATTTGCTTTGTAAGTATTTGACCCCTAGACCTCTTAGTTGTAACACTAAAGCACTAACCAGCTGCTCTACACAACTTCTTTTTAATGGTACCAGTCGACTGCTATATAGCCAGTCGACTGGTATCGGCCTCAGCAAGTTTCTGGGCGCGGCACCAGTCAACTGGCCTCTTGGCAGTCAACTGGTGCATCGAACATAAGCTACTGTTCGATAGGGCAGTCGACTGGTTCTGAACCAGTCGACTGGCACGCCTGAAAACCTGCATTTCAGACCTGAAAACTTGTTTCAAAGGTCCACAATTCACATACTTTCAAGTCATACAAAGACATAACACCATTTCTATACTCTATACTAGTTTTCTAAACATTTTAGCCAATCCAAACAACTTCATAAACTTGAAATTAGGACTTTTGCGGAAATAAATAAGCTATCGAAATCTATGTGAACTTTAGACTAGAGTTTGTACCAAATTTTGTATCTATGCAAGGTTTAAACAAAGTCATTCATTCTACCACTTCGAAACACCAAAACACATGTTCTACAAGACTTAGCCCAATGATCTCTTCCACGGTTCCGCCGCCACTGAACATCAATGCAAGTCCCTTCGCCTCCTTAACTTATGTTTTTTATTTACCTTTGTCTGGAATAGAAGGAAATGCAACTAATAAGCAAAATGCTTAGTAAGTAAATCCTAACTCACAAATCCAACGATAAGGGATAAACATGCTCTTTTCAAGTAATGCTTGCTTCAAAACACATGCACTTGGAAATAATTACACATGAGAACTTTCATACACTTATCATGCTCAATCATGCTTAAAAACATTTACTAGCATCAAAACACTTGCAAACTTAACATGCTCATGATTTCTTTTGCAAACTTACTAATGATACATTTCCACACTTTCAAACACTAACTTCTTTACTCTTTCTCTTTAACATGCTTGTAACATAACCATGTTATCATACATAACAAAACATACACTTAAGGAAATTGAAACACTTTCATATACTTATATACTTCAAAATAATAATCAACTTTCTCAGGCCTTGACAATGTACCTGGTATCAGTGTACCAATGCGCGCATCCCTAATAGGTTTCGGGGTAGCTAGCCACCGCACCCTATTAGAGCTTCTTTCTAACTTTCTGTGGGCCTCTCTTTTGCCCGGTATATGTCCTTTTACAAAAGTAAAATACTTTCTTACTCATAATGCTTGTATTTATCAAGCTAACTTTCTTTTTTCATAAACTTTCCACTATAAACCTTTACCTTTTCTTACTTGAAACTTCCATCGAGCACCTTGCGTGCCCTTAACCCAAAACTCAATTTTGGGACTTTTCTTACTTGGAATTACCTCACCAACCCCCATAAATAAATATGGGTTCCACATATTATGTGTACAAAATTTCTCCATGTTTAAGATCTCAAATGTGTTAGTGATATGAGAGAAGTGTCCTAAGGCAATCGCCTTATGGTTGTAAACATTTATTTTAATAAATGATAATTCACTATTTGAGTATACATGTTTGTGTATTTGATTGGGATCTTAAACTCATCTACTGAATGTCCGCAATACAATTCACAGCATAAGAGAATTTGTGATGGGATCACAACTAGTGATTATCTCTACATGTGCAATTGTGAAGTATTGAAAATATCCCTAGTCGATGAATTGATAAAAACGGACACTATCAATTCTGTTGAGACTAGCATGGGTTATTCTCTAATCAGCTGATTCTCACTGGCTGGTGTCATTGGGATGTCCGGAGATAAACATGGATGCTAGTTAAGGGAACTAGTTCATTGGAGTGACTAGCTGTAAAACTTCATATGGTAATCTACATATAGATATGTCAATGAAGTTCTTACCGCAGCTTAAGTGCGATGTTCCTTTGACTTGCAGTGTTCAAGTCATCTTGGTCATGGAGACTTATACTTTAACATCTTAAGCAAGCATCTCCAAGGAGGTGTGGACCCAGGATGGTTGGGTATAAGCCGAAGTGCCCGAAGATGTTTGAACAGCCTACAAAGGATTCACCACTCCTTGTGAGGAGTTGTATACCCAGGCCTATCGTCGGATTGTTACTCAAAGCCTCTGGCCAGAGCATATCATGTTTAGAGTATGAGTCTCTTAAATACATGAGAGTAATTAGAAATCCAAAGGACGAGAAAGACACTGCTTGAGCTAGGTGTGACGTAGTCAGCCTAGTGGGGACTGACACACACAGACCATGTCCTGAACCAAGTGGGTATAAGATGGTGATGGGAATGAGGCACGATTCATTAGAGCTGCTGAAGGGTTTCATAATTATATTTGAGGTCAACCGTTGATCTTTCGATTAATTGGGGATCATGATGTACTACTAGGTGCCACTCATGATCGTTCTATAATTGGTTGATTATAGACGGCCAACATAAATCGAAAGCCTATTTAGTCACACGCACTACGAGTAATCCAAGGGATTTAAAACGATTTGAAAATTGGATTTTTCGTTCAAGAGAAATAAGTCGAATCTGAATTTATCAGAGGCGCGTGGGAAGCTTAAAATGGCTAAGTCTTTTGAAGGCTTATTGGACGAATTAAATGTGTTTAATTCGTGTGGTTGAGGCTTGGTGTAGCCGGCCAAAGAGGGTGCCCACCCTCTTTGGTTTGGCCGGCCACAACAATGGGGAGAAACCAATTTATTTGGTTTAATAAATAAAATAAATCTAGCGTGATTTGTTTTATGAATTATGGATAAATAAATTTGTATAAAGAAATTTATATAAAGAAATTTGTAGAAATTTATTCCTTTTTATGGAAATTAAAATGATCCATGGAATGGTTTATTTTATTTTTATAAAATCAATTATGAATTGATTTTTTCCATAATAAGAAAAATTTATAAATTTCTTGTAAAATTTATTTCATAATTAAAGGAGAGATGTATTTGTTTTATTATAAAGTTAGTTATAATAAAACTAGGCATAACGGAATAATTCATAAGAAAATTTATAAGATAAATTTCTTATGAAAATTATTCCGTTAATTCCGTTAAAGGGGAGACTTAGCAAGGGAGATGCTACTATATAAAGGAACCAAGGCAAGGCTTGAATTCCTAATCAAAAAAGAGTAATCAAGAGATTAATTCTCTCCCTCTCTCTCTCTTATTCTCTTCTCCTTCTCCTTCCCTCCTAGGGCCGGCGCCCCTTGCCACTCTTAGGGCCAGCGCCCCTTGTCCAACCTAGGGCCGGCGCAACCTCACCCTTCCAAGGGTTGGCGTGAGCAAGGATCACCAAGAAGGAGCCAAACAAGAAGAAGAAGAAGCGGATCGCAACTCCTCTCTTCTCGGAATTTAGATTCCATTTCTTATTGGTTAGTTTCCATTCTTTTCTCTTGTTCTTCTAGTTGTGCCTTTAGAGAATCTAGTAGTTCTCGTCGGCACAAAACTCGTGACTTTGCGAAGTCATCCCGAAGAGAACTCGGCGTGGACGCGAATAGAGGCGAAGCTTCCAAGGGACGCTACGGTTGGATCTCGTCCCTTTTCTTCAAGTTACGCGAGGTACAAAGTAAATTAGTTTACTTTTCTGCAATGTTTTAATTTATGATCATGTCCACACATCATAAGGTCGCATGCTAGATACGTGGTTAAAAATAATTTGAAAAATTATTTATGCTAATTCTTCTGCTGCACGTAAATATTTAAAAATTTACGAACCCGTATCCTTGTCAACATGCACCCGGTCCCAACAAAATGTCCATTAATTAATTAAATTACTAACAATTTAATTAATTAATATCTAACTCCATGAGTAGTACCACTCAACCTTATCATCATGTCGGACCAAGTCCACCTGCAGGATTTAACATGATGAGCTTTATGTGTTCCTCAAGGCGACATCATCAACCTGACGCATCAGGACACGGTTTTTTTTTCTATAATCAATGACACACCATTTAAATAATATTATTTCTCAATTTACCGGGCCTATCGATTTAACCAATAAATCTCGCCCACTAGTAAATCAAAGAAATAGATATTAAGTACATGTGCCCATTATTATATCGGGATTAAGAGCATGTACACAATAATATCTGAGGTCTAATTAAATTATATAATCAGTATAAATTGAATCACCTCTATATCGGTCCTGCTCAATACACACAAAGTGTACTAGTGTAATTCTATGGTCAAGATAAACTAATACCAAATTACACTACAACCATGTCAATGGTTTGTACAAAACCATCTAGGTTGTGAGTCTCTACTTATACTCTACAACGAACTAATAACATGATCTTCTATGTGACACCACACACCATGTTATCTATAATGTAAAGTATTAGACAATAGCATATATATATCAAATATAAAATACAAACAATGATCATGTAATTCTCATTCCAAAATGTAAATGTTCATACAAAAGCTAGGTTTTTAGTATACATCCTAACAGATGTCCCAATCTATGCTTTCAAATCTCATAAAAGAAAATTGCCAGCAAGAATGATATAAATCTCTCTCTCTCTATATATATATATATATAAAGAAGCTTAAATCATTGCTAGAATTTTCATGCAGTTAAAAAAATTGAGCTACATAAAAGCCCATCAAATTATTTTCATTAGTTTTATTTCCTGAAGCATAATACATTTAATTATGATGGCAAAAGCGATTCACCCACCCTCAGTGTCCCCGTTGATCGATCGAATAGGCGTGCTAGAGGGGGGGTGAATAGCACTTTTTCGTTTGAATCTCTACAAAGTTGTTAGCGCAGCGGGAACAATAATATGCAAAAGACAATAAGAACAATGCTAACAACAGAAATTTACTTGGTATCTACACCGGACGGGTGACTAATCCAAGAATCCATCGGTGGATCAATCCCCGGATAACCTCCGGCTAGTCCTTGTCGCTCCTTGTGGGTGGAGAAACCTCGCCACAGCACCTTAACACGATCTGGACTCAAAAGACTACTAACAAGCCTTAACCAAGCTTGTTTCGTCAAGAGATAGTAGTCTAAAACGAGCCCCTTTAAATAGGGCTCGAATCTGAAACAGATGCTACCAGTCGACTGCCCCTGGGGCAGTCGACTGGTCCCACTCAGATTCGATCGTTACAGTACAACGTTCGAATCTGCCAGCCTGTTCTAGCCCACACCAGTCGACTGCCCCTGGACCAGTCGACTGGTCCAACCTAAGCCTAGGGTTTCACTCCCGAGTACAAGTCTCTCCGCACTCAAACCCTCCCGGCTTAGCCCCTGAGTACAAACACTAATACTCAGACCCACACAACCCGGTTGACTCTTCACCAGCAGCCTCGACTGTTGCCTTCACACCCTCTTCATCTTCGGCCCTCGTCCCTCGGATGCGCACGCAAGCCTCCAGCTTGCCTCCATGCCACCCTTCACGTACGCCTCGAAGTCCGCGTCCCTCGACTCATCATCCCTGCTATCCAACGGTCCCTCGGATGCGCAAGCAAGCCACCAGCTTGCCTCAATGCCATCCTTCACCCGAAGACATCAACCAAGTCCATGTGTACCTGTACACCTGCACACTCATGTACACATATGAGAACAACACAAATCCTAACTTAACCATATTGCCCACGCATCAAAATATCATGATCCTCCAGATCATCTCAGGGCTGATTGCCCCAACAATCTCCCCCTTTTTGATGTGTGGCAATATGTTAAGTTATGTAAACATATAGCAATGATAATAGCAAAAATAATTAAAAATTAAAGCATAATACACAAGAGGCAGCCTCCCCCTTAACCTATGCTTTCTCCCAATTTTCAATCCTTATTACTCATACCAAGTTAAGTTCTCCCAACTTAACTCCACTCACAACTCAATCAAGGTTAAGTTTCAACCCAAATCTAATTTAACGCCCAAGTTCTCCCCCTTTAACACCATCAAAAAGTTGCCCCAAGCAACCCTACCCTTGGTGCCAAATAGAACTTAAACCAGATTTCTGAGAAACCCCTCAGAAATCACAAATTCACAATCTGACCACACTACTAGTCGACTGCTACCCTACCAGTCGACTGATACGCCATTTTCAGAATTTCCAACCGAAATTCAGAAACGCATAAAAAATTTCAGAAAATCTAGAAAAATGTGAAACTTTGCAAGCACGCTTGTAAAGGTATTCCCTACCCTAGAAAAATATTGGTTCATGAAAAACATCAACCGTGGTTGACTTTTGGTACAAACCCTAAAGTTCTCAAATAGTCTCAATCTTTGTATCAACTCTGAAATCCAATCATGATTTCCTATATTTGCCAACTTCATTCACCTCCATGTGACATTTAGAATGATCCCTAAACTCTCCATTATCATGTATGTATTTCCATTTTGACAAAATCTCTTCCCCTTTTTCTCTTAAGTCTACATGAACATAAGATTTTCCCATGCCCCTTTACTATAAATGTTTCATTATGTAATTTTGTAACCAATATATAGTAAACAATAACTATCAAGTAACATTCAAAACACCATTAAGTTATGACAAAATTTTCAATAAATAAATAAGAATAGAGAAAATAAATCATACATGGAGACATAGATAGATTGTAACCCAAAACATATAACACAACTTGTCTTCACACAAAAGCTCAAATCATGTATCATAGTAGAAGCAAATCAAAATCACATGGCATAAATTTTCATGATAAAGTAATACATAAATGTTTCAGAGATAGTCATGACAAACGACCTAGAAGAGTAGCTAGGGTCAATGTAACGCCCGCCCTTATATCTACTCTCGGGGCGGGGTTACGTACCATCAATCGTAAAATTTTAACATAACATAAAAAAACAAAAGTGCAAGAGTGCGAGGACTAAGTACTGAGCATGCTTGTTAAAACTATCAAGTGATATTTACAAGTGCTAAGTATACTAGTCAGTGCATGCCAATCAGATATCATGCTTTAATGATTAGAACATTTTATTTCTTTGAAGCATAGTCCTAGGTTTCTATGCATAATAACAATTCATGAGATTGAGTCTAAAGGTAGTCTAGAACATCATATGAAATATCTTAACCAAGAGTTATCCTATAACATAATAGGTTCACAAGTAGTTCAACTCAAACATATAAGAGTAATCCAAGTGTAATCACTAATATTCAAAAGTACCAACTCTAATCACTTGCATTTATTATTAAAGGAAACATCAACATAGGCATAGTAATGTAGATATAAGAATCTTTCTTTCCCGAGCCACCACCCCACACATCTTCAGCCCTCATGCCTCTTCCTTTAGTTTAAGTGTCCATTACCCTTATCTGCAGCATAAGACAACACATAAACTAGTAAGCACAAATGCTTAGTAACGATCCTGTCCTACTCGCAAAATCCATACGAAAGAATATAACATGTACACATAATGAATCATAAGCATGAGTTTATCATAGCATCCTGAACATCAAAGTTTCTAATCAAGTAGTAGAAAGTATCTTAAGCATACCCTTCACATATAATAAATGTTTTCAAAACAATTCCATATAGGTATTACTTAAAAATATTTCAACATCATATAGGGCCCAGTTGTGTACCACATTATGCGTGTTCCCTAATGAATTGGGGTAGCGAGCCACCAATCCCATTAGAACAGGACCCTTCCGTCCTACCGGAGTCATGCCCTTAAGTTAACATGCACCCCGGATTTGTTTAACGACCCCCTTCCGAGTTGAGTACCACAACTTACAAAGTAAAATACTTATCATGTCTTTACATATATGCTAAGGAGTACTCCAAATTCACTTCTCAAGGGACACACCACTCTTCAAGGGTGCTCATGATCCCATAGGGACACACCACACAACATAAGGGGTGTTCTTGATCCCATACTTAGTGGAGTATCCTTTCAAGCATTTTAACATACACATCACATGAAATCTCATAAGGGTGCCCCATGGGCTATAAGACATGCTCATACATACATCATGCTTCAACCACTTAAACATACTTTATATATGACAAGATTGGTCACATAGATCATACTCATATCATAGGAAGTGGTAGCATGCTTCATGGATTAAATTCGTTCTTCCTAACCCTAAACTCGGGTTTGGCCGAAATTCATAAGGTAAGGATAGGTTAGGTTTTTTTGACTTCAAACATCCCATACAAGCATCACATATATATACATCGTGTATCATACTAAGCATAGCATATATCATGGGGTAATCAACCTTCACAACCCTAATATTCCTTGCCTTGGCCGAAAGTCATGTTTAGGGAAAAATTAAGTTTTCCAATCAACCATTCCATTTAAACATCACATGCATATACATATCATCATCCCAAACATAAGCATATCTCATAGGGTACATCCCATACAAGCATCACATATATATATATCATGTATCATACTAAGCATAGCATACATCATGGGGTAATCAACCTTCACTAGCCCTACATTTCATGCCTTGGCCGAAAGTTACCTACTAGGGCAAGTTAAGTTTTTCCAATCAAACATTCCATTTAAACATCACATGCATATACATATCATCATCCCAAACATAAGCATATCTCATAGGGTAGTTTAACCTTCACAACCCTAAAGTTTCATGCCTTGGCCGAATGGTGTAAGGTAAGGGAATTAGGGTTTTTGAAATCCAACTCTCACACAAACATTTACACAAACACCTCACATACATATCATGCCACACATTAAGCATAGAATACATCATAGGATAATCATGCAACCCTAAACCCTAATCCTTCTAGGGTTGGCCGAAAGTGTAGGGTAGGGGTATTAGGGTTTTTGAAATCCAATCTTCACACAAACATTTATACAAACACCTTGTCTACGCTACTAAGCATGGATACATCATGGGAAAATCATCCAAACCCTAAACCCTAGTTTTCATCCTTGGCCGAAACCTTGTAGGGCTTCAACCCTAGTTTTTGTCATCACAACAATGAAGGGAAACAACATATAGGTATACCCTAAGTCCCAAGGGGTCTCCTCATGCATTAAGGAGTAGCCAAGGTCTCCCCCTTGGGGGTGGCCGAAACCTACACAAGGGAAGATCCTTATTTTCGAAAACAACAAGAAGAAGGGATCATGCAACAATGATTACACTGCAGGCGAGGGAATACTTACATCCTTTTGCTTGAATTTCACCTTCTCTAAATCTTTAGGGTACCCTTGGTTGAAGGAGAGGTGAGAGTTCCTCTTGTCAAACTTCTCTAGAACTCTTGGCCCTAGTAGAGGGCAAGATCCTTGGATGGGGTCTTCTTCCTTCCAATTCCCTAGGGTTAGAACCCTAGGGTGTACTTTTCGAAAAATGAAGAAGGAGGAGAGGGCTCTAGGTTTCGGTTTTTAGAGTGGGGAAGAAGAAGAAGAAAATGAAACTTCTTTTCCCTCTCTTATTTATACTCTTCTCATGAAGGGACATGTCTCTTCACTTCCCTAGCTTCAACGAGCATGTTTATTATTCTCTCAACATGAAAACATTCTTGGTGCATTGGTTAAGACATGGTTAGTGCAACTAGGAGGTTCAAGGTTCGATCCTTGCTTCCTCCTTTCTACACTTTCTTTTTATCACATTTTGCACTAATCGATATCAAAGCCCATTAAGCCAAGCCCATCATGACATTTCATAATAATGTTTCATGAATTCTTCATATTTCATATAGGAAAATTTTGGGGTGTTACAGTCAAAGCCCTGAAGTCATCCATATAGTTACAATCATCAGAATGGAAAGTGTTTGAGTGGTATAAAATACATCGAATAATGATAATGCTCTCAACACTGAACAACTTCCAAAAACTGCATCATCTGATCAGAAGAACATATGATCATCACGCCTGGAGGAGGAGGAGGAGGAGGGGCCTGATAAGCGAGATGCACCTATCGCAGCATCTCGTACATGTCGTCCTGGCGGCTGGTCATCCCCTGAACTGCCGCCTCAATCCTCTGCTCAGACTGATGTAGTCTGTGAGTATCCTCACGGATGCTGTGAACATCCTCCTGAAGCCTATGGACGTCTGATCGAAGCTGGATGAACTCTGCACGTGTAACCAGCTCGCCTGGCTCCTCATCTGAGCTCGATGACTCTGAGCGTTCCCTCCAGACAAATGTCCCCTGATGACTCTCTATACCTGCCAAGGACAATTGGCGTATACCAATCTGATCATAGTCCATGGACAGGTGCTTGACCTGACCACTGATGACATGAATACCGAATCGCAACTAGAAAAACTCAGTCAACACATGATAGAAAGGCATATAGATTTTCCCAATAACGCTTTAGGAAAAGTGGCAAATGGAGGTAAATACATGAAGAGACACATTTATGTCCAACCTCCGCTCAAGAGCATACATCATTACTAGGTGAGGCAATCTAATCCTTGCCCTCCCCTTAGTAACAATGGGTAGGAGACACTCTATAACAATCTTGTACAGAACATGGCTAAATGGACTCATGGGCTTTGCATCAAAGGTACGCTCAGATTCATGCCTATGTCTTCTAAAATAGTGCAGATGAATCTGATCAATGGTCACGTCTGGAAACTTAAGCGGCTCAACAACGTTGGGAAAATAGGTATTAACATTGTCTAAAGCCCGACACTCTAGAAAACTTGCCAAAATCAAGGCTGTGAAGGGGATGGTAACACCGGCCACTCTAGACTCATAAATATTATTTTCTGAATCAATACAAGTCAAATTGGCATAGAACTCCTTGCATAAATCAATATTGACATCATGTTGACAGTATACCAGTTGTTCTATGCCAAAGTGAGTGACCATCTCTATAATCTGAGGTGTTTTTTTTCTGAAAATAGGCTTTGTTTAAGTACCAACAATGCATTGGGACAAACTCATTCTCTTCAAACCTCTTTGTACACTCTAAGCTCCTAAATCTTGTCTCTTTTGGAGCTTGTGGACCTGGACGGGATGAACCTTTACCCCTAGATCTCTTAGACACAACCCTAAGATACCAAACACATGCATGCATACCAAGATACCCCCCAAAAAGAGAAAATACCAAAGAAAACATAAACAAAAACAACATTTTAGTATCAAACAAAGTTTAAATGGAGAAGTAAGCCTTAAATCATGATACCTCTTTGCTAATCTTTTCATGGTGTTGATCTTGAGAGAATGGCTTGAGAAGAAAGGTTTTTAATCAACCCTAGAGGTAGATCGAGGTTAGAGGAGGACTTAGAGAGGGATTTTAGGGCTTAGTAGGGCTTGAGGACGAAGAAGAAGCTTGGGAGAAGAAAAGATTGCCGGAGAAATTGCCAAAACCCTAGAGTTTAGCTTCCCTGGTGCGCCCATTTCCTTTTATAAAACCCGCGGCCCATTCGACTGGTAGGAGGCCAGTCGACTGGGAAACCTTACAGAATGTAATTACAGTTGGAACCAATCGACTACCCTGTGGCCAGTAGACTGATAAAACTTACAGTAGGTTCCCAGTTCTGAACCAGTTTACTGCCCTACTGGCAGTCGACTGATACTGAGTTTTTCAGTTTTCCAGTCTGAAATTCAGAAAGTCCTAACTAATTCCACAAATGTCCAAAAAATCTGAAATTTCATGGAGAGATTTGTGGATCCTATGTCTACTTGGGAAAATATAATTTCAATCAAAACTATCCCGAATCTCAAGATTGGTACAAACTTCAAGTTTCTCTAAATTGTATCATGAAACCTTTCCCAAAAGTTCTAATTTTGATCACACCTTGATGTTTCTCCCCATACTCATTCATAATCCATTCATAGCATCAAGTTATATGGTATTTAGACATTAAAACCAATTTCTCTCAATTAAAATCCCAATTTCTCCCTTTTTCACCATAATTCTCTTTTTAGTGTGTCAATTCTCTAGAATTAAGACTAACCTTAGCCTTTTAAACCTCTTGGCACACCCTATAACCCATCTCGTTCCCTAGTAGGAAACCACCTGAGATCCATTGACCATGGATCCCATTTTGGCTTCTAGGGCTCTTCCTTGAGCTCCTAGCCCTAGTTACTTTCCTAGGTAATTCTTCTACAAAGGTAAGACCACACCGGTGCTCCTCCGGTGCTTCTTGACCTTCTACTCTCACTCTCTTAACCCTATAGACCTTATGCTTGGTCAATTCCTTTTCTTTTTCTTTAAATGGATTTTCTTTGCCATTTCTGACCTTTTCTCTACCATAGTTATAGGGCAACCTTGAATATGACATTTTATCAACATTTGCCCTCCTAGGGTGGTATCCTAAATCCTATCTACCATTCCTAAGAGATTTATCTTTTTGCATCATGCTTGGCCCCTTTGACCCTCTAATGATTCTATCTAAGTTTTTCTCTAACTTATCAAGTTTTGCTCTCAAAACTTGATTTTCCTTTTCTAACTTCCTAACCCTAGAGTCATTAGACCTAATTTGATCATTTCTAGGTCTACCCATGTTTCTAGACATATTTCCCTTTGTCTTCAGGTTTATGCCTTGGTCCTTAGTCCTAGAATTCCTAGGTTTATCATGAAACATAGAATTTTGAATATTTTGGCATGCAAAAGTATTTTTGGTTCTATCATAATATTTCAAACCAAGATTACATCTAGGTAAGCAATTGTTTACATTTCTAGCATTTATGAAAGAACTTTAAGCATAAATAGAGTTAGGGATTACTTCCCTTACCTTTGTAGCTCCCCCTTGATGTGAGCTCCTTCTCTTTTCCTCTTTCTCCCATCTTCTAAGGTGCTTCATCTTTTTCAACTCTCCTTTTCTTGAGCATTTTGTATGGTAATGCCCTAGCTTCCCGCATGTAAAGCATCAAATATTCCTTCTTTTCTCCTTTTTAGCCTTCTCATTCCTACATCCCATGTTAGAATTTAAATTAATTGAGATAGGTTTAGCGTGTACTTCCTTTTTACCTTTCGAGCACTTGTCCGAACCCCTTTCTTCCTACACGGTTAGTTTGCACAGCGGAAATATAAATAAAAAATAAACTAATAATAAAGAACAATGCTAACAAACCAGGTTTACTTGATATCCACTCCGGACGGGTGACTAATCCAAGAATCTATTGGTGGATCAATCGCCGGATAACCTCCGGCTAGCTCTCGTCGCTCCTTGTGGGTGGAGAAACCTCGCCACAAACTCAAACAAGCCTCTGAGCACAAAGACTACTATCTTGCCTTTGACCAAGACAAGATTCGTCAAGAATCTCAGCCACCACGACGTCCTCTTTAAATAGGACTCGGGTTGAAACCCTCGCCACCAGTCGACTGCTCCCAGGGCAGTCGACTGGTGCCACTAAAATTCGATCGTTGCACCCCAACGTTCGAGTTCTCAGCCAACTCATCAGCCACCTACCAGTCGACTGCTCCCAGAGCAGCCGACTAGTCCTAAGCTGAAACCCTTCCCGAGTACATTCACTCTGCACTTGAACCCTCACGACTCGACTGACTCCTCCTCCGCAGCCTCGACTGTTGCCTTCGCGCCCTCTTCATCTTCGGCTCCCGTCCCTCGGATGCACGCAAGCCTCCAACTTGCCTCCATGCCATCCTTCACTCATGCCTCGAAGTCCGCGCCCATCAGCTCATCGTCCCTGCTCTCCAAAGTCCCTCGGGTGCACACAAGCCTCCAGCTTGTCTCCATGCCACCCTTCACCGTACCGAGGCCGTCCAGTCAAGTCCATATGTGTAACCTGTACAACCTGCACACTCAACATACACATATGAGATAACAAGGATAAACCTAACTTAAATCCTTTGCCCAAACATCAAAACTCATGATCACTCCGGATCACAAATTGCCTCAATAATCTCCCCCTTTTTGATGTTTTGGCAATACGTTTAAGTTAGGGAAACAAGATAGTAGTCAAAAGCAAAATCCATGCTAAACAAATGCATATGTAATGTAAAAATGGATCCTATACCAAGGCATCCCACACCTAACCCTCCAAGTTAGGACTTTTCCACACCTAGCCCTCCAAGCTAGGACTTTTCACCAAAACAGGCTTTTTAAAACTTTTCAAAAGCTCCCCCTACATTGGACTTACAAAGGTTTTTTAAGAACCTCTCCAAGGTTCCCCTTACGCCAAGAATGGAGCAACCATGCTCCCCCTTAATCTTAGCTCCCCCTAAACCTAGGGTTTCTAGCAAAGGTAAGTTTGGTTTCCCAACTTAAACCCAAACTTCTCCCCCTTTGTCTAACATCAAAAAGAACCCAACAATATCTCAATTATTGGTTCTTTGAGTCCCTAATGATCATAAACAATGTGTACGAGCCTCCTATACACTTGTTTTCCATCATTTGGACCTAAGTCAGCTGCTGGATACCCACACCAGCCCTGACCAGTCGACTGCCCATGTTGGCAGTCGACTGATACTCTTATTTCTTAGTTTTCTAGCCAATTTTAGAATTGCACCAGAAATTTCACAATTCTCCAAATATTTTCAAATTTCGTGGAGAACTTTGTAGTACCTATACCTACTTGGGAAAAATATATTTCACCATGTATCTATCACGGTTCCCAAGTTGGACACAAAACCCAAAAATTTCCATGAAAATCAAGGCCAACAAGGAGGCAACCTCCCCCTTAACCTATGCCTTCTCCCAATTTTCAATATTCTTAGCTGAAGTTCTACCCTAACACCAAGTTAGGTTCTACCCAACCTAACAACCAAGTTCTTCTCCCTTGGCCACTGTTAAAGGATTGCCCCCAAGCAACCTTATCCCTAGTGCCAAAAGGACCTTAACAATACCCAACAAAAACCTAAAGATTTGCAAGCACACTTGCTAGGATATACCCTATCCTAGAAAAATATGTTTTGATGAAATGCATCCAGTATGCTTGACTTCGGTTCAATTCTCTAATTTCCTTAGACATGGCCATTTTGTATCAACTTGGAGATTTATCTACAATTCCATGTGTTTGTCAAGACTATCAATTATGATTTGATTCATGGAATTGTCTTTAACTCTCCACCTTCTTGTTTCTCAATTTAGAATTCCATGTGTTTGCTAAGGCTTATCATTATAATTTGACACATGGAATTGTCCTCAATTTTCCCTTTTGACCTCTAAATCCTAGATACCTAGGGAAACTTATCAATCTTCCTTGATTTTCAAGATATCAACAAAGCCTTATCAAATCATGGGATAACACTTCATTCAAGGAATATGACATCATAAACATGAATTTTAAATCCAAACCATATCCCATATAGTCTCATATTTCATATAATCACCAAGAACCCATGAGACCAATCTTTATTCAAGGAATATAACCAAGGATTTAATTTTAAGACCATCTCCTATTATCCAAAGGCTTTTCTTCCTAACCCTACTGGCTCAGTCGACTGCCCCTGGGGCAGTCGACTGCAAAAACTTACAGAAAGTTTCTGAGCTTGATACCAGTCGACTGCCCTCATGGCAGTCGACTGCCCTCATGGCAGTCGACTGGTACCTGAATTTTCGGTTTTTCAGTCGAATTTTAGAAATCCCTAAATAATTTTACAAATATCCAAAAATTATGAAATTTCGTGGGGAGATTTGTGGGGCCAATGTCTACTTGGGAAAAATACGTTTCCAAACAAATGTACTCCGGATCCCAAGATTGGCACGAAACTCAACCTAAAGTGTATCATTGAAACTCATCTCAAAAGTCTCAATTGTGATTTCTCCTCACTGTTTCTTCTTATCCTTGATCATAGTTCGTTTCTATCATAGAATTACATGGTATTCACAAATTAAAATCCAATTTTACCCAATATAATTGTATTGTCATTCTTTTCTCCCTAAATTCCCTTTTTAATGTGCCAAGACCTAGGATTAAGACTTACCCAAGTCTTCCAAACCTTTTTGGCACATTTCACCTAATTTCCTAGGAGAGAAACTTTTGAGATCCATTTACCATGAACTCCAAAGGCTCCTAGAGCTCCCCCTTGAGCTCTGATCCTTAGCCACCTCCCTAGGTGACTTAACCCACACTAGACCACACCGGTGTGCCACCGGTGATTCTTGGCCTACAAAATAGACCTTTTTAACCTTGGACACCTTGTCCTTGGTTAAGTCACCATTTCTATCTTTTGATAGCACCATCTTGCCATTCTTGGACTTACCCTCCTTACCATGATTATATGCTTCACCAGCATATTTCTTTCTATTTTCCTTGGAGCTCTTAGATCGGTATCCCAACCCCGATCTATGATAGTTGGGTTTCAAACTACCCAACACCATGTCTAAGCCCTTAGATCCAATCGTGAATCTTTCTATGACCTTTTCTAATGTATCAAGTCTTGCCCTCAAAGCTTGATTTTCCCATTCTAGAGTTCTAACCCTAGAACCCATATGTCCATCTTGGACATTCCTAAGCCTAACCTCCTTTCTAGGCACATTCCTTCTCTTCTTGGGATTAGTGCCATGATCCTTAGATCTAGAGGTCTTGGGTTGATCATGATGCATGCTTCTCCTAGGATTTTGATCTACCTTGTTACTCCTAGTCCTATCATTATACTTAAATCCAAAATTATGCATCATTAAGTATTTTTCATGAAAACTAGCATGCATGGATGGATAATTAACATGATTTTTACAATGCAAGGAGGAACTTGAAATTGAATTACATTTTGGCTTAAGGTTAGGAGTTACTTTCCTTACCTTTAGAGTTCCTCCTTGATGTGGGCTTCTTCCTTTCTTCTTTCTCCCATCTCCTCAAGTGCTCCATTTTCTTTAGCTCACCTTTTCTAGGACACTTGGTGTGAAAGTGCCCCATCTCTCCACATGTAAAGCACCGGATTTTCTTCCTTTTCTCGTGGGCTTCTCCAATCCTACACATCATGTTAGATTTAAATGGAATTGAAATGAGTGTAGAGAGTACCTCCTTTTTCTTACCAATTGGGCACTTATCCTTGTAGTGCCCCTTTTTGTTGCAACCAAAACATGTAATATGGTCCTTGGTCTTGGCTTTGGTGGAGGTAGAGGCTAGGTTGACTTCTTCTTCAATCTTTGATGATGTGGATGCCTCCTCTTGATCCGGTACGGTTGAGGGTCTCTCCTCCCCCTCAATTCTTGAAATCGATACCTTTTCTTCTTCTCTTGAGGAGGTTGATGATCTTTCACTCTCTCCCTCACTTGAAGATGTAGATACTTCCTTTTCTTCTTCTTCTCCTTGACTCATTTGACCTTGTGTAGGACTTTCATGATATTCTTTCCATTTGCTCCACAATTCACATGCATTTTTGGTATGCCCCTACACAACTCAAAATTTTATTAGGCACAATATCAATTAATATACCCATTACCTTTTCATTTGCCCTTGCTTGTTCTTGTTGCTCTTGATTCCAATACCTAGGTCTAAGCCTCTTCCCGTGCTTATCCTTTGGAATCTCATATGGCTCTTCAAGCGCGATTTGACATGCCCCACTCCATTCCGAACCAAGTCTCGATTCTCGCCCTCCAAAAGTTGAAGTCTTCATGATCGTAGGGTGGTGGAGTGTAGATGTTGTCCCCGAATTTGTCTTCCATGTTCTCCTTCCTCTAGCGTGTGCTCCCTCGGCGGTTAGTCCGATCAAGAGCGGTCCTTCGCTCTGATACCAACTGATGGATCTAATAGGCGTGTTAGAGGGGGTGAATAGCACTTTTTCATTTGAATCTCTACAATGTTTTAGCGCAGCGGAAACAATAATATGCAAAAGACAATAAGAACAATGCTAACAACAGAAATTTACTTGGTATCCACCCCGGACGGGTGACTAATCGAAGAATCCATCGGTGAATCAATCCCCGGATAACATCCGGCTAGTCCTTGTCGCTCCTTGTGGGTGGAGAAACCTCGTCACAGCACTTTGACACGATCTGGACTCAAAAGACTACTAACAAGTCTTAACCAAGCTTGTTTCATCAAGAGATAGTAATCTGAAACGAGCCCCTTTAAATATGGCTCGAATCTGAAACAGACGCTACCAGTCGACTGCCCCTGGGGCAGTCGACTGGTCTCACTCAGATTCGATCGTTACAGTACAACGTTCGAATATGCCAGCCTGTTCCAGCCCACACCAGTCGACTGCCCCTGGGCCAGTCGACTGGTCCAACCTAAGCCTAGGGTTTCACTCCCGAGTACAAGTCTCTCCGCACTCAAACCCTCCCGGCTTAGCCCCTGAGTACAAACACTAATACTCAGACCCGCACAACCCGGTTAACTCTTCACCAGCAGCCTCGACTGTTGCCTTCACGCCCTCTTCATCTTCGGCCCTCGTCCCTCGGATGCGCACGCAAGCCTCCAGCTTGCCTTCATGCCACCCTTCACGTATGCCTCGAAGTCCGCATCCCTCGACTCATCATCCCTACTATCCAACGGTCCCTCGGATGCGCACGCAAGCCTCCAGCTTGCCTCCATGCCATCCTTCACCCGAAGACATCAACCAAGTCCATGTGTACCTGTACACCTGCACACTCATGTACACATATGAGAACAGCCCAAATCCTAACTTAACCATATTGCCCACACATCAAAATATCATGATCCTCCAGATCATCTCAGGGCCGATTGCCCCAACACCCATCAATTCGTCCCAGGGCTAACATGGAGGAGGTAAATCATGGGGCTACTAGCTCGGATGTCATGGCTAGTACATGGGAAGGACGGACACACTAACTTTGCTAGGATTTGATCCTGAAATCTCATGATGACAACACCCACACATTAACCATGAGTCCATGCCGCAAGAACATAATACATTTAATTATGATGATATAGGATCTCATATCTTGTAATTTAAATGTAGTCATAATATTGATGCAGTCTAGTTTTCTTTATCTACTTCCTTTTCATTTGTATATGATGATATCTTTGCTTCTTTTTTCCTATATATATATATATATATATATATATATATATATATATATATTACAAAGAAGGTTACACTTATTAGTGTAGGGATTTTCATGTGACAACAACATAAATTCGTAGTGAAAAATAAGATCCCTCGAGCGATCCATGCGAAAAAAAAACTCGTACGAAGTTCATCTATCTAATAGGCCTATCTATAGTATATACCTTTGGAGTGTACCTTTCACTTATCCCGCTCATCCAAGGTACGTCAGATCTCTTGCACGTTTAAGTGTTCATGCCTCTAATAGTATCCACACGAACATGATCTACGCCTCAGAGATGAACCACCATAGTTGTGCAAGCAACTTGGAATGGTTCACAAAACACAAGAACCTCCGCCAGGGAGTTTTGGACAAGGAGGAAGAAAGAAGAAGAAGAGAGATGCTCCCTCTAGTCTTTAACAAGGGGAGGGGGTGTATTTATACTCATCTAATGAATACCAAGGGTCTTTGTCCCTTGACCTCCTCTCATCTTAATACTAATAAGACCCAATAAATACCAAGCCTTTTGTTATCCCTTGAGACTCTTAATATTCTATTCATTTAATGAACAAAATGCCTCTTAGCCTTCCTCTTAAATAATATTTTATTAAACCTTTTAATAAATATTATCCATAATTAAGTGGTTAAGTCTAATATAAATGAGTCTAACTTAAATTAGACTCAATCCCATAATCCAATTGGATTCATTTGAGTCTAACTCAATTAATCTAATTTTGGATCACATTTTAGTCAAATTAAAATCATCTTATCTCTGAGACATCGTGTCCTTTGTGTATGACCCAATTGGTTCTCGTAATGTTGACAATATATCTAAACTACTTTAGATACATAAACAATGAGTGACATCTAGCAATGCATTATTGCTATCCAAGTGATGAGAATATCGAGATCCGACATAACCTTTCTGTGACTATTATAATGTATGACTTTCTCCTGTAAGATCAGTGTCGGTCGATAGGGGGTAAATATCGACTCGAAAAATTTATCAGAAATTCGTCGGAAAACTCATCATTTGTCTTTCTATCAGGGTTAGTACGCAGCGAAAATAAAGAAAAACAAAAGACAAGTGACACGCGGGTTTCACTTGGTTTCCAAACCCCCAGAGTCAGTACATCCAAGGCCTAAGCACTCAATCGTGAGTCCACTAGTTGTCTGCTTTCCTGACATTCCAGAGCTGGAGAAACCTGTCTTACAGTTCAAGTTACAAGTACAAAAGTAGTAAATATGACACGTAAATAAAATGCAAACCAAATAGAAAAAGAAGCTTCGGTCAATTCGGAAGTCCAAAGTGCAGCACACTTTCTCTTGGAGCCTCCTTGGTTGCAGAGCTTCACATTAAGCACTTTTGCTTTGTACGGAACGCTTTAGTAGATGTGAAAATTGATGTTCTGGAATGAGGGGTCGAACCCCTTTATATAGAAGCTTCACAGGCGCCTTTGAGGTCTTGGGCGCCTGCCACGTGTCGGTCAAAACCTCATCCGTTGCACCGAAATCACAGCACTAATAGAAACTGCCTTCCCAGGTGCCTTGGACCTTCCCAGGTGCCTAGGAAGCCACAAGCGCCTGGCTTGCCAAGCGTCTAGGAGGGATCTGCCCCAACTAGGGTGCCCAACCTATCTTGGGCACCTGATTCAAGTCAGGCGCCCAGGAAGGGTCTTCCCAGGTGCGTTTTCTCCTACGTTTGCTTTCCTATCTTGCCTCCAACTCCAGGTACCTGCAAGACAACAAACACAAGACAAACATACAAAATAATCTTAGCCTTAAAGATTGGTTCTGAGTTTGGATTTCACCCTAAACCCTAGGTCGAACCGACGCCTAATGTTCCCTTTCCTGGGGAGTGCGTCCTCACCTACTCTATACATAGAGAAGTTACTTTTGCAAACCGGAACCTCTGGTTGGACTTTTGCTCAGCCTCCGAAAACCTGAATCTCGAGACGTCTGACCTCGACCCATCTCTATTTCTATTCTCGATCCCCGCTCGACTAAAGCTTTTGCCAACCGGGACCTCCAGCTGGACTTTTGCTCGGCCTCCGAGAACATGGATCTTGAGACGTGCGACCTAGACCCGTCTCTACTTCTGTCCGCCATCCTCGCTTGACAAAGACTCCATTGCCCGATCCCCGACTAGGACTTAGTGCTCAATCCCCCGGACCAAGACTTCGTGCCCAGCTTCACTCACCATGACTTAGTCGACCTAACTTCACTCACTAGGACCCAGCTTCACTCACCAGGATTTAGTTCACCTAGCTTCACTCACTAGGATTTCTTCCATCTAGCTTCCCTTGATAGGACCCAGCTTCACTCACTAGGATTTCTTCCACCAAAATCACTCCTTTGCTAGTCATCATGATCCTGACTAGACTTCCTCTAATCTTCAGGTAAATATAATCTCACACCTCAAGTCCGGTGTGGTTTAATCCCTTGGCCAAACTGACCAAACTTGGGTTCTACTCATTCTGCCAAATATCAAATCCTATTTGGCAAATCCTTTGTCAACCTGATCAAAATTAGGTTTACCCTACCAAACATAAGGTCCTGTTTGTTTTAACCCTTGATCACTTTGACTACCCTTAAGTTGTCTAACATATATCGCCACTAACTTTAGTATATTATCAAACATCGAAACCTTAGACGGTGACTATTTATCACTGATGCATTTTGCACCAACAATCTCCCCCAGTTTGTTGTTTGACAATAATCTTAAGTTAGGTTAGGTCTAAGGGTTCTAGGTTTAACACTTGGGAGAAATTGAAAAAAAAAAATCTAACTTAAGCTCTCTCCCCCTTTTTGTTTTTTTTTTGTTTTTACTCTAACTTAAGCTCTCTCCCCCTTTGTCATACATCAAAAGGAAATAAACCAAAGAGAATGATTTGCACCAAGAATAAGAAAACATTAACTTAAGTCTTTCTTTCGTTTTTAAGATAGTCTCTCTCCTCATTTTGAAAATACTTAAGATATACATATATTTTGAAAAATAATTTTCAAAACTCTCCCCCTTTTTTTAAAAAATTAAGTACTTATTCTATAAAGTAAAAAAAATACTAAGTACTAAAATTGCACCAACAATATATGACTATATAATTTTTTAAAAAAAAATGAACTTCCCTAAGTCTGACACAATCCTAGGAATCTTGTTGACCACATGAAAATTCCTATGTGTCTTAGAGATTTTCCATAAATTAACAACTTTAATGGAATTCGGTTTTTTTTTTAATATAATACATTTCTTGATTTGGTTTTTTTTCCAGTTTGACACAATCCTAGGAAACCTCATTAACTACAAGGAAAATTTTCCTAAGTGTCTTGGAAATTTTTCCAAACTCAAGATAAAGCATTTTTGAAACTTTTCAAATGTATTTAAAGGACAAAAAGATTTTCAAGATGAGTTTTGAAAATATAATATTATGTTTTCAAATGATTTTAAAAGATAGTGCATGAAAGCATAATATTTTTGAAACTTTTTAATAGTTCTTTTAATTTGACCTCCCCCTAAACTTGACATAGTCCTAGGAAGCTTGTTGACTACAAGTGATCATACTATGAGTCTTAGGGTTTGATTCAAACGAAAAGAGTTAAAAAAACATTAAGAAGTATTTTACGATAATCATGAATAATATATTAATTTCCTCTGATTTGGACTCCCCCTAAATCTGACACAAGTTTAGGAATTCATTGTAGATCATTAAGAAATCTTTATATGTGTCTTTAGAGTGTATCCAAATCACAAGAACAATTTGTTGGTGTCGGAAGCACCAAATTAAACCTGGGTTTTGATAATGGCAAAGGGTTCATATGTTAAGATTATGTTGTGATCTAATGAATCTATTAAGTATGCAGGAAAAGTCCTAGGTAACCTAGGCATGAAGTCCTGACTGAGGGTTGGGCAATAAGTCCTGGTCGTGGAATGGGCACCGAAGACCTAACCGAGGGTTGGGCAATAAGTCCTGGTCGTGGACTGGGCACCGAAGACCTAACCGAGGGTTGGGCAATAAGACCTGGTCGTGGACTGGGAACCGAAGTCCTGATCCAGAAGATCGGGCAAAAGTCCAGCCGGAGGAGCCGGTTGGAAAAAGGTAACATCTCCCGAGAAGAGTAAGCGAGGACGCGTTCCCCGGAAGAGGGAACATTAGGAGTCGGTTTGACTTAGGGTTCCATTTTTGAAGCTCAAAGTCAGAACCAAGACAGTGCAAGCTGTTATTTGTACTTAATCTATCTATTACTATTGTTCTGGAACTAACCCTAGTTGCAGGAACAAAGGAAGGAGTTTTTTGCATCCCAGGCGCATGAGAGGACTCAGGCGCCCGAAAATACAGGCACCTGTATTGATACAGGCGCCCCAGATGGGTCATTCCAGAGTCTACGAAGCCGAGCCTCCACGTTAGCATGGGAGGCGCCCGTGATCAGTCAGGCGCCCCAGACATCCCAGGCTCCCTAGATAAAGGGATAGACATTGGCCGAGTCTGCAAATGAGGACGCGCGCAGATAGGCATCGTGGCAGCCGCCCTATAGCAACAGGGGCGCCCTGGATGTCTGTATAAAAAGGGGTTCACCCCCTTGCTTCCAGACAACCATTCTTCCAACTCAAGCACTCAAGCACTCAGTTCTATTTTCTCTGTGCTCGAGTTCCAAGCGCCAACAACGCTCCAAAACGACGACCTGTTGCTCCCATCTTCAATTCCTTTTCCGGTCGTCGGTATTTGTTTTTAAGTGCTTAACTTTAATTTTGTATTCGTGCTTCAACAATTGTAATATTTTTCGAAATATAGAATTACCCAACGAAAATGGTCAAGAACCGTGGGCCTTGGAGTAGGAGTCGTTCTAGACTCCGAACCATGTAAAAGTAAGTGTGTTAGCATTGATTTAATTTTCCACTGCGTAATATTCTTTTCATATCCGAAGTTTTTATTGATATTCACCCTCCCCCCCTCTATCGATTCTAAACGATCCCACAAGTCGTATCAGAGCTGGTGGCTCAAATCTGGTGCAACCACCGATTGAGCAATTTTCGGATTTCTTTTTAACGTTCGTAAGTTTTCGTTCATCGTGGCTAGTGCAACACCACTCGATTCTTATTATTATTTTTGCAACCGCACTGCTAATCCAAGACTCAGTCTTGGGAGAAAGTTTTCTTTGTGTTTGTAGTTTTTCAAAAAAAATTCTATGGTCAGGCAAGAAGGTTACAGCACCGCCAGACCACCACTCTTCTCAGGAGAAGACTTCTCTTATTGGAAGAGTAGGATGGAGGTCCACCTGAAAACTCAAGTGGACATGTGGATCATCATCCATTCCGAACTGGAGATCCCCAAGAATGCACAAGGTGAGGTGCAAGGATATTCAGAGTGGGACGGTCCACTCAAGAAGAAAATAGAAGCAGACGCAAAGGTCACACAAACACTGCAATGTGGCTTAACCAAGGAAGAGCTCAACCGTGTCAGCCCCTTCAGCAGCGCAAAGGAGCTTTAGAGCAAATTGATCGAACCGCACGAGGGTACGTCAGATACACGGATTAGCAAACGAGATCTGCTACTCATCAAGCTCTACACCATCAAGATGCACGATGGGGAAACAGCAGCATAGCTCCACGCAAGGATCCAGGAGCTGATGAATAGGCTACACACAATAGGTCATAAGGTGGAAAACCGTGACCTAATAAGGTATACCCTAAACTCGATTCCAAGGAACTCGTTGTGGGCATTTATGGTAGATACTTACAAGGTTTCTAAGAACCTCTCTGACATTAAGCTTGATGAATTATTTTCAGAATTGGAGGTACATGATCAAACTAATACTGCACTGGTCGAGAAAAGTATAGCTTTTGTTGCAAGTAAAACTCCAGGAAAATCACAAAAGAAGAAGCAACAATCGATACTGAGTCCGACTCAGATTCGTAGTCTGACGACGACAGAGTCGATCATCCAAAACTGGTCCGGATAGCTCACAACTACTACAAGGTGCTGAAAAATCAGACGAGCAAAATGAAGATGACTCAGAAAAAGAATGATCCAACAAAACCCTCAATGAACCAGAAGACTAAAAGCAACGTAACCTGCTACGAGTGCAACAAGAAGGGTCACTTCAGATCAGAGTGTCTCAACTTGAAGGAAAACAAGAATGCTCGGAGGAAGAAGGCACTTCAAGCCACATGGGATGAATCGTCGTCAGAGGTTGAAGAAGAGGCCCCGCACTCCAACCTCCTCACGCTGACTGCCTCGGAAGACATCAACTCTAGAACAGAATCAGAAACTGATGAAGTCGTCGGCACCGGAAAGCTTTCGATCTCGGAGGACGGACGAATTACAGTAAGAGGCTATCCTGAATCGAGCTTTACAACTTAATTTCATATTTGTCTCGCAAGTTGGCAAAAGCCAACGTCCAGGTGGAAGCCCTCTGATAGGAAATCAAACTCCTGAAAGAGGAAGTCAACTCGAGTTCTTTAACTAAGTTAGTTCAAGAAGGAACCTCGACTCATGTTCAAAAGCTTAAGGAAGAGAATTCCTCCTTGAAAACTCAAGTCAAGGAACTCAGAGTCGCATTAGAATGATTCACTTCGGGTTCCAAGAATCTTGACACGATTCTTGGAAAACAGAAATCATTCTTAATCGATCCGGACTAGGCTATCGGACCAACTCGCGATACATATCTTATTACTCTGTAGTGAACCAATCTAGAACCCGAGTCCAAGCATGGGTCCCTAAGCTGAGTTTGGACAAACAAGCTGGACCAAACCAATATTGGATCCCCAAGGGCAAGATTCACATCTTGTCTAGCCCATATCGAGGCTTCAGTCTAGGGGAGCCAATATAAAAACCATTTTTATACTTAAATGATTTTTTCTGAATTGCTGCTTGATGATTGTTTATTTCTTTTTCGTAATACTATTCTTCTTAGACTTAGGAATGGTTAGTTAAGGACAAGACTTACATGAAACTTGAACAACATAGTATTAGGAGGAGGTGAGATGATAGTACGTTAGGGAAGCATGTCTAAGGAGTCAAGTAGGGTAAGACGTACCCTATTTGGTCTGTTTAGTCAGGTGGAAATAGCCGAAGCTACCTCACCAAATCCTAAGCTAGTTAGACCAGAGTGTCTCAAAATGTAATTTGAAAATGATCTTTCTTTAAAAGGCTTTGTCTAGGAAAGGGTTGTTGATCCAATAAGGCTACGGCCAAAGAAGGCCTCTGTCCCTCGCCAAGACCTAGAAGCCAATTATCGAAACTCACTTTTAAATTACTATTTGATAAACTTAAATCTAACACAAGTTTCAATTAAATCATAGATGTAACATAAAATCAAAGATAAAAATAATACATCTCACAAAACAGATAAGGAACCCTGTTTTATCACTTAGAGTTGGGTGAGATGTCTAGAACCTAATAACATAGTCTAATCCAACCAATTCTACCCTTAATATACATTTAATTAATGTTTTTCAAAATTAAAATGTCACTTAATGTTTTTAAAAATTAAAATTTCACTTAATGTATTTCAAAATTAAAATTTCACTTAATGTTTTTCAAAATTAAAATTTCACTTAATGTTTTTCAAAATTAAATTCACTTAATCAAAACTCAATTCTCCAAATTAATTCAAACTCAAATTTTCCAACCTAAAACTAAAAACCTGTCTCACAAAAGGAACCCATAAGATCAACATGCTTGATAACCTTAGATATGGGCGAGACAGATTAGGTAGTGAAATTCAATCAATCTATCCTTACTTCTACATAAATGGATCCAAATCAAAAATATTTTATGTGTAGGAACATAAAGATTTGGACCAGTGGATGTTGGATAGTGGATGCTCCAAGCACATGACTGGGGATAAATTGAAGTTCACCAAAATCAAGTTTAAAGACCTAGGCTTAGTGGCATTTGGCAACAATGCCACACTTAAAGTAATTGGGTCAGGTAATATTGAACTAAACTCTGATTTCATTATCAAAAAGGTGTTGCTAGTTGAAAACTTTAAATTTAACTTACTTAGCATTAGGCAATTGTGCGATACTGGTTATGTAGTTACCTTTACAAATTCTGACTGCCTGATTAGGAATCTACAAGACCCAGAAGTTACACTTAAGAGTAATAGAAAGAACAATGTCTATACCATTAATCTACCTGTAACACCTAAATGTTTTTAACTCAACTAGAAGAAACCAATTTATGGCATAGAAGACTAGGCCACACCCATACAAAGTTAAATTCAAAACTATGTCAACTTGGACTAGTTAAAGGGATACCAAAAATTAAAAACTTTGAAAATACCATCTGTAATCCATGCCAACAAGGTAAATCGACCAAGTCAACCCACAAATCAACCCAGTCAGACTTAACCCAAGCCACACTTGAGCTCCTGCACCTAGGCCTATTTGATTCACATGGAGCCAAGTCCCTAAGCGGAAACAGGTACTGCTTAGTAGTTATTAATGATTACTCTAGGTTTATCTGGGTTAGATTCTTAAAAACCAAGGATGAAACATTTGACTCGTTCAATAATTTGTGTAAAATGTTAGAAGATCAAATGACACAAAAATTAAAAGACTTAAGAGTGACCACGAGGGAGAATTTAAAAATCTAAGATTTGAGGAATTCTATAAAATTAATGGGTACATCCATGAATTTTCATGCCCTAGAACTCCCTAACAAAATGGGATAGTTGAGAGGAAAAATAGAACCCTTAAGGAAGCCGCTATGACCACACTCAATGAATACAACTTAACCAATCAATTTTGGGTAGAAGCGATAAACACAGTCTGTTATATTCAAAATAGGGTCTTAATAAATAGAAGACACAACAAGACCCCTTATGAAATTTATTATCACAGACTACTAAATTTACATTATCTAAGGGTTTTTGGGTGTAAAGTATACATTTTAAATACTAAGGACTACCTAGGCAAATTTCAATCAAAATCAACCCCAGGAACGTTTATAGGATACTCAACAACAAGTATGACATATAGGGTCTACAATAAACAAACCCTTAAAATTGAAGAAACCACAAACTTAATATTCGATGAAGAAAGTGCAACTAAATCTACTATCAACCTAAACAACCCACCAAGCCTAAATACTTCAAAGCATGATCAAGAAGAAATTGAACCATTAATTGAACTATCAATTGAACAAACTACTGAGTCATCAACTGAACCAACTACTGAGTCATCAACTGAACCAATAGCTGAACCAACCCAAGTAGTTGAACCAATCCCTGAACCAAACCTACCAGCCGGACCTGAGGCTGAACCTAGTTCTAGGAGAACAAAGAAACGTAGATTGAATCATCCAACTAACCAAACTTGGGTGATCCAACCTTAGGGATCAAAACAAGGCCTTCCTACAGAAATCTTAGTCAAATTGCACTAATTTCAAAAATAGAACCTAAGACTATAGAAGAAGCCCTACCTGACCCAGATTGGATCATTGCTATGCAAAAAGAACTAGCCTAATTTGAGAGAAACCAAGTCTGGGACTTAGTACCTAAACCAAAAGGTAAGTCAGTAATAGACACTAAGTGGGTATTTAGAAACAAGCTAAATGAACAAGGTGAGATTGTGAGAAACAAAGCCCGCTTAGTAGTTAAAGGGTTTAGTCAAGTTGAGGGGTTGGATTATGATGAAACTTATGCCCCCGTAGCTAGACTTGAATCAATCAGGATGTTACTAGCTTTTGCAGCCCATAGAGGCTTTAAACTATACCAAATGGATGTCAAGTCTGCCTTTCTTAATGGATTCATAAAAGAGGAAGTGTATGTAGGGCAACCCCCAGGATTTGAGGATTTAGACAACCCTAAGCATGTGTTCAAACTTAGGAAAGCCCTTTATGGGTTGAAACAAGCACCTAGGGCCTGGTACGAAAGACTATCAACCTACTTGATTTCTAAGGGGTAAACCAAGTTCAAATTGACTCAACCCTGTTTGTTAAAACCTTAGAAAAAGACATTTTTATAGCCCAAATCAACGTAGATGACATAATTTTTCGGTCAACTAATTCAAATATTTTAAAAGATTTTGTTAAGATTATGGAGAGTGAGTTTGAAATGAGCCTAGTAGGTG
>JAGFNQ010007870.1:37313-164915 GCA_024364735.1 Boesenbergia rotunda
CCAGAAGACTAAAAGCAACGTAACCTGCTACGCAGTGCAACAAGAAGGGTCACTTCAGATCAGAGTGTCCCAACTTGATGGAAAACAAGAAAGCTCAGAGGAAGAAGACACTTCAAGCCACATGAGATGAATAGTCCTCAGAGGATGAAGAAGAGGCCCCGCACTCCAACCTCCTCGCACTGACCGCCTCGGAAGACCTCGACTCCAGAACAGAATTAGAACCTGATGAAGACGTCGGCACCGGAAAGCTCTCGACCTCGGAGGACGAACGAATTACGGTAAGAGGATATCCTGAATCGGAGCTTTATGACTTAATTTCATATTTATCTCGCAAGTTGGCAAAAGCCAACGCCCGGGTTGAAACCCTCCGACAGGAAGTCAAACTCCTAAAAGAGAAAGTCAACTCAAGTTCCTTAACTGAGTCAGTTCAAGAAGGAACCTCGACTCAAGTTCAAAAGCTTGAGGAAGAGAATTCCTCCTTGAAAACTCAAGTCAAGGAACTCAGAGTCGCATTAGAACGATTCACTTCGGGTTCCAAGAATCTTGACATGATTCTTGGAAAATAGAAGTCAGTTCTAAATCGATCCGGACTGGGCTATCGGACCAACTCGCGATACAGATCTTATTACTCTGTAGTGAACCAATCTAGAACCCGAGTCCAAGCATAGGTCCCAAAGCTGAGTTTGAACAAACAAGCTGGACCAAACCAATATTAGATCCCCAAGGACAAGATTCACATCTTGCCTAACCCATATCGAGGCTTCAGTCCAGGAGGAGCTAATATAAAAACTATTTTTGTACTTAGATGATTTTTTTTTTTGCTTGATGTTTGTTTATTTCTTTTTCGTAATATTATTCTGTTTAGACTTAGGAATGCTTAGTTAAGGATAAGATTTATTTGAAACTTGAACAACATAGTATTAGGAGGAGGTGAGATGATAGTACGTTAGAGAAGCCTGTCTAAAGAGTCAAGTAGGGTAAGACGTACCCTATTTGGTCTGTTTAGTCCGGTGGAACTAGCCGAAGCCACTTCTCCAAATCCTAAGCTAGTTAGACCAGTGTGTCTCAAGAAATAATTTGAAAATGATCTTTCTTTAAAAGGCTTTGTCTAGGAAAGGCTTGTTGATCCAATAAGGCTACGACCAAAGAAGACCTCTGTGCCTCGCCATGACCTGGAAGCCGATTATCGAAACTCACTTTTAATTACTATTTGATAAACTCAAATCTAACACAAGCTTCAATTAAATAATAGAGTTAACTTAAAATCAAAGATAAAAATAATACATCTCACAAAATAGATAAGGAAACCTATTTTGCCACTTAGAATTGGGTGAGATGTCTAGGACCTAATAACATAGTCCAATCCAACCAACCAAATTAATTCTACCCTTAATATATTTTTAAAATTTCACTTAATATTTTTCAAATTTAAATTTTCACTTAATATTGTTCAAAATTCAATTTCATTTAATAGTTTCAAAATTAAATTCACTTAATAATTTCAAACGTTAATCAAAACTCAAGTTTTCAAATTAATTCAAACTCAAACCTTTTAAAATTGAAAAACCTGTCTCACAAAAGGTACCGATAAGATCAACATGCTTGATAACCTTAGATATGGGTGAGACAGATTAGACAGTGAAATTCAATCAATCTATCCTTACTTCTACATAAATGGATCCAAATCAAAAATACTTTATGTGTAGGAACATAAAGATTTGGACCAGTGGATGTTAGATAGTGGATGCTCCAGGCACATGACTGGGGATAAATTGAAGTTCACCAAAATCAAGTTCAAAGACCTAGGCTCAGTGACATTTGGCAACAATGCCACACTTAAAGTAATTGAGATAAGTAATATTGAACTAAACCCTGATTTCATTATCAAAAAGGTGTTGCTAGTTGAAAACTTTAAATTTAATTTACTTAGCATTAGCCAACTGTGTGATACTGGTTATGTAGTTACCTTCACCAATTCTGACTGTCTGATCAGGAATCTAAAAGACCCAGAAGTTACACTTAAGGGTAATAGAAAGAACAATGTTTATACCATTAATCTACCCGTAACACCTAAATGTTTTCTAACTCAACTAGAAGAAACCAATTTATGGCATAGAAGACTAGGTCACACCCATACAAAGTTAATTTCAAAACTAAGTCAATTTGGACTAGTTAAAGGGATACCAAAAATTAAAAACTTTGAAAATACCATCTGTAATCCTTGTCGACAAGGTAAACAGACCAAGTCAACCCATAAATCAACCCAGTCAGACTTAACCCAAGCCACACATGAGCCCCTACACCTAGACCTATTTGATTCACATGGAGCCAAGTTGCTAAGCGGAAACTGGTACTACTTAGTAGTTATTGATGATTACTCTAGGTTAACCTGGGTTAGGTTCTTAAAAATCATGGATAAAACATTTGACTTGTTCAATAATTTGTGTAAAATGTTAGAAAATCAAAATGACACAAAAATTAAAAGACTTAGGAGTGACCATGGGGGAAAATTTGAAAATCACAGATTTAATGAATTCTGTAAAATTAATGGGTATATCCATGAATTTTCATGCCCTAGAACTCCCCAACAAAATGGAATAGTTAAGAGGAAAAACAGAACCCTTCAGGAAGCCGTTAGGACCATGCTCAACGAATACAACTTAACCAATCAATTTTAGGTAGAAGCAATAAACACAGCCTGCTATATTCAAAATAGGGTCTTAATAAATAGAAGACACAACAAGACCCCTTATGAAATTTATTATCACAGACTACCAAATTTACATTATTTAAGGGTTTTTGGGTGTAAAGTACACATTTTAAATACTAAGGACTACCTAGGCAAATTTCAATCAAAATCAACCCTAGAAACGTTCATAGGATACTCAACAACAAGTAGGGCATATAGGGTCTACAATAAACAAACCCTTAAAATTGAAGAAACCACAAACTTAATATTCGATGAAGAAAGTGTAACTAAATCTACTATCAACCTAAACAACCCACCGAGCCTAAATACTTTAAATCATGATCAAGAAGAAATTGAACCATTAATTGAACTATCAATTGAACCAACCACTGAGTCATCAACTGAACTAATAGATGAACCAACCCAAGTAGTTGAACCGATCTCTGAACCAAACCTACTAGCCGGACCTGAGGCTGAACCTAGTTCTAGGAGAACTAAGAAACCCAGACTGAATCATCCATCTGACCAAATCTTTGGTGATCCAATCTTAGGGGTCAAAACAAGGTCTTCCTATAGAAATCTTAGTCAAATTGCACTAATCTCAAAAATAGAATCTAAGACTATAGAAGAAGCCCTACCTGACCCAGATTGGATCATTGCTATACAAGAAGAACTAGCCCAATTTGAGAGAAACCAAGTCTGGGACTTAGTACCTAAACCAGAAGGTAAGTCAGTAATAGACACTAAGTGGGTATTTAGAAACAAGCTAAATGATCAAGGTGAGATTGTGAAAAACAAAGTCCGCTTAGTAGCTAAAGGGTTTAGTCAAGTTGAAGGGTTGGATTATGATGAAACTTATGCCCCGTAACTAGACTTGAATCAATCAGGATGTTACTAGCTTTTGCAGCCCATAGAGGCTTCAAACTATACCAAATGGATGTCAAGTCTGTCTTCCTTAATAGGTTCATAAAAGAGGAAGTGTATGTAGGGCAACCCCTAGGGTTTGAGGACTTAGACAATCCCAAGCATGTGTTCAAACTTAGGAAAACCTTATGGGTTAAAACAAGCACCTAGGGCCTGGTACGAGAGACTATCAACCTACTTGATCTCTAAGGGATTTAACCAAGGCCAAATTGACTCAACCTTATTTGTTAAAACCTTAGAAAAAGATATTTTTATAGCCTAAATCTACGTAGATGACATAATTTTTGGGTCAACTAATTCTAACTTTTTAAAAGATTTTGTTAAGATTATGGAGAGTGAGTTTGAAATGAGCCTAGTAGGTGAGCTAACCTTTTTCCTAGGTCTCCAAATAAAACAAACCAGGGATGGTAACTATGTTCATCAGTCCAAATATGCAAAAGAATTGATCAAGAAATTCAAAATGGAAAACTCTAAGAATTTAGGTACTCCCATGGCCACAAATGCCAAAATAAACAATGACCTTGAAGGTAAGTTAGTTGATCTAAAACTGTATAGAAGTATGATAGGTAGTTTACTACACCTAACTGCTAGTAGACCCAATTTCCTGTTTGCAGTAGGAATGTGTACAAGATACCAAACTTGTGCTAAGGAGTCACACCTAGCTGCTGTAAAAAGAATCCTTAGGTATATAAAGGGTATCCTAAATGTAGGTATTTGGTATCCTAGGACCTCCAACTTTGAATTATTAGGATACTCTGACTCAGACTATACCGGATGCAAACTAGATAGAAAAGTACAAGTGGGAGTTGTCAATTATTAGGACACAGTCTAGTCAGCTGGTGTAGCAGAAAGCAACACTGTGTAGCCTTATCCACAACTGAAGCATAGTATGTTGCCCTAGAAGAGTGTGTAACACAACTTTTATGGATGATGTACACCCTTAAGGATTTCCAACTAGACTATACCCAAACTAAAGTATTCATTGACAACATAAGCTCGATCAATCTTAGGAAAAACCCTATTCATCACTCTCGAACCAAACATATTGAAGTAAAACATCATTTGTTAGGGATCACATAGCTAGGGGCGAAATCGTACTTACACATGTGGACTCAAAATCTAATCTAGCCGACATCTTTACCAAACCCTTACTTGAGTCTGAATTTAGCTTACTAAGAAGACAGTTAGAATTGTGCTTAGTAGAATAGGACTGTTATCATTTATGTTTTCAAATTTTTTTTCTAAAATTAGTATTTCATATCTTTCGAAAAATCATTTTTCTTATTAAGTTTTGAATTAAAATTTTTTTTTCTGAATTAGATTTTTCAAAAAATTACCCCCTTTAAAACTAGGGTTATATACGCAATGGGCTTAGCCTAGGACTTAACCCTAGAATTGCATGCTCCTATAGATCTAGAAGCCAGCATCTTACAAGCACATTAGGACACTTTGATTGATAACCTAGACTGGGTTGAGATGCTTAGGTCTATGCCTTGACTCAAGATGATTTAAGTCAGTGCATCACGAGCAGTTGGGGCGATAAATACAATTGAACAACAATCAAGCTAAGTGTTCAAGCTTAGAAAATCTAACTTGATCAAATCACTTAACTTGACTAACCCTAGTGAAAGTTATTGTTATATAACAGTTAGTAAGTAGCTAATTGGGTTAGACAGGGCCCGAACAAGTTCAATTTAGTTTGCTTGGTTGTTTTTAGCTTGGACTCACTAGAATTGGTTCAATATGTGTTTAATATTTAATTCTGCAAAATGAACTGGCTCTGATACATTATTTTTCGTCAAGCATGTTTTTTTAATATATGGCAAAGGGGGAGAGTAAGAAAAAAAAGTAAAGTGAATTTTTTTTTAAGCATAAACTATTTTTTAAGTGAAAAATATTTTTTAAGCATAAAATTTTTTTAAGTGCAAAATATTGAAAAGTTAAAATTCCCTTTTAAAGAAAAAATTATTAAAATCTTTCCAAAAGGTATCTTAACTTTTTCTAATTTCAAAAGTAACTTTGTCAAAGTTTGCTTATCTTATTCTTAAAAAGACTTTAACTTTTTCCTCAAAAAGGGTACACTTAATCAAAAAGTCTTTTGAAAAACTACATATTTTTGAAAGCTTCAGAGGGAGAATCTCTAATTCAGGGGGAGCTCAGTGCAGTTTTCACTCCATACCCGCCTCGCCGAGAGGAAGGGTGTTGTGGCCTAGCTGGGTCTCCAGCTCTTGCACCCTTTGCTCCGCCGCCCGGCGCTCCCTGGTATTGCGAACCAGGGATTGGGTAATTGCCCGACATGCCACCCAAAACTACACAAGTGAAGGTGTTAGGAGCAGGGTGATGAATACGCAAAAGGAAAAGGGTTTAACCTGGTCGTGTTTGTCACGCCCTGAGACCTCAAGAGCCACTGTTCCAATAGAAAATCGGACAACACTTACCCTGTCCGGCGGACAATTACACATACATACATCACATAAACTCACAACCACGCAGTTTAATTGGCCTCAGGCCTCAAATTAAGACAGAACATAGCATAAAACCGAATAAAACATACCTGACTGCGGACCGGTCCGACTTACGACAAAACACAAAGCATAAAGGTCTCAACAAAAGTACAACTATACTGCCGTATAGTATGACTAAGTCCAACACAAAAGCAACAACGGAAGAAAAACCATAGAAAATACTACCAACAAATTAGACGATAAATCTCGAAGACATCTTGACAAGTACGCGAACTGGGACAGGCTGTCGGGCACGCTCCAGTCAATCATCTTGAAAAAAAACAAGGAGCTAACGGTATGAGTCATAGAACTCAGCGAATATCTCATCATATAAATACCAGATATTCTAAGATAGCGACAGGGTAATAGACTACCGAAATAACACGTGCATAGGCAGGAATAAGAACAACTGCAAGAGCAAAATAAGAACTACCATACCAAAGTAGCAGAGTCGCCAAGACCAGACATAAAGGGTCTCCTGTAAGTGCATATCAATCATATACAACATCAAGTATAAACAAGCACAAGTAAGGGCAAAATAAGCGAACACGCAAAGTGCAATAACATGGTCACCCCTGCCGTCGGTCAGACATCGTCACCTATGTACGGGAGGAAGCTGAGCGGAGGCCACCCTCCGACGTAGGGCTGTGATTGCCGTCCATACTCTGCCATCACTACTCCTGAGCGATCGAGTAGACGGAATGCTGTCGGTGTAACACCCCTACTCCATGGCCTATCCTAGCGATGTCTCTATCCGCCTAAGACCATCTGTGGAGGACATCTCTGTCTGAGTGTTACCCCTACCCCATGTAAATAAATGGGGGAGAGACCTCTCCCTCTCATCTCCTGGTATTTGGACAACTCAAGGAGGTACATCTGCCTGCTATCATGCTCCGATTCACCAACCCATGAGTGCACGAGCGAAGTAGCACAGAGCACACTACCCATATTCCGTCAACCACTAACCCATGAGTGGCCGTATGGGTAGGTCAGTATGACTGTCGACCTAGCTCACCCAAAAGGGGCCCCTGCTCGACAGTGATGCACAGTGCAGGATGATGCATAACACTGGTCAAATAGCATCCACTATCTAGTCCACCTATATCAACATGATATGCAAGGATCATGGATAATGCATCATAACCTAAGTCCTAAAGGTATAAGTATCACATGTCAGTTGTGGCACAAACAACATCAGCAAAACAAATATAAGAGTCATGCCACAATCTATTACTCTATTGCTAAATAAGCATATCAAGTATATATATATCTGTGACAATTCTAAAAGAAGAGTCAGAGATACCCGCCTCCAAATGCGAAGCCCGTGTCCACAAGAACCTCAGGTCCACCCGTCCGTACCAAATCAACGTCCTGTATATTAAATACAATTTTTAGTTACTAAAATATAAACTAAATAGCTAATCCAAATCCAACTCCAGTTTAGGCCAGATAACGAACTAAATCCCCACTAGATCCAAAACTCAACAGTCCAGGGGTTATTTCCAAGAGTCATAACTATGACAAAATCCACACTCATCACAAGGACAGGACCTAATCAATAGGTCTGAGTAGTGGGGAACTCTGCAAAGCAAGTACAAGCTAGGATCTAAATGAGATAAATCCAAAACAAAGCAACCTTCCTACCTAGCTAATCAATCTTCATCTAATAGGAATCAAAACAACTCAAAACCATCAGAACCATACGACAGCCTCATCACAGAACTCATGGCAGCTCAAGATCTCAAGAATAAAATAAAAGGATCTAAACACAAATTAATAATCTGATCAAAACAATCCAAGAACAAAATCCATCTCTAATTACCATCACTACACCAAACCCATAATTCCAGGATCTAGTTTGCATCAAACACCAAATCGATTCAAACCTTCGCAAACTGATCACACACACAACACCAGTCCAAAACCAACTCTAACCATCCTAATCACAGGATCTGCAATCGCAACAAAAGATCAAGAACTGGAACAACACAGGGAAATCAAAACATCCCAAACTCCCGGAAACCAGTAGAGATCACAGAGCACATGTCACGCCCCGAGACCCCAGGAGCCGCTGATCCAATAGAAAATCGGACAGCACCTCCCCTGTCCGACGGACAATTCACATATACACATATCACATAAAATACAACCACGCAGTTTAAATGGCCTCAGGCCTCAAATCAAGACAGAATATAATATAAAACTGGGTAAACCATACCTGACTGCGGACCGGTCTGACTTACGACAAAAACACAAGGCATAAGGGTCTCACAAAAGTACAACTATTCTGCCGTATAGTATGACTAAAACCCAACACCAACACGACAGCGGAAGAAAAACATAGAAAGTACTACCAACAGAAATAGACGAAAAATCCGAAGACATCTCGACAAGTACGCGAACTGGGACAGGCTATCGGGCATTCTCCAGTCAATCATCCTGAAAAAAAAAAACAAGAAGCTGCGGGATGAGTCATAGAACTCAGCGAATATCTCTTCATATATATACAAGATATTCTAGAATAGCAACAGGGTAATAGACTACCGAAATAAACAGGTATGGGCAGTAATCAGAACAACTGCATAAGAACAATAAGAACTACCATACCAACATAGCAAAGTCGCCAAGACCAGACATGCGGGTCTCCTGTAAGTACATGTCAATCATATGAAGCATCAAGTGAAATCAAGCACAAGTAAGGACAAAATAAGCGAATAAACAAGATGCAATGACATGGTCACCCCTGCCGTCGGTCAGACATCGTCACCTATGTACGGGAGGAAGCTGAGCGGAGGCCACCCTCCGACGTAGGGCTGTGACTGCCGTCCATACTCTGCCATCACTACTCCTGAGCGATCGAGTAGACGGAATACTGCCGGTGTAACACCCCTACTCCATGGCCTATCCCAGCGAGGTATCCATCAGCCTAAGGCCATCTGTGGAGGACATCTCTGTCTGAGTGTTACCCCTACCCCATGTATATAAATGGGGGAGAGATCTCGCCCTCTCATCTCCTGGTATATGGACTACTCAAGGAGGGACATCTGCCTGCTACCACGCTCCGATTCACTACCCCATGAGTGCATGAGCGGAGCAGCACAGAGCACTGTACCCATACTCCGTCAACCACTAACCCGTGAGTGGCCGTATGGGTAGGTCAGTATGACTGTCGACCTAGCTCACCCAAAAGGGGCCCCTGCTCGACAGTGATGCACAGTGCAGTATGATGCATAACAATGGTCAAATAGCATCCACTATCTAGTCCACCTATATCAACATGATATGCAAGGATCATGGAACATGCACCATATCCTAAATCCTACAGGTATAGGTATCACATATCAGTTGTGGCACAACCAGCATCGACAAAACAAATATAATAGTCATGCCACCATTCTATTACTCTATTGCTACACAAGCATATCAAATATATATATATCTACGACAATTCTAAAAGAAGAGTCAGAGATACCCGCCTCCGATGTAGGAATCCAAAATTGAGGAGAATCCCCGTCTGAAACAATATCGGTCACACAAGTGGAATCCAGTCAACGTCCTGCATCCAAATAAAATACACTTAACAACTTATACAATTTTTATTAAATAACCTAACCCAACCCACCACGCTTGGTTTCAGATTAGGTCTAACCCAATGCTAGCTCAATCAACCAAATCTAATTCATTGAACCAAATTAACCCCAACCGAAAACACCTCACAACTCCTCCACCTGCTCACTACGCACTCAGTTGTGCAATCAGGAGTTCACAACACAAGACAATCCTAACCACACTGCTCATCAACCATAATCAAGTTCGCGGCTTCATCTTCCAATTCCCAACTCAACCTCACACATGAACTCTTTAAGCCAGAAGCACAAACCTAAACAAAATCGATGGAACACAGATCTCTACATTAATCCACCACCAATCAAAAAATCAACCATTCCAGCCTAAACCGTAGCAATTCCAATAACCCGATTCAAAAGCGCAAGAACAATCTGATCCGAAGAACCCAGATCCAGCAAACCACATCCCGAATCCCAAATCGAAAAATCAAGATTCCTTACCCGAAGCGGCGTCGGTTCCCAATCTGTCTCAGCCTTCAACCAAAACAAATCCCCTCCAAGAGACCAGCCCGAACGGCTTCAACCGCGACTAGGGTTCGCAGAGAGGAGAAGACAAAGGAATGCTCAGGCGACTAGGGTTCGCAGGGAGAAGAAGACAGGGAAAAGGGTCGGCTCGACTACGCTCGCGAGGGGGAAGACGAGGAAGAAGAGTCGCCAACTCTGTGCCCTCGGCTCGCCAAGAAGAAGAAGAAAAGGGAAGGAATCGCTTCGGCGTTTCCGGAGATGAGGCGTGATGCGAGGAGAGGAAAAGGAAAAGCAACTAAAAATGGCAGGGAATCAAGGCTTTAATTGGGGTAATTAAAGGATTGGTCCTTTTTGCGAAAAACCCCTGTTACTTTAGCCATTCTCACAAAAACCCCCCAACTCTTGAGTTTATTACCTTTTAGTCCCTTAAATTTTCCATATTCTAACATTCTCCCCCACTCATAAAAATTTGGTCCCCAAATTTGTCATTTCTAATAGTAAATACTAACAACGGTATAAATGAAGTATGCATGCGAAAATGAACCGCCAATACATACTTCAGTCGAATAAATGGGGATATCGAGCTCGGATAGTGTCCTCGAGCTCCCAAGTCGCCTCTGCATCCGAGTGGTGCTGCCATCCAACTCTGACTAGTCGGATTGTCTTGTTCCGTAGCTGACGCTCCCGGAATCCCAGAATCCGTACAGGTACCTCCTCATAAGTAGCGTCAAGCTGGAGCGGAAACGTCACCTCGGATAAAATGTGTGTAGCGTCTGGCACATATCCTCTGAGCATAGATACATGAACACGTCATGGATGTCGGTCAAGGACGGTGGAAGTGTTAGGCGATAAGCTACAGCTCCAGTCTTCTCCAGAATCTGGAACGGACTAATATACCGTGGAGCTAGCTTACCCCTAAGGCCAAAACGTTTCACCCCCTTCGTGGGTGAAACTCACAGAAAGACATGATCCCCCACAGCAAACTCTAAGGGTCTACGTCTCCGGTCAGCATAACTCTTCTGGCGATCCTGTACTGCTGATAACCTCTGTCTGATAACCCGTACTAACTCTTCCTCGTGCTGAACTCTCTGGGGTCCCAACAGCTGAGTCTCTCCGACCTCATCCCAAAGGGTGGGTGTCCAGCACGCCCTACCATACAACGCCTCAAACGGAGCCATCTGTATCGCCGAATGAAAGCCGTTGTTGTAGGCGAACTCCACCAAGTGCAAATGGTCCTCCCAACTGCCCCCAAAGTCCATCACACACGAGCGCAATAAGTCCTCCAAAGTCTGAATGGTACGCTCTGTCTGCCCGTCTATCTGGGGATGAAAAGCTGTGTTGAGACGGAGTTCGGTGCCCATAGTCCTCTGCAAACTCTGCCAGAACCGTGATGTAAAGCGTGGATCCCTATCTGAGATAATACTCAAAGGAACTCCATGCAATCTGACTATCTCCCGGCAATACATCTCTGCCAATCTATCAAGAGAATCTGTCCTCCGGATAGCTAAAAGTGAGGAGATTTGGTTAATCGGTCCACGACTACCCAAATCGCATTATGACCTTTCCTAGTCCTCGGCAAACCCACAGCGAATTCCATGGTGATATATGTTGGGCTAGAGAGGGGGGTGTGAATAGCCAAGACAAGAGATTTTGGCTCTTTTTGATCTTTCTCTGCAGTTAGGGTTAGGCAGCGGAAACAAATACAGAAACCAAATAACTGCAGAACAGAAACAGAAACCAGTCGCTAACACCTCGATGTACAAGGTTCGGGGATAACTTGCCCCTACTCCTTGGCGTGCTCGTAAGGTGAGCGATCCCTTGATCGTCGGCAGATCAAGCCCCGGTGTCCCGGATAGAACAGAGTCTCCTTCTCGGTGGAGAAACCTCTCCACAAGCTTCTCAGAATGATACAAGGTTAAGCACAGGAGAATACGAGAGGGACTCACTCAAAGATGTACAGGAACACTCAAGAGTAAGCTCTAAGAGATCTCACAGCAACAAAAAACACAGCAACACACTTGCTTCTTTGTGTTCTATTCTGTTGTCTCTTATTTTCGATCTCTTCAGCCGCTTCCTCTTAAGTGCTTCCTCACTGCCAAGTCTCATCCGCATCACTGAGCCATATCACTGAGCCATGCTTGACCCACCAACTCCACTGAGCACCCAGTCCACTGAAGTCCTCTTCAGCTGAGCCTCCGTCAGTCGCCAGCCGCTCCAATCGCCCGTTGAGACTTTGACAAGGCCACACAACCACTCCAGAGAAGGCTCCTCCTTCCTTGAGTGCTTGACACCATCCCTGTTACCTGCATACACTCCAACATAGGCTCAGCAAGGCACATCACAGGTAATGGAACAGTGTATGGTCGCGTTCAGAAACTTCTGACAACGCGTTTGAATTAATGTTCAGATACTGATCGGTCACCAGACCGATCAGTGATGACCCTGATCGATCAGGTGATCTCCTGATCGATCCAGTGACTTTCTGATCGATCACCCTGATAGATCAGAGAAAGTTCCTGATCGGTCAAAGACCGATCAGGGGTTTCAGGCCCTTAGAGTCTCAAAGCACCTGATCGGTCAGTGACCGATCAGGGAACACCTTTGATCGGTCACACTGACCGATCATGGAGCAGCTGGACCGATCAGGATAGTCCCTGATCGGTCCAGGAGGGCCCTGATCGGTCCGTATGACCGATCAGGGTCTTCTCCCTCCTACTCACTGATCGTTCATCAGAACGATCAAACCTTCCAACAGAAAGGTTGGAAAACCTTCTGTTCTCTCCCTGATCGTTCACCAGAACGATCAGGCTCCCTGGATTTCCCTGGATCGATCACCTGATCGATCCTCCAAAAAGACTCCGTGCCAACCGATCTCCAGACCGATCAGGCTCCAATTCAACTCAACCCGGCTTCACTTACCGGGGTTTCAGTCACCCGGCTTCACTCACCGGGGTTTCAATCACCTGGCTTCACTCACCAGGACCCAGCTTCACTCACCGGGATTTTTCCACCTAGCTTCACTCACTAGGACCTGGCTTCACTCACCAGGGTTTCAATCACCTGGCTTCACTCACCAGGACCCAGCTTCACTCACCGGGATTTTTCCACCTAGCTTCACTCACTAGGACCTGGCTTCACTCACCAGGGTTTCAATCACCTAGCTTCACTCACTAGGACCTGGCTTCACTCACCAGGGTTTCAATCACCCGGCTTCACTCACCGGGACCCGGCTTCACTCACCCGGATTTTTCCACCTAGCTTCACTTGCTAGGACCTGGCTTCACTCACCAGGATTTTCTTCACCTAGCTTCACTCGCTAGGACCTGGCTTCACTCACCTGGATTTTTCCACCTAGCTTCACTCGCTAGGACCTGGCTTCACTCACCAGGATTTTCTTCAATTCTTACTCAACCAAACTTAAATCGTTGTCAACACCAAAACAACAATCGGACCAGACTGCATCAACAATATATTCCCACTTCCACTCGGGAATGGGAATCCTCTGGAGGAGTCCAGAAGGTCTTTGGTGTTTTGCCTTGACCTGCTGACAAACGAGACATCTAGCAACAAAATCCGCGATGTCCCTCTTCATGCCGTTCCACCAGTAGGATCGTCTCAATTCACGATACATTTGAGTGCTACCCGAATGAATAGCAAAACGTGATCGGTGAGCCTCCTGCAGCAACTCCTCTAAGACAGGGTGCGCCTATGGTACACACAACCTTCCTCGGAAGTACAGAACACCCTCCTCATCACGTGTGAAATATGACTGCTCTCCTGAAATCGCTTGACTGCCCAGAAACTGAATATGCTAGTCACTAGCCTGAGCCTCTCTGATCCTCGTCCGAATCTCTGACTGAGCCATCAAAGTCACTAGCAGTCCTCTCTCTGTCCGAGACTGCTCCTCTAACCCTAGCTCAGAGAAACTCTGAATCAAATCTATGACCATCACTCGGTGGCATGCCAAAACAGCTCTGGACTTCCCACTGAGGGCGTCGACAACTACATTAGCTTTCCCAGGATGGTAACTAATGGTGCAGTCGTAATCCTCCAGAAACTCCATCCACCTTTTCTGTCGGAGATTCAGCTCTCGCTTAGTGAATAGATATTGAAGGCTCCTGTGGTCTATGAAGATCTCAAAGGTGACCCCATAAAGATGATGCCTCCAGATCTTCAGTGCGAAAATGATAGCAGCCAACTCTAAATCGTGAACGTGGTAGTTTCTCTCATACTTCTTCAGTTGTCGAAAAGCATAAACAACCACCCGTTCAAGCTGCATGAGTACCGCGCCCAATCCCAAGAGGGATGCATAAGTATAAAGAGTGAAATCATCCTCTCCAGAAGGCAGTACTAGAACTGGTGCAGATACAAGTCTCCGCTTCAGCTCCTGAAAGCTGGTCTCGCAGGCTTCAGTCCATACAAACTTCACGCCTTTCCTGGTCAGGCATTTAAGGGATGATGAAATGCTGGAGAAGTCTCAACCAAGCATCGGGCATAGCCAACAAAACCTAGGGAACTGCGCAAATTGGAACGATCACCCAATTCACTTCACACCCTCCCTGAGCCCTAAGTAAATCCCCGACCAAGTCCTTAATACCTATTCCCATTTCCAATCTTAGATTGGAAACGTCTAATATAACCCAGCGAGTCTCTAGGGTTCAACCTTCATCTACTGACCTACCAAATATCTAACCACCACCTCCGCGATACCTTTCCCAATATCAGCTCACCAACAAGAACGCCTCAAGTCTCTGTATCTACGGTATTACCTGCAACACACAAACCAAGAACGGTGAGTCTCACTTGCCTCATACATGAGACAATCAAGGAAGATCCTTGATAAGCACCATTTCATTGATTATTTTAATTGCTAAAATCTATGTTTGATCCATGTTTTTATTGCTTAATTATGATTTTACCCTAGGTTTTGGAACTTTATCTTATTTTGGACTTAATTGCAAAATTACACATTTTTTGGGTTATTTGGCCACTAATTTTCTGATATATTTTTGTAGGCATGAAAGGATCCTGGACCTAGGGCATATTGGGTCAAACCTGAGTCGGATGTGAACCGGATCGAATTATCAAGCCTACGATTAATCCGGGCCGTCCGATTCAAGAGCGGCTAGATCTGAGCCATCCGGGACGATCTGAAGCAATTCGAGCTAGGGTTAGGGTTGATCAGGCTCTATGATCAAGATCTGAAGGTTTCATCCCAATCAGAGCTAGATCAACCGTTGGATCAAGCAAGGAGGGCTCTAGAGCGTCCAATCACAGATAGAGTTGATCTGGACCATCCGTTGCACATCTGGAGGATCCGAGCTACCACGAGGTAGATCCTGACCCCAGATCATCATCATAAAAGTTTGGCTCCAATCAGAGCAAGATCAGCCGTTGGATCTCCTCCAATCAATCTGAGCCGTCCAATTTTTATTACTTAAGGAAAAATTTGGCCGCAGCAACCTTCGTCGCGTCTCCGCCGCTACAGTTCCCTTCTTTGAGTTCTTCGTTTTTCTTAGTGTTTTTCTCCATTTCCGGGGCGCGACCCCTCGATTCTTCATCAAAATCATCTTCTGGAGCTTTGGAGGTCAGTTTGGTTGGAGAATTAAGCTCGAATTCGCGCCGGACAGAGTTATTTGAGGGTTTCGGTGGCTCTGTGGTCCGACCACTGTCTTCTCCTCCACAATCCATTTCCAAGCTTCCGAACCATTTGTAGGGGTTCTCAAGTGGTCTCAGAAACTTCACAATTCATCATCGCAGCTCCATTATTTGAAATCGAAGGGGTTCGGATTGAAATTCCCATATGACGCAGTTTGAGCAGAGTTCACTTATCCAATCTGATTTCCACTGATTTGCTGTGCTTAGGGGTTCGAGGCCGGCTCTTGCTTGACGACCAAGAAGAATTTGAGCTTAGGGAAGATTGAGGAGTAGCTTAGATAGTTTAATTTCATTGTTTTAGCTGTTAATTTTCAGTTCTGCACATGTTTCGTTTCTGAATTGGTTTCAGATTTGGTTAATCTCGTTTTCTTAATTGTTCAGTTGTAATCTAGCTTTATTTCTTCAAGTTAAGTAGTGTAGATTGCTTGTTAGTGATCCATAGAATTTAATTTAGTTTAATTTCTGTTATTTCCTTGTGTATCAAGTTGTGCAGCCCGTATCAGCCCTGTTTGTGTACATTTCTGTTCAGTTCGAATTCTTTAGCTGGTTTCGATTCAATTCTTGTCTTGTTTAATCCCCTGAAATTAAAGATAGCATTTGGTTTGTTAATGTATTAAATCTGCTCTAGTTTTCCATTCAATTCTATTTCTGAAATTCGTTTTGATCAGCTTGGATTGATTCTGTGTGCCATTAATTCAGATGTTGTATCAAACCCCAAGTCTGCATTCTCCAAGTTTGTTTCTGCATTTTCGAGTTCAGCTCAATAAGAAGTTCCCTGTTTAGTGAAGCATCATATCAGATCTCAACTTGATCCATTGCATTTTGTTTGCTTTTGAGTGTTGCTGCATTTCGGAATTTCCATTTCTGCATCCAGATTTCAGAAAATTCTGCAACGTCAGTTTCTTTCTGCAATGTCAGTCAAATTGCCTTCAAGTTTTGTGTCAATTGTATGCTAGTTCTACCCTAGACTTGTTGATCCTTAGAATGGTAAATCGATTTCATATCAATTGTTTGTTTTGAGTTCAAGATAGGTGCTGAATTTCTGAATTCTTTACACTTCTGCACATGATCAGTTCCTGCACCTGCCTTTGTATCAAGAAAAGAGTCAACATTGATTGGAATCCACTAGCTGCAATTTCACTTGCATTGAGTCTATCCTTGAAGTCATCATCCATTCTCGCATTACAGACAGTTCTTGCATAGATTAATTGAAATCTGCACATCAAATTCTGCAGCATCAATTCTGCAAATTCTGCATTCTGATCCCTTATTAGATGTGTTTTAGTTTGATCAATCTCTAGGTTCGAAATTCTTTCAGTTCATGCATAGCATTTTATTTATACCCTTACTTTCCAGCTGCACTGATCAATTTATCTCTGAGTTGGCAATTTCCATTTCTGCATTCAGCAGCAGATTTCAGCATTTAAACTCCTCCTTTGTGTATCAAGTCCATGCCTGCAATTCAGCTCATTTTCTGCTCTTCTCAGTTGTAGTGCCCAAGTCTGTATCAGTAAAGTTTTCGGAAATGGAATTTCATTGCAATAGAAATTAGTGCTATTTGATCTTGCATCCAAATACAGTCTAACTGCCAGTTCATGCACATCAGTGGATTGTTTCTGCATGTGGTATTTCTGAATTGGAGTCATCCCTTTCTGCACAATGATTTGCTTCTGACATTTGCATTTTAATTGTTTACCTCACATCCACTTGGTTCACAGCAGTAGGTTGTTTGTCTTTGCATCTAACTTGCAGCCGAATTCCCCACTGCATTTCTGAAAATTCAGCCGTTTACTGCTGCAACATTGCAGTTTCTGCAATGCTTCAATGTTCCTGCAGATTACTGCAGTTTTGCAGTTGTGTTTGTGTCAAGTTAGCTGAAAATTCTTTCCAAGCATTGGTTTAGGTACGTGAGCTCAGTTTGTCTTGGGAATTCTGCATTTAACTTGTACCGGCCTAAATCAGTTTTCAAGTTCATATTTCTGCAAATGGTTACCTTGATCAGCCTTCCAAGCTGAATTAATCAGCTACACATTTCCTGCTCTTAACATCCTTTTGGCACATGGGTTTTTCTCCACTTGGTATCAAGTTATTTTGATCTAATTGCTTGCATTTAGGTATCAAGTTAAGTTTCGGCTTGAGTGGTGATGCTTTAAGTTTAAATCAGTTTGGAGTGTATTTTGCAATGGAAATCAGAATTGTTTGTTTTCAAAATTGCTTTAGTGCCTTGATTGAGTTTTCCATTGATTGAGTTAACCATTGTTACCACTTGTTGAGTTTCATAGTAAGCTATCCTTTTGGTTGATCCTTTGCATCATGTTTTCCATTTCGAATTGAACCCAAACCCAAATCTTTATTTGAAACCCGAAAACATAAACGACACCTAAATACGAGCTTGAATCGAACAAAGTCAACTAGTCCCCGAGAAAAATACGACCTGTGGCCCCTATATTACATTTTCATAATTTTGATTGTAAAAGGGTTTCCAGCAATTCATTCATTGATATTTAAATTTGATGAGCCCATACATTTCGTGACAAATTAATTAGTATATTTTGGGCCCGTCACTCCTCCTTAAATAGGTCAGAAAATTTTCAAACCCTAGAAAACGCTAGAACCCTCCTTCGGACATGCGTCCGAAAATTCACGGATTACGAAAACGTTCGAGAGCTAAGGCTACCACTGTCATCAGTACGGTCCAGTGACAATAGGAAACCCTAACGTCCACGTGCTAGAACCGCTAGCCCTGAGACGAGGAGATAACTCCACCCTCGTCCTCTCTGGCGCCAATGAACCACCACATGGATTGGTTTGGAGGTCCACTCGTAACCACTCCCACTTGACAACCAACGGTCTACCCCTCGGAGATCGTCCTCTATAACATACATCAGTTACGGTCAAATTCCGCCGGTGTCAGCTGCTAACACACATTCCACCGTATTCCAGCGGGTCCTGCGTCTCGACGTGCTATCGAGAATATCTAACATATACGACCTGTCTATGAGTCATAAAACCTCATAGACTAGAATAGCGTAAGTCGAGTCAACTAACCATCTTCTCATAACCCAATATTTCTCAGGTTCTCCACTCAAGGTTCAGAAACCTCTGAGTTCCAACTCCATAACATAGATGCACGCTATGTCTCACAAGTATCTCTTCATAATCACGAAGTGATTCTTCGTTCCTTGACAGTTTCCTCAACATCTTCCACCCAAAGACGGTCTAACCTCTTAAGTGATTCGCCTCAGCGCAAATCATAAGTACGTAGGTACGTCCTTGGTTCACCAACCCAAGTACAAACGATAACCCGTAAGTGTCAAGAAACTAGCTCCACACCATTTCCGAATCGGTACAAGTCACATCTGACTGTACTTTTTGGTTATCTAACCTAGCATAAAGAATTTGAGGTCAAAAATCCCACGGAAATAGGATATCTCTAACCTCTATCAAACGAGATAATAAACAACAAATATCCTCTTTGCTGTATCACAGCCGACCATGTCCTCCCGACATATCATCTAGGATATCTATAAGGAGTTGATCTCATAGCTGATAAAGTCAACTAAGATATACAACCAACCATAGGTTGTTGTCTGATTCGACCCAAGTCCCCGACTCATCAGTCGGCACTATCAAAGAATCAAAATTCTCCGCTATACAATTGAAACCACCATGTCTAACACTGCACTATACAATAGATACAAAAGAGGTAAATGAAACACATCATATACCTCGTGTCGCCTGGAGGAGTCCCGTCGCCGCCATGTCCCAATCGCGTCTATCAAGAAAACGACTCCGACATAAAATCCGAAAAAAACACCCACAGGACCACAAGGTATCTCGAGAACCTGGCTCTGATACCAAATAAATTGTCACGCCCCGAGACCCTAGGAGCCGCTGATCCAATAGAAAATCGGACAGCACCTCCCCTGTCCGACGGATAATTCACACATACACATATCACATAAAACACAACCACGCAGTTTAAATGGCCTCAGGCTTCAAATCAAACAGAATATAATATAAAACTGGGTAAACCATACCTGACTGCGGATCGGTCCGACTTACGACAAAAACACAAGGCATAAGGGTCTCACAAAAGTACAACTATACTGCCGTATAGTATGACTAAAACCCAACACCAACACGACAGCGGAAGAAAAACATAGAAAGTACTACCAACAGAAATAGATGAAAAATCCGAAGACATCTCGACGAGTACGCGAACTGGGACAGGCTCTGGGACAGGCTGTCGGGCACGCTCCAGTCAATCATCCTGAAAAAAAAACAAGAAGCTACGGGATGAGTCATAGAACTTAGCGAATATCTCTTCATATATATACAAGATATTCTAGAATAGCAACAGGGTAATAGACTACAGAAATAAACAGGTATGAGCAGTAATCAGAACAACTGCATAAGAACAATAAGAACTACCATACCAACATAGCAAAGTCGCCAAGACCAGACATGCGGGTCTCCTGTAAGTACATGTCAATCATATGAAGCATCAAGTGAAATCAAGCACAAGTAAGGACAAAATAAGCGAATAAACAAGATGTAATGACATGGTCACCCCTGTCGTCAGTCAGACATCGTCACCTATGTACGGGAGGAAGCTGAGCGGAGGCCACCCTCCGACGTAGGGCTGTGACTGCCGTCCATACTCTGCCATCACTACTCCTGAGCGATCGAGTAGACGGAATGCTGTCGGTGTAACACCCCTACTCCATGGCCTATCCCAGCGAGGTATCCATCAGCCTAAGGCCATCTGTGGAGGACATCTCTGTCTGAGTGCTACCCCTACCCCATGTATATAAATGGGGGAGAGATCTCGCCCTCTCATCTCCTGGTATATGGGCTACTCAAGGAGGGACATCTGCCTGCTACCACGCTCCGATTCACTACCCCATGAGTGCATGAGCGGAGCAGCACAGAGCACTCTACCCATACTCCGTCAACCATTAACCCGTGAGTGGCCGTATGGGTAGGTTCGTATGACTGTCGACCTAGCTCACCCAAAAGGGGCCCCTGCTCGACAGTGATGCACAGTGCAGTATGATGCATAACAACGGTGAAATAACATCTACTATCTAGTCCACCTATATCAACATGATATGCAAGGATCGTGGAAATGCACCATATCCTAATCCTACAGGTATAGGTATCACATATCAGTGTGGCACAACACATCACAAAACAAATATAAAGTCATGCACCATTCTATTACTCTATTGCTAACAAGCATATCAAATATATATATCTATGACAATTCTAAAAGAAGAGTCAGAGATACCCGCCTCAATGACGAAGATGCCGTAGAAACTCCCAAGAATATCCACACAGTGGACCAAATAGCCGAATCAATATCTGTATCAAAACAAAATTAGCTATCAGACCAATATGATAGCCATAAACCGTACTAACCCCGACTATGTAATGGGTTCGATACTGTTCAGTTAGTCCAAACCCAGGTTCGATTATGCTAGGTTTCTAACCGAGTAGCTCCTCAACTGAGCTAGCTACAACCAAAACTTATTCCCAAAGACCAAACAATTCTATCATGGTCAATCCAAGAAATAGAAATTGATATAGCAAGGGAAACAAACACGTATCATCTACCCGTGCTAATCCCTCTACTGATTAATCCAACATCAGTACAAGATCAACAGAAACACCTATAAACTCGTCCAAACTGTTTCAAATTCATCCAATTTTTTCCATGCTCGAATAGCAACAGAACAAGATGAACTAATAGCTAACGTCCTATCACAGGATCTCAATCGCAACAAAAGATCAAACTGGAAACAAAATTCACAAGAGTCCCAACTAAAGATCTGATCATCGAGAACACCAGATGGAAACCAACCACCATCCAATCACTCGAGATCACTAACCAAAAGAAACCATAGGAGGATTAGCAACGCATACCAATCCTAGATGCAAACTACCAATCAATCAACAAATCCCGAAGCCAATACAACACGAAACCCTAGTTCATGATCAAGAACAGATTCTTACCTAGATCCGACGCTTATGGTTGTGAGCGAGAAGGGAAGCAACTCAACGTAACGGCAGGGAGACAACTCAGGACTGAGTTTGGGGTCGGCCTGTGCTCGCTGTCTGGAAGGAGAAAAGGGCGTTAGATCGGCGGAGAATAAAGGAGGAGGAGATGAAGAGGTAGGAGCAGCAAACCTCTATCTGCCCCCAATCCCGTGATCCGCCGCAAGAGGAAGGAGAGGAATCGGCGATTCCCTGCCCTAGGCTCGCGAAGTAAGAAGAAGAATCGGGCTTGGCTTCGATCTAGGGCTCGCGAGGGGGAAAAATAGAAGTCGGCGTGGCTGCAGTGAATGAGGAGAAGAAAAGGAAACGGGAGGAAATTTCTGCCGCAGGGAGAAGAAAAGGAAAGCAATTAATGGGCTGCCTTTTTGCAAAAACCCCCCTAAAGATGTCCTATTTACTTTATATCCTTAATTCAACCCTTTTTGCCTTTAACCCCTCTAAGTTTTCCGTATTTTAACATTCTCCCCCACCAATAAAAATTTGGTCCCCAAATTTATCATTAGTAGTAGTAGATACTAGCAACAGTATATATATGAAGTACGCATGCTGAGATCAACTAACAATACATAACTCAGTCGAATAAATGGGGATATCGAGCTCAGATAGTGTCCTCGAGCTCCCAAGTCGCCTCTGCATCCGAGTGGTGCTGCCATCCAACTCTGACCAGCGGGATTGTCTTGTTCCGTAGCTGACGCTCCCGGAATCCCAAGATCCGTACAGATACCTCTTCATAAGTACTGTTAAACTGGAGCAGAACAGACACCTCAAATAAAATATGTGGCGTCTGGCACGTATCCTCTAAGCATAGATACATGGAACACGTCGTGGATGCCGGTCAAGGACGGGGGAAGTGCTAGGCGATAAGCTACAGCTCCAATCCTCTCCAAAATCTGGAATGGGCTAATATACCGTGGAGCTAGCTTACCTCTGATACCAAAACGTTTCACCCCATTCGTGGGTGAAACTCGAAGAAAGACATGGTCACCCACAGCAAACTCTAAAGGTCTGCGTCTCCGGTCAGCATAACTCTTCTGGCGATCCTGTGCTGCTGATAACCTCTATCTGATAACCCGTACTAACTCTGCCTCGTGCTGAACTCTCTGGGGTCCCAACAGCTGAGTCTCTCCGACCTCATCCCAAAGGGTGGGTGTCCAGCACGCCCTACCATACAACGCCTCAAACGGAGCCATCTGTATCGCCGAATGAAAGCCGTCGTTGTAGGCGAACTCCACCAAGTGCAAATGGTCCTCCCAACTGCCCCCAAAGTCCATCACACACGAGCGCAATAAGTCCTCCAAAGTCTGAATGGTACGCTCTGTCTGCCCGTCTATCTGGGGATGAAAAACTGTGTTGAGCCGGAGTTCGGTGCCCATAGTCCTCTGCAAACTCTGCCAGAACCGTGATGTAAAGCGTGGATCCCTATCTGAGATAATACTCAAAGGAACTCCGTGTAATCTGACTATCTCCCGACAGTACATCTTTGCCAATCTATCAAGAGAATCTGTCCTCCGGATAGCTAAAAGTGAGGAGATTTGGTTAATCGGTCCACGACTACCCAAATTGCATCATGACCTTTCCTAGTCCTCGGCAAACCCACAGTGAATTCCATGGTGATATATTCCCACTTCCACTCGGGAATGGGAATCCTCTGGAGGAGTCCAGAAGGTCTTTGGTGTTTTTCCTTGACCTGTTGACAAACGAGACATCTAGCAACAAAATTCGCGATATCCCTCTTCATGTCGTTCCACCAATAGGATCGTCTCAATTCACGATACATCCGAGTGCTACCCGGATGAATAGCAAAACGTGATCGGTGAGCCTCCTGCAGCAACTCCTCTAAGACAGGGTGCGCCTCTGGTACACCAAACTTCCTCGGAAGTACAGAACACCCTCCTCATCACGTGTGAAATCCGACTGCTCTCCCGAAATCGCTTGGCTGCCCAGAAACTGAATATGCTGGTCACTGGCCTGAGCCTCTCTGATCCTCGTCCGAATCTCTGACTGAGCCATCAAAGTCACTAGCAGTCCTCTCTCTGTCCGAGACTGCTCCTCTAACCCCAGCTCAGAGAAACTCTGAATCAAATCTATGACCATCACTCGGTGGCATGCCAAAACAGTTCTGGACTTCCCACTGAGGGCGTCGGCAACTACATTAGCTTTCCCAGGATGGTAACTAATGGTGCAGTCGTAATCCTCCAGAAACTCCATCCACCTCTTCTGTCAGAGATTCAGCTCTCGCTGAGTGAATAGATACTGAAGGCTCCTGTGGTCTGTGAAGATCTCAAAGGTGACCCCATAAAGATGTGCCTCCAGATCTTCAGTGCGAAAATGATAGCAGCCAACTCTAAATCGTGAACGGGGTAGTTTCTCTCATACTCCTTCAGCTGCCGAAAAGTATAAACAACCACCCGTTCAAGCTGCATAAGTACCGCGCCCAGTCCCAGGAGAGATGCATCAGTATACAGAGTGAAACCCTCCTCTCTAGAATGCCATACAAGAACTGGCGCAGATACCAGCCGCCGCTTCAGCTCCTGAAAGCTGGTCTCGCAGGCTTCAGTCCATACAAACTTCACGCCTTTCCTGGTCAGGCGTTTAAGGGATGATGAAATGCTGGAGAAGTCTCAACCAAGCATCGGGCATAGCCAACAAAACCCAGGGAACTGCGCAAATTGGAACGATCACCCAATTCACTTCACACCCTCCCTGACCCCTAAGTAAATCCCCGACCAAGTCCTTAATACCTATTCCCATTTCCAATCTTAGATTGGAAACGTCTAGTATAACCCAGCGAGTCTCTAGGGTTCAACCTTCATCAACTGACCTACCAAATATCTAACCACCACCTCCGTGATACCTTTCCCAATATCATCTCACCAACAAGAACGTCTCAAGTCTCTGTATCTACGGTATTACCTGCAACACACAAACCAAGAACGGTGAGTCTCACTTGCCTCATACATGAGACAATCAAGGAAGCTCCTCCGTAAATAGGTCAGAAAATTTTCAAACCCTAGAAAATGCTAGAACCCTCCTTCGGACATGCGTCCAAAAATTCTTGGATTACGGAAACGTCCGAGAGCTAAGGCTACCACTGTCATTAGTACGGTCCAGTGACAATAGAAAACCCTAACGTCCACGTGCTAGAACCGCTAGCCCTGAGACAAGGAGATAACTCCACCCTCGTCCTCTCTGGTGCCAATGAACCACCACATGGACTAGTTTGGAGGTCCACTCGTAACCACTCCCACTTGACAACCAACGGTCTACCCCTTGGAGACCGTCCTCTATAACATACATCAGTTACGGTCAAATTCCGTCGGTGTCAGCTGCTAACACACATTCCACTGTATTCCAGCGGGTCCTGCGTCTCGACGTGCTATCGAGAATATCTAACGCATACGACCTGTCTATGAGTCATAAAACCTCATAGACTAGAATAGCGTAAGACGAGTCAACTAACCATCTTCTCATAACCCAATATTTCTCAGGTTCTCCACTCAAGGTTCAGAAACCTCTGAGTTCTAACTCCATAACATAGATGCACGCTATGTCTCACGAGTATCTCTTCATAATCACGAAGTGATTCTTCGTTCCTTGATAGTTTCCTCAACATCTTCCACCCAAGGACGGTCTAACCTCTTAAGTGATTCGCCTCAGCGCAAATCATAAGTATGTAGGTACATCCTTGGTTCACCAACCCAAGTACAACCGATCACCCGTAAGTGTCAAGCAACTAGCTCCACACCATTTTCGAATCGGTACAAGTCACATCTGACTGTACTTTTTGGTTATCTAACCTAGCATAAAGAATCCGAGGTCAAAAATCCCACGGAAATAAGATATCTCTAACCTCTATCAACCGAGATAATAAACAACAAATATCCTCTCTGCTGTATCACAGCCGACCATGTCCTCCCGACATGTTATCTAGGATATCTATCAATAACTGAAGCTCCATGAGCTAAAAGGAGTTGATCTCATAGCTGATAAAGTCAACTAAGATATACAACCAACTATAGGTTGTTGTCTGATTCGACCCAAGTCCCCGACTCATCAGTCGGCACTATCAGAGAATCAACATTCTCCGTTATACAATTGAAACCACCATGTCTAACACTGCACTATACAATAGATACAAAAGAGGTAAATGAAACACATCATATACCTCGTGTCGCCTGGAGGAGTCCCGTCGACGCCATGTCCCAATCACGTCTATCGAGAAAACGACTCCGACATAAAATCCGAAAAAACACCCACAGGACCACAAGGTATCTCGAGAACCTTGCTCTGATACCAAATAAATTGTCACGCCCCGAGACCCCAGGAGCCGCTGATCCAATAGAAAATCGGACAGCACCTCCCCTGTCCGACGGACAATTCACACATACACATATCACATAAAACACAACCACGCAGTTTAAATGGCCTCAGGCCTCAAATCAAGACAGAATATAATATAAAACTGGGTAAACCATACCTGACTGCGGACCGGTCCGACATACGACAAAAACACAAGGCATAAGGGTCTCACAAAAGTACAACTATACTGCCGTATAGTATGGCTAAAACCCAACACCAACACGACAGCGGAAGAAAAACATAGAAAGTACTACCAACAGAAATAGACGAAAAATCCGAAGACATCTCGACGAGTACGCAAACTGGGACAGGCTGTCGGGCACGCTCCAGTCAATCATCCTGAAAAAAAAAATAAGGAGTTGCGGGATGAGTCATAGAACTCAGCGAATATCTCTTCATATATATACAAGATATTCAAGAATAGCAACAGGGTAATAGACTACCGAAATAAACAGGTATGGGCAGTAATCAGAACAACTGCATAAGAACAATAAGAACTACCATACCAACATAGCAAAGTCGCCAAGACCAGACATGCGGGTCTCCTGTAAGTACATGTCAATCATATGAAGCATCAAGTGAAATCAAGCACAAGTAAGGACAAAATAAGCGAATAAACAAGATGCAATGACATGGTCACCCCTGCCGTCGGTCAGACATCGTCACCTATGTACGGGAGGAAGCTGAGCGGAGGTCACCCTCCGACGTAGGGCTGTGACTGCCGTCCATACTCTGCCATCACTACTCCTGAGCGATCGAGTAGACGGAATGCTACCGGTGTAACATCCCTACTCCATGGCTTATCCCAGCGAGGTATCCATCAGCCTAAGGTCATCTGTGGAGGACATCTCTGTCTGAGTGCTACCCCTACCCCATGTATATAAATGGGGGAGAGATCTCGCCCTCTCATCTCCTGGTATATGGACTACTCAAGGAGGGACATCTGCCTGCTACCACGCTCCGATTCACTACCCCATGAGTACATGAGCGGAGCAGCACAGAGCACTCTACCCATACTCCGTCAACCACTAACCCGTGAGTGGCCGTATGGGTAGGTCCATATGACTGTCGACCTAGCTCACCCAAAAGGGGCCCCTGCTCGACAGTGATGCACAGTGCAGTATGATGCATAACAACGGTGAAATAACATCTACTATCTAGTCCACCTATATCAACATGATATGCAAGGATCGTGGAACATGCACCATATCCTAAATCCTACAGGTATAGGTATCACATATCAGTTGTGGCACAACCAGCATCAACAAAACAAATATAATAGTCATGCCACCATTCTATTACTCTATTGCTACACAAGCATATCAAATATATATATATCTGTGACAATTCTAAAAGAAGAGTCAGAGATACCGGCCTCAATACGACGAAGTCCATGCACGTAGGAAACTCCCAAGAATATCCGCCACCAGTGGACTCCAAATAGCCGAATCAATTATCTGTATCACAACACAAAATTTTAGCTATCATGACCAATATTGAATAGCTAGACAAATCCTTAAACCGTACTAACCCCGACTATGTAATGGGTTCGATACTGTTCAAGTTAGTCCAAAACCCAGGTTCGATTACGCTAGGTTTCTAACCGAGTAGCTCCTCAACTGAGCTAGCCACAACCAAAACTTATTCCCAAAGACCAAACAATTCTATCATGGTCAATCCAAGAAATAGAAATTTGATATAGCAAGGGAAACAAAACACGTATCATCTACCCGTGCTAATCCCTCTACTGATTAATCCAACATCAGTACAAGATCAACAGAAACACCTATAAACTCGTCCAAACTGTTTCAAATTCATCCAATTTTTTTCCATGCTCGAATAGCAACAGAACAAGATGAAATAATAGCATATACGTCCTATTCCTCGTCGACACCAATCTCAAACAACAACCACTGATCAACCGAAACAAAATTCACAAGAGTCCCAACTAAAGATCTGATCATTCGAGAACACCGAGATGGAAACCAACCAACTCATCCAATCACTCGAGATCAACTAACCAAAAGAAACCATTAGGAAGGATTAGCAACGCATACCAATCCTAGATCCAAACTACCAAATCGAATCAACAAATCCCGAAGCCAATACAACACGAAACCCTAGTTCATGATCAAGAACAGATTCTTACCTAGATCCGACGCTTATGGTTGTGAGCGAGAAGGGGATCAACTCAACGTGACGGCAGGGAGACAACTCAGGACTGAGTTTGGGGTCGGCCTGTGCTCGCTGTCTGGAAGGAGAAAAGGGTGTTAGATCGGCGGAGAATGAAGGAGGAGGAGATGAAGAGGTAGGAGCAGCAAACCTCTATCTGTCCCCGATCCCGTGATCCGCCGCAAGAGGAAGGAGAGGAATCGGCGATTCCCTGCCCTAGGCTCGCGAAGTAAGAAGAAGAATCGGGCTTGGCTTCGATCTAGGGCTCGCGAGGGGGAAAAATAGAAGTCGGCGTGGCTGCAGTGAATGAGGAGAAGAAAAGGAAACGGGAGGAAATTTCTGCCGCAGGGAGAAGAATAGGAAAGCAATTAATGGGCTGCCTTTTTGCAGAAAAACCCCCTAAAGATGTCCTATTTACTTTATATCCTTAATTCAACCCTTTTTGCCTTTAACCCCTCTAAGTTTTCCGTATTTTAACACTCCCCTACTCGTTCCTAAAGCTCCTTGGTTTGAAGTCAGCATGGACTTCGTATTGGAATTACCTCGCGCTCAATGAGCCTCAGATTCAGTTTTTGTTGTGGTTGACAGATTCTCAAAGATGATACATTTTGTGCTTGCAAGAAAACTATGGATGCTACCCGGATTACCCATCTTCATTTTAAGGAGATCGTGTGTTTACATGGCATTCCTCGATCCATGACTTCAGATCAAGATACCAAGTTCATCAGTAACTTCTAGAGAAGCTTATGGGGAAAATTGGGCGCACAATTAAACTTTAGCAGTGCTTACCACGCTCAAATAGATGGGCAAACCAAGATGGCGAATCGGAGTCTAGGTAATCTTCTGAGATACCTCACAGATACTAAAACAAAGCAGGGAGACTTAGTGTTACCTCAAGTAGAGTTTACTTACAACAGATTGAGAAATAACACCACAAGATTGAGTCCTTTTGAGATTGTTTATGGGCGGAATCCATCGAGGGTTCTAGATTTAGCCCCTGTTCCGCGAGTAGGCCAAATCAATCCTAATGAGGATGAGATGAAGAGCATCTTCTCCTAAAGTAGATGAGATGAAGAGCATCTTCAGGGTATTCATGAGCAGGTGAAACTGACAATTATTGAAATTAATACCAAGTATAAGGCTTGGGTCGATAGTCATCGTCGATGTCTACTTTTTGAGATTGGAGATATTGTTTGGGTTGTTTTAAATAGTAATCGTTTTCTTGTTGGAGAGTACAATAAGCTGAAGGATCGAATGATTAGACCGTGCAAGAGACTTCAAAAGATCATGACAATGCTTATAGACTGTGCTTTCCTAGTCATTTGAAGACGATTGATGTCTTTAATGTGAAACACTTAACTCCGTACTCGATGAATATTGACGAAGTTATTATGAACTCGAGGGCGAGTTCTTTTCAACCCGAGGAGACTAATGGAGACCCAACCAATGTTAAAGCCAACTTTTAAACTTCAAAAGGGTGCAACTTTTAAACTTCAAAAGGGTGCAACTTTTAACTCAGGACTTGGAATCAAGCTTTGTCAACGATCACGCGTCTAAAATTTGAAAAGACATTTATTGTGGGTAAAACCGTAATTGTCAATTTTTAGGACCTTGATTCCACTATTTAAACCCTTTTCGGAGCACTTTATCATTTTTTGTAATTTTCATTTTTATGTATTTAGGATAATTTTGGTATTTTTGATATTTATAGGAGAGGATTTGTCTTTATTCGTATCCTATTTTGAGTTAAGATCTTCAAGTTAATTATTTTCCTTGTCGGATAAAAATTAATTCCTTTATTTGTAAGATTGGAATTAAGATTATTTTTATTGTAATTTATTTTTTCTTTATTAGGGTCTTAGACTATAATATAAATAAGAGTCCTGTTAAGTGTTGGGGATCGTCCCCTATTAGTAATAAATATTCTTATTGTAGTAAAACTCGGAGAACAGTGCTGTTTCCTCTTCGTTTCTAGGAGAATCCTCTACTTATTCTTCTCCTCTATATTCCTTTCTCGTTTGCATGCAGGATAATCGCTATCCTGCACAACATCAGAATTGCGGATGTCTTATAGAACTTTGTTTTTAGGTTATGGTTATATCATTTAGGATTACATCTTTATAATTTAGGAGTTAAATTATAATATTAAGTATAAAAAAATTAAATATACACGAGATGAGTAATATAAAATTATATATATATATATATATATATATATAATATATATATATATATATATATATAACGTACTTAGGCTCATGGACATGTGTGGATCATGCACAATTTTTTTAGATTTTTTGGATTAATATTTTTTAAGCTCTCAGTTATACGAATAAGATTTTACTTTTAGAGTTTAATGATTGAGTTATAGTATTAAATATTAAAAAAAATTTAAATCATAAAATTTGTTAAGTTTTACATAGAGTTCATGCTATAACATCTTTAGCATCATGTGTGTATTTTGTTGATCATGAAATTTGATTTTGAGATTTAAGACCGATTGAGTGAACAATTAATTAGAATGGTTAAATACATTTAAAAAAGATTATGAATATATTGGCTTCTTTCCTATGCATTAAAATGGATAGTGGAAGCCTTAATACAAGTCTCTGCAGCTCCTCTCCCAGAATCAATATTAAAATATGTCTTATTTATCTTCGTTTATATATAATTTAAAAGCGAACTACGAGAAATAAGTAGGAGCAAAATCAATTTTTAGGATGACAGCTTTGCAACAATACTAAGAGATGTCTTTTAACTAAATTGAGTGATAATATTTTTGAAAAAAAATTATATTTTATAATATCAAATTTTCTTTCTCCCTTCAAATTGACTCGAAAACTTTTATTCCAAGTAACACTCAACTCAAACTCGTCTATCATCAAATCCACACTAAGATATGCCTTTTTAGAACTCCCAAATTATTAGAGATATTTTGTTTTCTTAAATACAATTCTATAAGAAAACACCAAATAATACAAGACACAAATGTATATCAAAATTGCCACCTTTTTCTTGTCAAAGTAGCATTGTTGTTAACAACAATCTTGCTATTAGCAAGATAAGCAAAAAATCTATCTATTAATATCTATAAAACACAATTTTACATGTAGACGTGGCATTCACAGGGAGCTTAGAATTTCCGCCTAAATCGAATATAAATTTTCTAAATAAAAAATTTATAATTAAAAATACAAATTCAAAAGAAAATATATAATTACAGGTCCTAAAAAGAAAAATTCAGATCTTAATCCAAAATTAAAATTTTAAAAAATAATTTATCAAATTCAAAAAATACAATTTCAAATTTTAATTTGAAATTGTATTTTAAAATTTCCAATTAAAAAAGATAATTTCAAATTTTAATTTGAAATTGTATTTTAAAAATTCCAAAATTAAAATTTTAAATAAGTTATAATGATTACAGTAAAATACATAAAAAAATAAATTTAATTTAATTTTAATGAAATATAGGCCTTTAGCTTCCCTTAAGTTGATGTAAGAAAAATGATAGTCCCACATCTGAAGTTACCAAGGCGAATTACACAGAGCAATTATAAAAATGGACAAAGAATGAAAAAACAACTCATACCTTTCTCGGCCTTTTGGCTAAGATCAAGTGTAGTATCTGTTCTTATCAGTTTAATATTTGATATATGGGTCATTGGTCCACTTTGATATTAAATTAATTTTTATATGTGGGATGACCCATCATAGTAGCTTGCTACTAGGGTTTTCATGTGTCGCCTATGTGTTGCACTATAGCACAGGCCTGACACACCCTTATCAAAGTAAAGTAAACTTTAGATCGCATCCACATCCACCACCCTTATTAAACTTATAATCGACATTAATATCTTATATTATAAAAAATAATATTATATCTTAAATTAACATGAATCCATGATGAAATAAAATTACTTTTTATTTTAATTTTTCATTTAATAATAAAAATTGATATATATATATATTATCACTAAATATGTTATTTGAATTGTGTATGATTCCCGTGCATCACACGGGTATTATACTAGTATATATATATATTACATACCTGGGCTCGGACATGTGTGGACCGTGAACAATTTTTTTATAGATTTTTTGGATAAATTTTTTTAATTTTTTTTTGATTTACAAGAGGTATCCAGGCTTGCGCCCGACTAATCCGCTTGGTTGACCGGCCCTGCCCCACAACCTCAGTTATGCCAATAAGATTTTATTTTTAGAGTTTAGTGGTTGAATTATAATATTAAGTAAAAAAAATTTAAATTGAAAAATTTGTTAAGTTTTGCATAGAGTTTACGCTGTAACATCTTTAGCATCGTGTGTGTATTTTGTTGATCATGAAATTTGATTTTGAGATTTAAGAGTGATTGAGTGAACAATTAATTAAAATGGTAAAATACATTTAAAAAAAATATATGAATATATGGGCTTCTTTCTCTGTATTAAAATGGATAGTGGAAGCCTTAATACAAGCCTCCGCGGCTCCTCACCTAGAATCAATATTAAAATATGTCTTGATTTATTTTCGTTTATATATAATCTGTAAACGAACTATAAAAAATATGTAAGAGCGTAATCAATTTTTAGGATGACAGCTTTGCAACAATACTAAGAGATGTCTTTTAACTAATTTGAGTGATACTATTTTTGACAAAAAAAAATTATATTTTATAATATCAAATTTTCTTTCTCCCTTCAAATTGACTCGAAAACTTTTATTCCAAGTAACACTCAACTCAAACTCGTCTATTATCAAATCCACACTAAGATATGCCTTTTTAGAACTCCCAAATTAATAGAGATATTTTGTTTTCTTAAATACAATTCTATAAGAAAACACCAAATAATACAAGACACAAATGTATATCAAAATTGCCACCTTTTTCTTGTCAAAGTACCATTGTTGTTAACAACAATCTTGCTATTAGCAAGATAAGCAAAAAAATCTATTAATATCTATAAAACACAGTTTTACATGTAGACGTGACATTCACAAAGAGCTTAGAATTTCCACCTAAATCGAATATAAATTTTCTAAATAAAAAATTTATAATTAAAAATACAAATTCAAAAGAAAATATATAATTACAGATCCTAAAAAGAAAAATTCAGATCTTAATCCAAAATTAAAATTTTAAAAAATAATTTATCAAATTCAAAAAAGATAATTACAAATTTTAATTTGAAATTATATTTTAAAATTTCCAAAATTAAAATTTTAAATAAGTTATAATGATTACATTAAAATACATAAAAAATAAATTTAATTTAATTTTAATGAAATATAGGTCTTTAGCTTCCCTTAAGTTGATGTAAGAAAAATGATAGTCACACATCTGATGTTAACAAGGCGAATTACACACAGAACAATTATAAAAATGGACAAAAAATGATAAAACAACTCATACTTTTCTCGGCCTTTTGGCTAAGATCAAGTGTAGTATCTGTTCTTATCAGTTTAATATCTAATATGTGGGTCATTGGTCAACTTTGATATTAAATTAATTTTTATATGTGGGATGACCCATCACAGTAGCTTGCTACTAGGGTTTTCATGTGTCGCCTGTGTGTTGCACTATAGCACAGGTCTGGCACACCCCTATCAAAGTAAAGTAAACTTTAGATCGCATCCACATCCACCATCCTTATTAAAAACTTATAATCGCCATTAATATCTTATCTATCTATTAATATCTATAAAATACAGTTTTACATATAGACATGGCATTCACAGGGAGCTTAGAATTCCCGCCTAAATCGAATATAAATTTTCTAAATAAAAAATTTATAATTAAAAATACAAATTCAAAATAAAATATATAATTACAGATCCTAAAAAGAAAAATTCAGATCTTAATCCAAAATTAAAATTTTAAAAAATAATTTATCAAATTCAAAAAAAAATAATTTCAATTTTTAATTTAAAATTGTATTTTAAAATTTCCAAAATTAAAATTTTAAATAAGTTATAATGATCACAGTAAAATACATAAAAAATAAATTTAATTTAATTTTAATGAAATATAGGCCTTTAGCTTCCCTTAAGTTGATGTAAGAAAAATGATAGTCCCACATCTGAAGTTACCAAGGCGAATTACACACAGAGCAATTATAAAAATGGACAAAGAATGATAAAACAACTCATACCTTTCTCGGTCTTTTGGCTAAGATCAAGTGTAGTATCTGTTCTTATTAGTTTAATATCTGATATGTGGATCATTGGTCCACTTTGATATTAAATTAATTTTTATATGTGGGATGACCCATCACAGTAGCTTGCTACTAGGGTTTTCATGTGTCGCCTGTGTTAGGGTGTCAATTCGGGTCAGGTCGGGTTCGGGTCGGGTTGGGGAAAATTTTTTTTTTTAACTTCCAACCCGAACCTGACCCGAACCCGATTTCAATCCGAAACACCCAAACCCGAACTCGAACCTGACCAACCCAACCAACCCGAACCCGACCCGAATAACTCGAAAAAACCGATTCAAAACCTCTTTTTTCGCTATTGAAAATTTTTTTTTAACTCCCAACCCGAACCTGACCCAAACCCGATTTCAATCCGAAACACCCAAACCCGAACTCGAACCTGACCAACCCAACCAACCCGAACCCGACCCGAATAACCCGTAAAAACCGATTCAAAACCTTTTTTTCCGCTATTTTTCTTATAATTCTTCACTTTTATCTCAATACTCCATCATGATCATACTAATATTGATATTAATATACATAAAAATATCATAATTTTCAAAATAAAAATTGATTTAATGCCAAAAAATCCACTAAACTTTAAATTCGGGTCAACCCGAACCCGACCCGAACCCGACCCGAAAATTTTCAACCCGAAACCCTCTAACCCGAACCCGACCTGAACCCAAAAAGTTTCAACCCGAACCCGATTTTTTTCGGGTGGATTCGGGTTGGGTTGTCGGGTCGTGTTGATTTTTGACACCCCTAGCCTGTGTGTTGCACTATAGCTCAGGCCTAGCACACCCCTATCAAAGTAAAGTAAACTTTAGATCGCATCCACATCCACCACCCTTATTAAACTTATAATCATCATTAATATCTTATATTATAAAAAATAATATTATATCTTAAATTAACATGAATCCATGATGAAATAAAATTACTTTTTATTTTAATTTTTCATTTAATAATAAAAATTGAGATATATATATATATATATATATATATATATATATATTATCACTAAACATGTTATTTGAATTGTGTAAGATTCCCGTACATCGCACGAGTATTATACTAGTATATATATATATTACATACCTGGGCTCGGACATGTGTGGACTGTGCACAATTTTTTTATAGATTTTTTGGATAAATTTTTTTAATTTTTTTTGATTTACAAGGGGTATTCAGGTTTGCGCCCGACTAATCCGCTTGGCTGACCGGCCCTGCCCACAATCTCAGTTATGCCAACAAGATTTTATTTTTAGAGTTTAGTGGTTGAATTATAATATTGAGTAAAAAAAATTTAAATCGAAAAATTTGTTAAGTTTTGCATAGAGTTTACGCTGTAACATCTTTAGCATCGTGTGTGTATTTTGTTGATCATGAAATTTGATTTTGAGATTTAAGAGGGATTGAGTGAACAATTAATTAAAATGGTAAAATACATTTAAAAAAAATATGAATATATGGGCTTCTTTCTCTGCATTAAAATGGATAGTGGAAGCCTTAATACAAGCCTCCGGGGCTCCTCACCTAGAATCAATATTAAAATATGTCTTGATTTATTTTCGTTTATATATAATCTGAAAATGAACTATGAAAAATATGTAAGAGCATAATCAATTTTTAGGATGACAGCTTTGCAACAATACTAAGAGATGTCTTTTAACTAATTTGAGTGATACTATTTTTGACAAAAAAAATTATATTTTATACTCGAAAACTTTTATTCCAAGTAACACTCAACTCAAACTCGTCTATCATCAAATCCACACTAAGATATGCCTTTTTAGAACTCCCAAATTAATAGAGATATTTTGTTTTCTTAAATACAATTCTATAAGAAAACACCAAATAATACAAGACACAAATGTATATCAAAATTGCCACCTTTTTCTTGTCAAAGTAGCATTGTTGTTAACAACAATCTTGCTATTAGCAAGATAAGCAAAAAATTTAACTAACAAATAATTTTTAAAAAAAACTAAAAATCAATAATAGGCTCTCCTATCGTCAAATTTCTCTCCACTGTCCACTTCGAATTAAACAATTTCGCGACGATAAATTTGAAAATTTTATTCACGTTAATATTGTGAATTGCACTCGAGAAAAATAAAGGTGAACCCATCGCTCTTGCATATGCTCTAGCCTGAAAATAAAGTACACAAAATAAGTAATTATCATGTTTGTGTATATATAAATCGTTTATGAGAGAAATTTACTTGATTCGATATTGCCCATTGCATCTCGATGGGAAGCTGAACAAACTCATCGAATTTGGTTCCTACCAAGATAGGAATCGCCTTCTGAATTGTAGCAAAAAGAGAATGAAAAGAATTTAGTACATTCGACTAGGGGAGCAAGGAGCTAGATACATGTATTTATACAAATTAAATACCTTGTTCCATCTCCGGGCTCGGTGATACCATGAAACAACACTGAAATAAGATGACACACGCCATTTGATCTCATGAACATGCTAACAAATTAAAATGTGGATAAAGGAAATACTAACTTGTTGAGTGATGATCGATTTGTGAGATCGAACATTATGAGGACCGATACGGCATCTTTACAAGCAATGGGAACATCATCAAGATGTTGATCGTCACCTTCGAGTATATATAAACAAATCATCATATAATCATTTTTCGACTTATAAAAAAAATTGAAATGCGATAAAATAGGATTTTTACCCACTATATCCCAAATCCTAAAGGCAATTTTCCCTCCCTTTGTTGTGAAAATCTTGTCCATTTGATTTAGCTCTTCCATTTTCACTCCTTTACTTTCCTTCGTCTCTCCCACACACTTGGTCTATCAAATATCAAATGATATCGATAAGAATAGAAAATTAAGAGACATTAAAAAAATTTGTGGCATTTGTACCGACCGCAAAGCTTGTTTTTCCGATATCACAATCTCCGAGGAGGCTAATCTTCAATGCCAACATATCTTGATCCACCTCAACACTTGGGCACTTCGATTCAGTAGCCACTTCTACATTGAAGACATCTTTCACTGCATCCGACTTTGTGGGATGACTTCGTTTCATTTTTTTGTATTGGCCATCACAATTCGGTGATGAGCAAGATAAGAGCTTTTTATGGATCGCATGTGAGAGGCGACTAAAAAGAAGGCTCCATCGAGCCTCAAAGCGTGCCAAGGACTTGTTGATGCGAGGCATAGCGAAACGATATTACTTGTGAGGTCGATGGATGGAGGAGTCGGCTAGTTGATGGCCAAATGGCCATCAACAAGCAAGCGACGATATAGAGAGAGAGCCAACCACTCTTATTCACTCTCTCTTGCATCCCTTGCCTTTTATACTAGTGTGTGAACTTTCTCGTTCATTCGATCATTAAGGTACATGTTTGACCAATCTTAAGAAATATGCAAATGGTTGGTGGAAAATGGAAGGCTTCTTTGTCTTTGATAAATAAAAAAGGAATTTTTTCACTCCACAATGATGATTTGTATGGATTAGATGATATTGTTCAATGTAAGAATGATTTATAAAAAACAATATAGAGGAAAGTCTCATTAATTAATTATTTTTTAACTAAGAGATTTAAAGAATAATGATGCATGTGTCAGATTGAGAGAGCCTCCACGTGTCTCCTCGAAGGTCCAAATATATTTATGTGGATAACAAGAGTCAAGATGAAAATAACTTATCTTGACCGGCCATAATAGGAGAATTAAACTTATAACCAGTTGAGGGTGTGACTGACTCAATTTAATCGAACAGGTGAAGTAGGTGATGGTCGCTTGGGCGTCATCTAGGCCAGGCATCATGCCTGGTCGGGTGACACCACTCCCAGATGGGTGATCCTAAGTCAGTTGCTCCTTGATCGTATAAGTCGGGTGTTCGACGGACGATATATAGATCTCTCAAGGGTAACCTTCTGACTTATACAATGCTTAGATCAGGTATGATACCCAGATTGACTATAGGGTGCATTCCTTCACTGGATCTCACAGTTTATAAAATAGGCAATCCCCTTATGCCTATGAGATGGGCTTAGCCTATTTCTGTCCTAGTGATATGATACTTTCTTGGATGATCCCTCAAGCCCGCATTCATAATTAATACCTATGCATATCGTTAATGTATTGAAGATAAAGAGTTAGTGAGAATAATAGACAATCATTAATGTGTTGGGAGATGTAAAGCCAATAATAATGGTAAGAAGGTCATTAATGTAGAAGAGATTAAGAGCTAGAGAAAATAGCATAAAAGAACACTTCAGGTGCAAAGAGAAGCAAGGTTTTTCTAATCTAAATTAAACTCTCCACTATTCGTTATTCTTCCATCTTCTTACTGGTTCTTACATGAGTGCCAGAGTGGCAATGTTCGGACACCCGCAACACCATTCTAATCCTCTTCTTTAGTTTTTGTTGATTTTCAGGTGCACCAGATGATGATGATTTCTCCCCTTGAGCTCTTCCTCTTTGCAATTCCAACGGTAGCAATTGGCACATCCACGACTTTACTGGTGGATCATTTTCCAAAAGTCTTGACGCAAGATCAAATAACTTTTATCTATATATATATATATATATATATATATATATATATGGCACGGTCAATTCAACAATCATGTATAGCTGGAAATCAAGTTAAATCGAGCTCAAGTCAAATTAAACCGAGCTTGAGTTTTCTCAGATTGAGCTCAGGTCAATTTGGCCCCACTAGAAGACCTCAAGTCAAGTCTGTCCGAGTTGCATTCAAGTTTGATCTGTCTCCATTGATTACTTCGTTTAGGCGCGGTGTTATTAAAGCATTGATTATCGAGAAGAGTATCTCTAGGCTTTTGGGAACTAAAGACGCCTTTTACTCTTTATTTAATGATAATAGATTGGAGCATAATGACAAGCAATTTCAATATTCTCTACTCTCCTTATTGTTCTCTTTAACCTTCGTTTTCTTCAATTGTTTTTCTTAAGTATGACTTGAGTATCGACGAGGTTTTGCCAAGAATCACCTTGGCTCCCCTTTTAACATCTTCTTTGAGTCTTTATAGACCTATGTTCGAAGATTTCTACCATGCTTAATAGAAGGAAATCGAGCTCCTAAGAAGGTCGACCTTTTGAGAAATCATCTTGATAACAGAAGACCTGAAGGGCACTAAACCTAAAGGGAGTCCGAATTAAAGGCAGCCCAACCTAAAGGAATTCCAACCTAAAGGAAGGACTAACAAACACCGATCTGACTTGTATCCAGCTGATCGAGATTTCAGTCATGGTTACTCTGTTGAGTTATCTCATCCTTTGATCTCAGATTGGATCATTATACAAAAGTATTCTATCATACTTCAAATTACTCGAAACTCTTGTTACAGCTTTTAAAAAAACTCTAAATACTCTTAACTCATAGAATCCTAACCTCCTTTTTATATATCCATGATATAATTAAAAGACTCAATTTGTTAGTTTATCCAATAAAACTTCTACTTAATCTTTCCTAAAATTTATCCTAATAAAACTCTAATTATTACTACTTTATCCAATAAAAATTTTAAATAAAATTTTAATTGACCTTTTTAAACATTTATCCTAATAAAACTAAACTCAAGTCATGAGACAAAATAAGACAGAGAGACGAGATTCTTTAATAGTTACTAGGATATTAGTATGATATTATTGCAGGTATTGTCGAAGATATTAAAATAAATTGAAATTCTATAATTAATTTCAACTTATCTATTGAGTGACTTGAAAGTCCTTAGCTGCCATGTATGTAGACTCCCGAATTGGATCTCCCGAGCTACAGACTCTCGAACTGGATCTCCTAAGATGGAGACTCCTGAGATGGTCTCAGGCCCTGTTTCTCCCGAGGTGATCTCGGGCCTTTTGTCCCGATGTGGTCTCGGGCACTCCTCTCCAGAGGTGGTGTCGGATTCCCGACGTGATCTCGGGCCTTTTCTTCCAGAGGTGGTGTTGGGCCCTTATCTCCCGAAGTGATCTCGGGCCTTTTCTTCCTGAGATGGTCTCAGGCACTGTTCCTCTCGAGGTGATCTCAGGTCTTTTTTCTCCTGAGGTGGGCTCAGGCACTCCACTCCAGAGGTAGTGTCGGGCCCATTTCTCTCGAGGTGGTCTCGGGCCTTTTCTTCCAGAGGTGGTGTCGGATCCTTTTCTCTCGAGGTGATTTCGAGCCTTTTCTTTTAGAAGTGGTCTTTTTGAGGAAAGAAAATTTGCTGAGGCTTGTATAAAGCAGTTTCCTTAAAATAGATTTGTCCTCCTCCGACTATGCTTCGAGGTTATGATGGACGTCTATTTCTCAGGATTCAATAGAGGGACCACGTATAGAACCAAGCACTAGCTGCTCGTGGCGAACTGAGAAAGTACTCGATTGCTATCACAGGTAATCCATCGACTGGGAACACTCGACAAACTTGGGGAACGAGGTGGAAGACAATTGCTAATCTTTTTTTCCTCACGGTCACAACTTTTTTATATAGGGCTCAAACCCATGTAGTGATTAATGACCGAATTAACGTCATTTATTGCTCATTATCATCCGAATCGAAACGTTTTGAGGTTACAGATTTTACATTAATAATTAATTGGATCTCCCGAGCTACAGACTCTCGAACTGGATCTCCTAAGATGGAGACTCCTGAGATGGTCTCAGGCCCTGTTTCTCCCGAGGTGATCTCGGGCCTTTTGTCCCGATGTGGTCTCGGGCACTCCTCTCCAGAGGTGGTGTCGGATTCCCGACGTGATCTCGGGCCTTTTCTTCCAGAGGTGGTGTTGGGCCCTTATCTCCCGAAGTGATCTCGGGCCTTTTCTTCCTGAGATGGTCTCAGGCACTGTTCCTCTCGAGGTGATCTCAGGTCTTTTTTCTCCTGAGGTGGGCTCAGGCACTCCACTCCAGAGGTGGTGTCGGGCCCATTTCTCTCGAGGTGGTCTCGGGCCTTTTCTTCCAGAGGTGGTGTCGGATCCTTTTCTCTCGAGGTGATTTCGAGCCTTTTCTTTTAGAAGTGGTCTTTTTGAGGAAAGAAAATTTGCTGAGGCTTGTATAAAGCAGTTTCCTTAAAATAGATTTGTCCTCCTCCGACTATGCTTCGAGGTTATGATGGACGTCTATTTCTCAGGATTCAATAGAGGGACCACGTATAGAACCAAGCACTAGCTGCTCGTGGCGAACTGAGAAAGTACTCGATTGCTATCACAGGTAATCCATCGACTGGGAACACTCGACAAACTTGGGGAACGAGGTGGAAGACAATTGCTAATCTTTTTTTCCTCACGGTCACAACTTTTTTATATAGGGCTCAAACCCATGTAGTGATTAATGACCGAATTAACGTCATTTATTGCTCATTATCATCCGAATCGAAACGTTTTGAGGTTACAGATTTTACATTAATAATTAATTAATGCATCCGTTATATTTGAGCAAAAAAATTCTCAAGTGGCAAAATGTTGGTTTATTCTCTTGAACAAATTCTATCCCAACTGATCCTACATTCGACGCGCACAGGTCATGGACGCACAGAGTTAACTTGGTTCATTATAAATCCGGGTCACGGATTTGTACCCTCATGCGCAACCACGTATGAGAGAGAGCCTCCTGATAAGTACTATTTTATTGATTATTTGAGTTGCTAAAATCCATGTTTTACCTATGTTTTTATTGCTAAATTGTGAAACTGCCCTAGGTTTTAGAACTTACTCTTATTTTGGACTTAATTACAAATTTACACATATTTGGATTAATTGGCCACTAAATTTTGGATCTATTTTTGTAGGCATGAAAGGTTAATGGACCTAGGGCATACTGGGTCAAACTTAAGTCGGAAGTGGAACCGGATCGAATTATCAAGCTTACGTTTAATCCGGGTCGTCCGATTCAAAAGCGGCTAGATCTGAGCCATCCGGGACCATCTGAAGCAATCCGAGCTAGGGTTAGGGTTGATCAAGCATTCTGATCAAGATCTGAAGGTTTCATCCCAATTAGAGCTCAATCAACCGTTGGATCAAGCTCGGAGGGCTTTAGATCGTCCATTCAAAGATTAGGATGATCTGGACCATCCGTTGCACATCTGGAGGATCCGAGCTACCACGAGGCAGATCCTAACCCCAGATCATCATCGTCAAAATTTGACTCAAATCAGAGCAAGATCAACCGTTGGATTTCCTCAATTCAATCTGAGCCGTCCAATGTTAATTACTTAAGGAAATTTTTGCGCAGCTTCCTCTTCATCGCGTCTTCGCCGCAACAATAGTTTCCTTCGCGTGTTCATCGTGTTCTTCATGTTCTTCATCCATCCGAAGGCGTGATCCCTCAATCCTTCACTAGAGCAAGAGCTAGGTCAGTGAAGAGAGTCTCAGTGAGGTTTTCAGATTGGGTTTTGCTCAATAGCAAGGCTGCGTGAGGTTTCAGCAGCTTTGTTATCTGATTTCAGCTAGCTCAGCTATGCACCATCTCCACTGCATCCGAGCTGTCCAGAGGGGTTCCTTGGATGGTTCAGATCATTCCCTAATCACAATCGCAAGCCACCACAGCGAGTTTGAAGAAATTAGAAGCAGATTTCGGCTTGAGCAGGGGCTGATTTGATTCGGTAGCAGAGACAGTTCTTCCACTGATTTGTTGAGCTTGCGGGTCCGAGGTTCTCCCTTGATTGACGACCAAGGAGCTCTTGAGTTGGGGAAGGGTTGAGGAGTAGCTTAGATAATTAAGTTTCATTGTGTTTTAGCTGTAGTTTAATTTCTGCACGATCTCTGTTCTGAATTTGCAGTTATATCAGCTGTTTAGTTTGTTTTCTAAATTGTTTGGCTTAATTAGGTTTTTAATCTTTAAGTTAAGTAGTTTAGGAGCTTGTTTAGTGAACAATTAGATCCAATTACAGCTTATTTTCTGTTCATTTCTTGCGTGCCATTTTGTAAGCTTGCGTATCAGTCCATTACTGAAATTGCATTTCAGTTTCAGAATTTTTCAGTTTGTTTCACTTTTAGTGAGCTAATTTAGTTGGTCTAAGTTTGTCTAGACTTTAGTTTCATTCCTGAATCCTGTTTAGCTTTGGTAACTCGAAATTTCAAATTGCTCCCCACTTAAATAATTACGTATCAAGTCTGCCCTGTTTTTCTTCTGCATTTTGTGTCTGAAATTGCCATTTTTGCTCATCCGATTAGGAAATCTGAGTTGTTGTTTTCCAGTCAATTGTTTCTGAGTCTGAGTTTGATTTGTTTGCTTCAGTCGTAATTGCTTTATATCAGTTCATAGTGTAGCAATCGACATAATTTTCAGCATCTTTTCCAATCCATTAGCTTACCTTGTTGCGTGCCAAATTCTAATGAACCCTTGCACTTGGTATCAAGAGAAACTTAGGATTTGATTGGTACCAAGTTAATTACAACTTGTAGTGTGTTTTGTAGCTTGAAATCATTTAGCATTGCATTTGGCCAATTCTGAACAGTCCCTTGCCTTTGTTTGTTTCCAAGTCTTGTAGCTAGTTAATGTTTGTTGCTTGTGTAATTTCCGAATTTCCTTTGCATTGATTTGTCTTAAATTGTTTGTTTCCGAAAATTGCCATCACTGCCTCTATTTCTTTGCTTAGTGATTGTTTGCAATTTGAATTTAGATTTGTTTTCCAATTTGGTTAAGTACCTTGTTTGATTTGGTTTACCATTAGTTGAGTTCTTTAGTGCCAACTTCTTGTTTAGTGCATTAGTTTAAGGTTCTTTACTTTTTCATCTCTGAATTACAACCCAAAACCCAATTACTTATTTGAAACCCAAAAACACAAACGACACATAAACCAAGCTCGAATCAAACACAACAACTAGTTTCGAGAAAAATACTACCTGTTGCCCCTTTACTACACTTTCATATTTTTGATTGCAAAAAGGGTTTCCAGCATTCATATACATTTAAATTTGAGACCCACATTCGTGACAGTCTATTTTGGGTCCGTCAAATTTTTGGCGCCGTTGCCGGGGAAGCACTAGTTGATTTGTTTGATTTTTGCTTGTGCACTCATTTTATATCTTTCTTGATTTATTTTTGTGCTTATTGCTATATCTGTTGATTTGATTTTATTTGTTTTATCTCTTTATCCACTTTTACTGCGATTTGTTTTGTTTTATGACCAGGTCTTCAGGTGGTGATTTAGAAGAATTCGACCCTAAGATTGAGAGGACTTTCAGAGCCAGGAGGAGCCAGGGCATTCTTTCTGAGACTACAGATATCCCTTCTATTCAGACTATTTTCACTCACTCAGGGAGTAACATGGCAGATCACCAGAGAACTATGAAGGAGCTTGCAGCACCAGATGCTTTATTTCAGTACTCCAGCATAGCTTATCCAGAGCTGGCGGGAGATTTTGAGCTAAGATCTGGACTCATCAATTTGCTACCAAAGTTTCAGGGATTAACTGGAGAGGATCCAAACAGACACCTGCACCAAATCCATGTAGTATGCTCTACCATGAAGCCTCAGGGCATTTCTGAAGAAGATATTAAGCTGAGAGCTTTCCCCTTTACACTGACAGGAGCAGCAAAAGACTGGTTTTATTATCTACCTACAGGGCATGTGTCTAGTTGGATCGCTATGAACAAGGCATTTTTGGAAAAGTATTTCCCAGCCTCCAGAACAGCTATAATCAGAAAAAGCATCTGTGGAATTCAGCAAGTGGTGGGCGAGACACTATATGACTACTGGGAGAGATTCAACAAGTTGTGTTCGAGTTGCCCCCAGCATCAGATTAGCGAGCAACTTTTGATTCAATACTTTTATGAGGGATTGCTGCAGATGGACAGAGTTATGATAGATGCTGCAGCTGGAGGGGCCCTAGTGAACAAAACGCCAATGCAAGCTAGGGAGCTCATTTCTAATATGGCTGAGAATTCCCAACAATTTGGAAGCAGAGCCTTGACCACCAGAGGAGTGGGTGAAGTTCAGGTAGTTCCTACTGATCAGAAGGAGGTTAAAAATGCATTGATGGAGCTCACATCGGCTGTTAAGCAAATTGAACTAACTGTTGCAAGGAAAAATTCAACTCCTTCAGTACCTCCACCCTCTAGTCAAGTGATAAGTGTGTGTGGCATTTGCTCTAGTCAAGAGCACACTTCAGATTCATGTCCCACCCTCCAACAGGACGAGACAGTAGCAGCATTAGTAAGAGGACAATTTCAAGCAAGAAACAATCCTTACTCCTCTACTTACAACCCTGGTTGGAGGGATCACCCAAATCTAAAATATGGGAACTCTTTCTGCCAACAAAACCCTCAAATACAACAATCGCAGCAGCCTCCACAGAATTTCCAGCAAGCACAGCCACAATTTCAGCAACAACAGCAATTTCAGCCTTCGAACCAAAATTTTCAGCCTCCATTTCAGCCTAATTTTCAGCAAACTCAGCCACTATTTCAGCCTCAATTCCAGCCATATCATCAAGGGCAGCAAGATTTTCAGCCATTTTCAGCTTTTCAAACTCAAAACCAACCAAATTTCCAGCCTTCCCAGCCCTATAATCAGATTTCACAGCCCTACAATCAAGGGTTTCAAAATCAGAATTTTCAGTCTTCATCACCGAATTTTTCACTTCAAAATCAGAACTTTCATGGTTACAACTCCCAGCAAGGTTTCCAAGCAATGCCACCCTCCTATCAGCCCCAACAGCCCTATGTTCAACCATTTCAGCCGACTACTTCATCATTTCAAGGTCAGTCAAGGAGCTATGCTAACCAAGGAGGTTATGGGAGCTCAAGTGGAGAAAATGCTCAGCAACAACAAATGATGGAGATGATACAACAAGTTGTACAAACACAACAACAACAACAAGCTTGGCAACAACAACAACAACAACACAATCACAACATTGAGAGGCAATTGGGTCAATTGGCTAGTGGGATTAATCAAAATCAAGCTCAAGGATCAAGTCAACTCCCTTCCCAAACTGTTCCTAATCCTAAAGGAAATGTGAGTGCTATTACTTTGAGAAGTGGGAAGGTTACATCATCTCCAAAGAGTCCAAGAGCAGATTTTTCAGGAAACCGGACAGCAATTGCAATTCCAGCCCAAAACAACCATGAAATGACTTCAAATTCAACTGATTCCACCCCTAGCCCGTTCCCAACGCATTCCTCAAGTAACCACTAGTACAAAAAAGACCTTTAACAACGGCTTTTAACACCGGTTGTATTAAAACCGGTGTTAAAAAAAAAGGCGGTGGTATTTTTGTAATTATTTGAACTTTAAAATACTTTTAACACCGGTTCTTTTAACAACCGGTGTTAAAAATATATTTAACTACGGTTTTATAAATAACCGGGGTCATATGTTATAATTATTTGAACTTTAAAATACTTTTAACACCGGTTCTTTTAACAACCGGTGTTAAAAATAAATAAATAAATAAATAAATAAATAAATAAATAAATAAATAAATAAAGGAAAGAAGAGTGTGAGGGTTGGCAGATCGCCCTCGAAGAGTTTATCTCTTGGTCGCACAGTTGCCGAGCGACGCCGCCTTTCGTCGCCGATCAACGAACGCCATGGCCTCGCTCTTCGTCTCCGCTCCCCTCAAGCCTTCCTTCCTCACCTCTTCCCCGTCCACTCGAAAGCCCCCTCGATCTCTCTCTCTCCGCCTCACATCTCCCTCTCGCCTCCCTTTCTCTTTCTCTTCCCGTGGCAGGCCCCGAGTCCTCTCGGCCTCTTCGTCCCCCGACCTCCAGTTGTCGATTTCGGCCTCACCGCAGACGCCGGCTTCGGCCATGAAGGGCGCCGAGTCTGACGTCTTGGGCTTGCTTCTGCGCGAGAGGATTGTCTTCTTGGGGACCAGCATCGACGACTTCGTGGCCGACGCCATCATTAGCCAGCTCCTTCTCCTTGATGCCGTGGATCCAACCAAGGACATCCGCCTCTTCATCAACTCCTCCGGTGGCTCCCTAAGGTGGGCACTTGAATCACTTGGAAGGCTCTAAGATCAAATCTTTACAAATTTCAGTATCCAATTCTGTTGATTTGACTTAAATATCATCTCGAGCGTCGTGATTTGCTAGATTTAGGGCATTTTATAGCTCTAAGCCTAATCTTTATCGACGATCAACATACTTACATAGCATCCTCAAGAACGATGAATGTTTTTGAATGAACGCCTTTCAGTGTCGGAGTGATTTTTTTTAAATTAAAAAAATACACGCGTGTTCACTTAATCAACATGATAATGTGTTCTAACAACATAACAATTTCTAATGGAAAGTCCTACGGCCACTTGTTCTCTATATTTGTGATAATTAAGGTTAGTTTAGTTTATTTTAGGCTAATTGCTACATATTATAATGTGTGTTTTCTGCTTAGTTATGCTTGGGGTGCGAGTGGTTTTTTGTTGTTTAGGTAATGCACCAGTTTGGAAAATCAATTTGGGTTTTCTCAGACAACTAATTGAAAAGTATCAACATTATGTAATGAGACATATGCTTAACATTGTCTCGGCGATCATAGTTGATTCATGGGATAAGGTAATTGAAGTTTTTTTAATTTTATAGATTTAATTATGTCTGGTTGAGTTGATAAGCTATTTTTTTATATAAATGTACCTTGCAGAGATTCACAAATAAGGATCCATTCTCCGAAGATGAGATTGATGACATCAAAAGATGTTGCGCAACTTATTTGTTAGAGGTTGCCAATGTAAAAGTTTAGGATAGTTTAATGTAAAAGTTAGAGGTTGCTAATTTTGACAGCTTGCAGTATTACTAATTAATGTAAAAGTTAGAGACCACTAGCATTGATTTCTATTAGTGTTCTTCCTTACATTGTAGCTTCAATTGCTTACATATATACTATTTCAATCAAGTAGTTTCAGTTTTGCATCCTGTCAACCGGATTCCACACATATTTTTTTAATGTGGCTTTTGCCATTGTCCTTTTAGCGCTTTCCTTCTTCTCATTTGATCAAAAGTTGCTTTTGAGAGTAAATTTTTACCAAAATGAGCACGAACATGGAGGAAACGTTCGAGCCTTTTCACGGAATCAAGAATGATCTTCAAGGGAGATTGATGTGCTACAAGCAAGATTGGACCAGTGGTTTCAGTGCAGGCATCAGGTATTGATCGTTGCTTCAGAAATTTATCTGAATTATTATTACTTCTGATGAACTCCTACTTGAACAATGCTTCCTTTCTTATGCTTCAATACTAATGTTTCAGGATTCTGGCTCCAACTACATATATATTCTTCGCCTCAGCAATCCTAGTCATTCCAATATGATTTTTGGTAGATGGAGTTCTAACAACAGTGCAGACTTTGGCATCAACTGCCCTCTGTGGCATCATTCACTCTATAATAGGACAGCCTTTGCTCATTCACTAGTAAGCTAAATGATAGAGCAAGAAACTGTGAAATTTCTTTTCCCTAGCTACTTGTTTTTTTTTTTGGTTTTTGAATTACAGCTAAATGATAGAGCCATTCTAGGAGCATGTTCCATAATCAACCGATTCACTCGATTAGCCGACGAGCTTTTCGGTCTACTGATTGCAATGCTTGTTGATGAATTCAGAGTGCCAAAAAGGGGCTTGTTGATGAATTCAGAGTGCCAAAAAGGGACAACCCAAGTGCACTAGAATTTGCACCATCTTGGAGGTTCGCCAACGGCATGTTTGCACTGGTTCTGTCATTTGGGCTTCTGCTCACTGCGTTAAGAAGCAGGAGGGCACGATCATGGCGCTACGGGGTCTCATCGCCGACTATGGAGTGCCACTCATGGTACTTGCATGTTATGGTCCTTCCAGATTTAAAATATTTGTTTCTGTTATTGGTTCTGTTATTGGTTCAGGTAACATTATATAGCGAATTGCAAAGATTTGACAAGTGCTATTATTATTGAGGCACTTATTGTCTGTTACTGTACAAGGTAATATTTTGTTCATTCGACTTTGTCCATTCTTCATTTCTTTGATGAGCTAAGCGAAGAGAGTTCTTCTGCCTAATGTAATTTAGTTTGTTACCTTGAATAGCAGTTGTTTTCTCCCCTTCTCCAAAAGTAGATATTTAATGGAATTAAGTTTCAGTTGATTATATTAGTTCGTCTTATTTTATGATTGAAGCATCAGGTATGGGCTGCAAGTGCAAAACCTGAAGCCTGCGATATCTCTGTGCAGCTTAACACGTATTATTAGACAAGGTTTGTGAGTTGTGACCTCTTTATTATATTTGTTTTCATCCCTGCAATATTCTGTTCTATGTCATCTCATGTTAGCTTAAATGCCACAGGACGCTTATAAGAGATGGAATGCTAAGCTGGTCGAAGTTCTGCAACGTACTCCTCACTATTTGATCTTGGACTAGACCGTTTACTTGCAAACTCGTGTGGCAAGCTTCTACATTGTCTTTGCTTGGAAAATCACATAGCGAGTAGGAGTATAATGTGTTATTTGATTTACATTTTGCTTTTGTTGAAAGAAAAATGGATAGTTGTAAAATACATGGATTGTTTTGTTTTTGAAACTAATTGGATGTTGCATTTACTTAATTCATGGTGTGTTATTGATTATGGATAAACTATTATATTATTGTGTTCTTTTATATGTCTAGAAAAATTATAAATAAAAATAAATATGAAATTTATATAAAAAATTAAGACTTTTGACACCGGTTGTTTCTAGAACCGGTGTTAAAACATCATTTTTAACACCGGTTGTTTCCAGAACCGGTGTTAAAAATGATGTTTTAACACCGGTTGTTTCCAGAACCGGTGTTAAAAATGATGTTTTAACATCGGTTGTTTCCAGAACTGGTGTTAAAAATGATGTTTAAACGTCGATTATTTAAAATAATCGGTGTCTAAAATGGCTTTCCCGCCTCATAATTGAACTTTTAACAACGGTTATTAACCGGTGTTAAATCTATATATTACACCGGTTTGTTAACCGGTGTTAAAAGTCTATACTTACAATGCCGGCTGGATCAACACCGGTTCCGGAACCGGTGTTAAAAGTCGAAAATAACCGGTGTTAAAAGCCTTTTTTCCACTAGTGAACCCTCCAAATTTGGTGGAAAACGAAGAAGAAATCAGTGCCGAGACAAATATCACAGCAGCCACTGCACATGGGACAGCAGGGCAGAATTCAGCATCTCCACTTCCGGCCAAAGAAGATGACTTTAGGGTACCTTTACCCTTTCCACAGCGGAAGACACTAGCCAAAAAGCAAGTGGAGGAGGAGAAGGCTAAGGAATTCAATGAACTAGTGGAACTTTTTAGTAAGGTAGAGATCAATGTACCTTTGTTGACCATGATCAAGCAAATTCCAAAATATGCTAAGTTTTTGAAAGATCTTTGTGTTCACAAAAAGAAACTTAAGGAAAATGAGTTGGTCAGCTTTGGGAAGAATATCTCAGCACTTATCCACACCATTCCTCAGAAGTGTGAAGACCCAGGGGTATTTACTGTTTCTTGTGAGATAGGGAGCACCATATTCCATGATGCTATGTTAGATTTAGGAGCTTCTATAAATGTGATGCCCAGGTCAGTATTTCAGATGCTCGGCATAGGCCCTTTACAGCCCACTGGTGTGGTGATACAGCTAGCAGACAGGAGTCAGACCCACCCAGCAGATATGATTGAAGATGTTTTGGTAAAGGTAAAGGAGCTAATATTTCCTGCAGTCTTTTATATTTTGGATATGGAGGGAGATTATTTGGCACACCGTTCTCCGCTTATTTTAGGCAGACCATTTCTGAAGACTGCTAGAACCAAGATTAATGTATATGCCGGTACACTTTCCATGGAAATCGGAGACACGGTTGTTCAGTTTAGCCTTTTTGATGCTATGAAGCATCCGAGAGAGGATCACTCCATCATGAGCATGGACATTCTTGAGGAGCTGGTGCAGTCAGAGGTAGAGGTTGAGGGATTTTTATCTGATTTTTCTGGAGGAGCTATTGATTCAGAGGAGGCTGAGAGAGTACTTACTGCTGAGACTGAGGATTTTTCAGAAGATTTTTCAGACACATTTCCAGCTAGAGAGATTTTTCTAGGTGTAGGGGATTGCACAGAGCCCCAAGGATCACCTATTTCTGTTGAGATTCAAAGTGTAGGGGATTGCACAAAGCCCCAAGGATCACCCACTTTTACGGAAGAAGACCAGAGTGAACTGAAGCCATTACCAGGCCATTTGAAGTATGCATATCTAGGAGAGGAGCAGACTTTCCCTGTGATTATTGCACAGCATTTGGAGTCAGAACAAGAAGAAAAATTATTGCAAGTCCTGAGGCACTACAAGAAGGCAATTGGGTGGTCTTTATCAGATATACCAGGTATCAGCCCAGCTATCTGCATGCACAGGATATTTTTGGAAGATAATGTCAAACCTGTGAGGCAACCACAAAGGAGACTCAACCCACTTATTTTGGATGTTGTAAAGAAAGAGGTGACTAGACTTCTACAGGCAGGTATCATTTACCCTATTTCTGACAGTCAGTGGGTTAGTCTTATTCATGTGGTGCCCAAGAAATCTGGAGTGACCGTGGTGGCAGATGAAAGCAATGAATTAGTACCCACCAGAGTTAAGAATTCTTGGAGAGTCTGCATTGATTACAGGAAGCTCAACAAGGTCACAAGGAAAGATCACTTCCCTCTACCCTTCATTGATCAGATGCTTGAGAGATTGGCAGGGAAGTCGCACTATTGTTTCCTGGATGGATTTTCAGGCTATTTTCAGATTTGCATAGATCCAGAGGACCAGGAGAAGACTACCTTCACTTGCCCCTTTGGCACTTTTGCCTACAGACGTATGCCCTTTGGACTCTGCAACACACTTGGTACATTTCAGAGATGCATGGTAAGTATATTCGGTGAGTTGCTAGAGGACTGTATGGAGGTATTCATGGATGATTTTTCAGTTTATGACACGTCTTTTGATTCATGCTTAAATAATTTGTCTAGGGTTTTACATCGTTGCATTGAAACTAACCTTGTTCTTAATTTTGAAAAATGCCACTTTATGGTAGAGCACGGGATTGTACTTGGACACATAGTCTCTCAGAAAGGTATTGAGGTAGATCCTGCTAAAATCAGTGTTATTTCTTCTTTATCTTACCCCGTATGCGTACGGGATGTTCGTGCTTTTCTTGGACATGCAGGATTTTACCGCAGATTTATTAGAGATTTCAGCTTGATTGCTCGACCCTTGACACGACTTTTGCAGAAAGATGTTGAGTTTTATTTTGATGAAAAATGCAAGGAAGCTTTTCATAGACTCAGGGAGGCTCTTACCTCAGCTCCTATTATTACATCACCTGACTGGACTCTATCATTTGAATTAATGTGTGATGCTTCTAATTTTGCAGTGGAAGCTGTTTTAGCACAGAGGGTTGATGGAGCACCACATGTCATTTGCTACGCCTCCAAAACCCTAGATGCCGCCCAAACCAACTACACCACGACTGAAAAGGAGCTTCTTGCCATTGTCTTTGCTTTAGATAGATTCAGATCTTATTTATTATGCTCACATGTGATTATTTTTTCTGATCATGCAGCTCTCAAATATTTGTTGAAAAAGCCTGATGCAAAACCTAGATTGATCAGATGGATGCTCCTACTCCAAGAATTCGACCTGGAGATCAGAGATAGAAGTGGAAAAGAAAACTTAGTTGCAGATCATTTGAGCAGACTTGAAGGAGATGGATCTCCTACCACCATTGATGATGATTTCAGAGATCAGCACTTGATTTCAGTGCATGGTGAGACACCGTGGTATGCAGACCTAGTTAACTTTCTTGTTGCACATGTATTTCCCACTCAATTTTCTAAGGCTCAAAAAGATAAATTAAAAAGTGATGCAAAGTTTTATGTGTGGGATGATCCTTATTTGTGGAAATTTTGTAATGACCAAATAATTAGGAGATGCGTACCAGATTTTCGTCTGTTCTTACTTTTTGTCATTTATCAGCTTGTGGGGGGCATTTTGGACCCCAGAGGACTGCCAGGAAAGTACTAGAGTGTGGATTATACTGGCCCACCCTTTTTCATGATTCATATGTTTTTTATAAAAATTGTGATAGATGTCAGCGAACTGGTAACATAGGAGCGAGACATGAGATACCCCAGCATGCTATACTTTATTGTGAGATTTTTGATGTTTGGGGGATAGATTTTATGGGACCTTTTCCTGCATCTTATGGTTATCTGTATATTTTATTTGCTGTGGATTATATTTCAAAATGGGTGGAGGTCATTCCCTCCAAGACTGATGATTCTTCTGTTGTTTGTAGTTTTGTTAGGTCACACATTTTCTGCAGGTTTGGAATTCCAAGAGCAATAATTAGTGACCAAGGATCTCATTTCTACAACAAACACATGAAGGTACTGCTGAGCAAATATGGGGTGGTTCATAAAATCTCTACATCCTATATCCGCAAACAAATGGACAGGCTGAGATTTCCAACAGAGAGATAAAATCCATTCTAGAGAAGACAGTTGGGCCCACTAGAAAAGACTGGAGCAAGAGGTTAGATGACGCACTTTGGGCCTACATAACAACATACAAGACACCGATTGGCATGTCACCCTACCGCTTGATTTATGGTAAGGCTTGTCACCTCCCCGTGGAAATAGAGCACAAGGCATATTGGGCGGTGAAAGCTTGCAATTTCGATGCTACCAAGGCGGGAGAAGAAAGAAAATTGCAACTTCAAGAACTTGAAGAAATTCGGCTAGAGGCATTTGAAAATTCAAGGATTTACAAGGAGAAGACCAAGAACTTCCATGACAAGCACATTGTGAAAAAGGACTTCCAAGTTGGTGACAAGGTTTTATTGTATAAATCAAGGCTCAAATTGATAAGAGGTAAGTTGAGGTCAAGGTAGGAAGGTCCATTTATTATAACTGACATTTTTCCCTATGGAGTTGTTGAAATTAGGGACGAAGCTAATGGATTTGTGTGGAAAGTTAATGGCCACTGGCTCAAAAAGTATTTTGAAGAACTAAAGGAGCTAAAGGTGGAGGATGTGTACATTGAGGACGCTATCTACCCAACTTAAGGGGGGTTCACTTTCTCTACATTTACATTTCATTGTACATATCATTTTCATGGTTCTAGGAATAAATTCTTTCTCTTTTTGGAGTAAGTAGTTGATAATGAATTCTTAGGAAACATAACATGAATAAATAAACTTTGTAAATACCATGTTATGTCTTTTAGCACTTTTGCTCTTAGTGAATAAATGTATCCCCTTAGGTTATCTCCATAGCATTTTAGAGCCTTTTGAAAATAAATTAAATTTGGTTGTCAAAACTTAGGGTTTGGATTCATGGATGAAATCTTGGATGCTTGAGTACTACTTGGTTTTAGATTCTTAATTGAGACTTGAGATGAATTATTTTTACCTAGTGAGAATTAGCCTTACTTTTGTGATACACATATGTTATTGTACTCTAGAACTTGCTTAGGTTCTTTCAAAACCATATTTCAATGATTGGATCACATCTATGAAGGCTAATCAAATTGTTTCCCTTTTCCATGTTATTCTTAGCAATGATCATACTTGATACATACTCTTTTCAATTTTCCTTTCTATTTTCCTACTCTTAACCCCATTTTTCTAGGGATTTATTTGCTTGGGATGTTTTCTTGATGCTACTTTGCCCGAGACGGACAAAGATTTAAGTGTGGGGGAGTGATTAGTGTTTTAGAAAAGTGTTGTATTAAGAAGGCATTTCGATCCAAAAAGAAAAAATTTTGCAATGGAAGGATGGAAACAATTACATTTTGAAGAAGTGGTCAAAGATTGAAAACAATGAAAGATTCTTGACCATCAGTTGAAGATCCAAGCCATGTTGTGCCAAGGTGAATTCGGCTGAGAAAAAAAAAATCTGCATAAAAAAAAAAGAAAATGGCACACAACAAGAAAATCTGTGCCAAAAGAAAAAAAAGAAGTTTCTTTGAAGCTTGATTCGGTCAGCAAAGTTGGATCAAGGATTGTGGAAGTTAATCAAATCAGAAACAATTTGCTAGATCTGAAATGACAGCTGAACTTGATTTGAGATCAAAAGAAGAGTTGAGATGCAAGCATTTCTGCATTCTCAAAAAAACATTTCTGAATTGAAGCATTTCTGAATTCTCAAGGCTTTTCATTGCTGATTCTCGGCAGAAGGTCTCCTGCAAAGTATTGAATGTGAAGAAGAGAAGGGAAACAAAAGAATTGCTGTCGAGTGCTAAATCTGAAAGCTGAATTGAAGCTGAAAAATTAGATCCAATGCAGAATTTTTGTGCCAAAACAGAAAATTTTAGTGCAGGGTAGTAAATATGTGATGATAACTGATATGAAGAAGTAGAGGATGCAAGGATGAAGAACCTAACAATTCTAGAGTTTGAAATTGAAGCCATGGAGCTGGACAGATATGAAACAATGCAGAAATCTGTGCTGGAATGCAGAAAATCTGTGCTGATTTGAAAATTCTATTTGGATTAGAAGTTGAAGTGAAGGAATTGATTTGAATACCGAAAATGAATTAAGATTGAAAGGCTGCTTACAAGGATTGAGAACAGAACCAGATTGGAAAGGGGAGCTGAAGATGCAGCCGAAAAGAGAAAAATTCAGAATGGAATGTTTCCATTCAAAAAGTTTGTATCAACTTGGAATTGAAATTGGGTTTCCTGGGCTGTGAATCAGGGAACAAGTTCGGGAATGCATCAAAGAGTATTGAGAACACCATATGCTGACCAAATCTGGAAGAAACAACATGCTAGAAGCTGCTGATCAGAAACAGAATTCGAAAGGCTGTCCAAAGGCTGAAAGAAACTGCCCTGCATTGCATTATAAGCATGTAATCTGAATTTTAAGAAGCTATGAATCAAGATATTAAGTGTAAAATGTATCTGAAGTTGAAGGTGCACATTCAATTTCGGATCTAAGAAAAACCAATGGATGCTAGAAGCTGCTGATCAGAATAGAAAGAAGAATGCAAGGGGCTGAAATTCCATGTGCTGATTTGAATTTGTGAGATGAACACTTGAGGTTTCCACTATCATTTGATGCAAGTACTAATTGATGCTAACTAATATAAGGCAACCAGAGAATTGCAAGGTATCAAAGTGATGTTGAGAAGCCGAAATCTGAAGGAAAAAAAAAAGAGAGAACAAATGAAGGAAGTGTGCCAACTTGTAAAGGAAGTGTATCAAGAGTGAGTTACAAGGTTTGTTAAGTGAAAATTTTATGTTGAGTATCTATTTCACTTGATATCATATGTTCTTTGGTACAAATCTGAGCTGGAATGAAAGAAGAAAAAGAAGAATGAGAAAAGGAAAACAAGCAAAGTTGGCACGCATAGACAAGAATTGACACATGTGAACAAGGAAGGTGTCTTCATCAAAATCGAAGGCAATTATTTAAGTTTGACTTCACAACACTTTTGAGATCATTAGGGGACTGTATAGAGAAGCAACGAGCATCAAAAATATCATCAAGCACTCAAGTCTTCCACTTTATCCATTTTTTCCATTTTCCTGGTTTTTATTCCACTCCTTACCATTTTCCATGTTTTCACTTGTTTTTGTAGATGTGAATCTTAATCATGACTAATGGTGGAAATTAGATAATAAGCAAGCCTATGGTAGTGCAAGAAGCATGTGTGTTTGAGTGAGCTCCACTTCCATCATCAACTTAGAACTTAAGGAGAGAGCCACCAAAATTTTTCTTGAAAGGCTAGTGAGTTGAATTCATCTCAATGACTCATGATGGATGAAAATGCTAAGTTGTTGATTTAAGGACAAGATACTAATCCATAGAGCTTAGATTTTTGAGAATTGACAACCTTAGGTAATTTCTTTTCATTTGCTTCTAATTATGCTTTAGAAAACCTAAGGAATACATACTTAGTGGTTTCGCGAGACGCTCAAGCTCAAGTGTGGGGGAGTTGATAAGTACTATTTTATTGATTATTTGAGTTGCTAAAATCCATGTTTTACCTATGTTTTTATTGCTTAATTGTGAAACTGCCCTAGGTTTTAGAACTTACTCTTATTTTGGACTTAATTACAAATTTACACATATTTGATTAATTGGCCACTAAATTTTGGATCTATTTTTATAGGCATGAAAGGTTCATGGACCTAGGGCATACTGGGTCAAACTTAAGTCGGAAGTGGAACCGGATCGAATTATCAAACTTACGTTTAATCCGAGCCGTCCGATTCAAAAGCGGCTAGATCTGAGCCATCTGGGACCATCTGAAGCAATCCGAGCTAGGGTTAGGGTTGATCAAGCATTCTGATCAAGATCTGAAGGTTTCATCCCAATCAGAGCTCAATCAACCGTTGGATCAAGCTCGGAGGGCTTTAGATCGTCCATTCAAAGATTAGGATGATCTGGACCATCCGTTGCACATATGGAGGATCCGAGCTACCACGAGGCAGATCCTAACCCCAGATCATCATCATCAAAGTTTGGCTCAAATCAGAGCAAGATCAGCCGTTGGATTTCCTCAATTCAATCTGAGCCGTCCAATGTTAATTACTTAAGGAAATTTTTGTGCAGCTTCCTCTTCATCGCGTCTTCGCCGCAACAGTAGCTTCCTTCGCGTGTTCATCGTGTTCTTCATGTTCTTCATCCATCTGAAGGCGTGATCCCTCAATCCTTCACTAGAGCAAGAGCTAGGTCAGTGAAGAGAGTCTCAGTGAGGTTTTCAGATTGGGTTTTGCTCAATAGCAAGGCTGCGTGAGGTTTCAGCAGCTTTGTTATCCGATTTCAGCTAGCTCAGCTGTGCACCATCTCCACTGCATCCGAGCTGTCCAGAGGGGTTCCTTGGATGGTTCGGATCATTCCCTAATCACAATCGCAAGCCACCACAGCGAGTTTGAAGAAATTGGAAGCAGATTTCGGCTTGAGCAGGGGCTGATTTGATTCGGTAGCAGAGATAGTTCTTCCACTGATTTGTTGAGCTTGCGGGTCCAAGGTTCTCCCTTGATTGACGACCAAGGAGCTCTTGAGTTGGGGAAGGGTTGAGGAGTAGCTTAGATAATTAAGTTTCATTGTGTTTTAGTTGTAGTTTAATTTCTGCACGATCTCTGTTCTGAATTTGCAGTTATATCAGCTGTTTAGTTTGTTTTCTGAATTGTTTGGCTTAATTAGGTTTTTAATCTTTAAGTTAAGTAGTTTAGGAGCTTGTTTAGTGAACAATTAGATCCAATTACAGCTTATTTTCTGTTCATTTCTTGCGTGCCATTTTGTAAGCTTGCGTATCAGTCCATTACTGAAATTGCATTTCAGTTTCAGAATTTTTCAGTTTGTTTCACTTTTAGTGAGCTAATTTAGTTGGTCTAAGTTTGTCTAGACTTTAGTTTCATTCCTGAATCCTGTTTAGCTTTGGTAACTCGAAATTTCAAATTGCTCCCCACTTAAATCATTGCGTATCAAGTCTGCCCTGTTTTTCTTCTGCATTTTGTGTCAGAAATTGCCATTTCTGCTCATTCGATTAGGAAATCTGAGTTGTTGTTTTCCAGTCAATTGTTTCTGAGTCTGAGTCTGATTTGTTTGCTTCAGTCGTAATTGCTTTATATCAGTTCATAGTGTAGCAATCGACATAATTTTCAGCATCTTTTCCAATCCATTAGCTTACCTTGTTGCGTGCCAAATTCTAATGAACCCTTGCACTTGGTATCAAGAGAAACTTAGGATTTGATTGGTACCAAGTTAATTACAACTTGTAGTGTGTTTTGTAGCTTGAAATCATTTAGCATTGCATTTGGCCAATTCTGAACAGTCCCTTGCCTTTGTTTGTTTCCAAGTCTTGTAGCTAGTTAATGTTTGTTGCTTGTGTAATTTCCGAATTTCCTTTGCATTGATTTGTCTTAAATTGTTTGTTTCCGAAAATTGCCATCACTGCCTCTATTTCTCAGCTTAGTGATTGTTTGCAATTTGAATTTAGATTTGTTTTCCAATTTGGTTAAGTACCTTGTTTGATTTGGTTTACCATTAGTTGAGTTCTTTAGTGTCAACTTCTTGTTTAGTGCATTAGTTTAAGGTTCTTTACTTTTTCATCTCTGAATTACAACCCAAAACCCAATTACTTATTTGAAACCCAAAAACACAAACGACACATAAACCAAGCTCGAATCAAACACAACAACTAGCTCCGAGAAAAATACGACCTGTGGCCCCTTTACTACACTTTCATATTTTTGATTGCAAAAAGGGTTTCCAACATTCATATACATTTAAATTTGAGACCCACATTCGTGACAGTCTATTTTGGGTCCGTCACCTCCCCCATGTATTTGTTCACAACTAGCATGCTTGCAAATCAATTTAAACCAACCAATATGCCTTGAAACCCCCAATGTGGGACTAAAATCTCATTCACAATTGAGTCTCTTTCCTCTCCACCTCCTTTTCCATTCACTTGTATCCAACAATTTCCCACATGAATGGAAACAAGATATGTGATAGCATTCAGTAGTTGATTCCAGTATAGGACAGGTAGGTTTCACCCTTTGAACCTTCTGTTGTGAAGATCTGTTTGCTTATTGGCTGACAGTAGACACGATGTCCTTGAACTGTACTGCAGTTTGTGTAAGCATTGGCATATCTCACCTAGGACTATCTCTAATACACCTCAGTTCTCATGAGTGTGTTTGTTCTTAGCCATGAACACGCCTGGTTCTGCGAGAAGTTCTAAGAATTGTGCCTCTAATTCTCTTCGAAGCGGCCCCACTTCTTTCTCAATTAGGTGATCTCTTAAGAGTTTTCTAAATAGGTCTATTGGATCATTAAAAGTCGTATGCTTAACCTCCATCCTTCACTGTTCCAATGGGTCGTTCCTCCACAGTGAGCAACTTTGTATATGCAATTAAGTTATCCCTTTGAACCTAGTTCTTGGGATCACCAGTCTGCATAGGTTGAGTTTCATTTGCACCAACATTTTCTATCAATATCAAACTCATCCTTCTTGATGAGCTTGCAACTAACTCTCGATTTAACCCTTTGGTTAGCGGATCCACTAAGTTATCCTTTGATTTCACATAGTCAACGGTTATAACACTAGTTGAGAGTAGTTGTCTAATGATATTGTGTCTCCGACGTATATGTCTAGTCTTACCATTATACAAATGACTTTGTGCCCCACCAATTGCCGATTGACTATCGCAATATATGCAAATTACCGGCACAGGTTTCGGTCATCTCGATACATTTTCTAAGAATTGCCATAGTCATTCAACCTTTTTACCATATTTGTCAAGAGCTACAAACTCAAACTCCATTGTGGATCTGGTTATCATGGTTTGTTTAGATTGTAACACCCCAAATTTTTCAATGTAAAATCATGACAATGTATGAAAAATGGTTATAATGAAATGATATAAATTTCATTGAATCACATGCTATGAAATGTCATGAATGCATGAAATATCATATTCATGAATATGGAATATTAAAAATATTATGAAATAATATTTATGAAATATTATGAATTCATGAAATATTATTAATATTATGAAATTTCATGATGGGCTTGGTTTAATGGGCTTTGATATGGATTAGTGCAAATTGTGATAAAAAAAAGAGGTAGAAAGGAGGAAGCAAGGATTGAACCTTGAACCTCCTAGTTGCACTCACCATGTCATAACCAATGAACCAAGCAATATTTCATGTAGAGAGAATAAGAAACATTCTTGTTAAATCGAGGGAAACGAAGAGACATGCCTCTTCATGAGAAGAGTATAAATAAGAGAGGGGGAAAGGAAGTTACACTTTTTCCTTCTTCTTCCCCACTTCATTTTCGAAAATCAAGAAGAACTCTCTCCCTTTCCATTTTCGAAAAAACAACACCCTAGGGTTCTAACCCTAGGGAATTTGAAAGGAAGAGGACCCATTGAAGGTTCTTGCCTCTACTAAGTCTAAGGAGCCCTAGAGAAAGTTTGAAGAAGAGGATTTTCACATACCCTCCAAGTGTAGGGTACCCTACGGTTTAAGAGAAGGTGAAATTCCAGCGCTAGGATGTAAGTGTCCTCTCTCCTGCAGTGTAATCGTTCTTGTGTGATTTCCATGCTTTGATTGATTTTGAAATGGGTGTTTTCCTTCTTGTAAATCTCGGCCAACACCTTCAAGGGAGGCTTTGGTTCCTTCCTTGATGCATGGGAAGACCTTGAGACTTAAGGTATACATGTAGATGGATTTTTCTTCATGGTGTCAAGAACAAAACCTAGGGTTTTTCCTTGTAGAGGGTTTCGGCCACCCCTTGTAAGGGGTCCAAGAGAAGGGTTTTTGATCAAACTTTGATGCATACTAGTAACCCTAGGGACTTTATACTCATATGTGTTGTTTCCCAATTTTTGAGAAGACAAAATTAGGGTTTAGCACCCTATATAACTTTCGGCCAAAGGTAGGAAAGTTAGGGTTCTTGTGTGGCTTGCTATCCTGTTATGTTTCCATGATTAGTATTGTAGATAAAATGGTTGTATAAATGTTTGTGTGAAGATGGGATGTCAAAAACCTAGCCTACCCTACCCTACAATGTTTCGGCCACCCCTCGTAATTTAGGGTTAGTGGATGCTAACCCCACTTTGAGGTTTAAACCATGTTTCAATTGTTAACATGAAAAGTACTTGAGGTGTTTGTAAGAATGCTTGAATGAATGCTTGATTGGAAAACCAAACTCCTTTACTTGTGAGTTTCGGCCAACCCTAGTTCTAGGGTTGGGAAGTACCTAATGAGACCATGAAGCATGCTACTACATATGTGATGTGTGTATAATTTATGTGACCTATCTTGTTAGGTATAAAAGCATGCCTTATAGCCCATGGGGCACCTTGATGATAGGAACATGATGTGTTTGATAATATGCTTGAAAAAGGATACTCTATTGAAATTGGGATCAAGAGCACCCGAATGTGTGGTGTGTCCCTAGGGGATCAAGAGCACCCTTGATGAGTGGTGTGTCCCTTTAAGATGTGATTAAGAGTACCTTTAGGCATATACATATATGAGTAATTGCATGATAAATTACTTTACTTTGAAAGTTGTGTACCCGACTCGGAAGGGGGTCGTTAAACAAATCCAATGTGCATGTTAACTGAAGGTCATGACATTGGTAGGACGGAAGGGTCCTGCTCTAATTAGATTGGTGGCTCGCTACCCCAATTTATTAGGGAACGCGCTTGATGTGGTACTACAACTGGGCCCTGGATGATATTGTATTTTTAAGTACTTACCTTTATGGAACCTTTTTGAAAAGCATATTTTCTCATTATGTGATGATCTTGTTCTGTAAGTACTTAGAGATATTTGATGTGATGCTTATGATGCTTTGATGAGATGCTTATGATGCTTATAATCTTGTTCTATCTTGATTACTGAGTACATGATATGATGTATCGATATGGTTTTGCGAGTAGGCCCGGATTCTTACTAAGCATGTTTTGCTTACTAGTTCATGTTGTTTTTCTTATGCTGCAGATAGCGGTAAGAAATACTTGAACTAAAGGAAGAGGCAGAGGGAAGGCTAGAGGATGTGTGTGGTGATGGCTCGGGAAAGGACGAAAGATTCTTATCTATCTTATTTTTGTCTAGAATCTAAACTGCTTCCAATAAAAGATTGAAATTGTATTACTATACTCTGAATATGTGATGATTATGACTACTCTACTCTTGATTAAGTTAGAGATATGAAACCTATGTCATGTTAGATAATACTATCATTAATGTCTAATTCTTGTAGTATGCATGCTAAGTAAAATGCTAGATATTTACTATTTTTCTGTTGCTTATGAATGCTTCTTTTGCATGTATCTAAGACTAGATAACTCTTGCTATATTCTTACCATGCCCTTTGCCCAATGCTGTGCTCTATCTTGTTCAAACCATGTTTAGATCAGTAACTTATTTAGATCAGTAAATTATGAAGTTAAATGATCTCTCTATTATGTTGTAGTTGCATGGATGATATGAAAAACCTTGCTTGGTAAATTAGTCTTCAATAAGCATGCTTATTACACTTCTTGTATTGTAATTGTTTTGTTTGGATATACATGCTTAACATGATATATGAGATGAATGTATGGACCCGTAACCCCGCCTTTAGGGTAGATATAAGGACGGGCGTTACATAGATGATTTTCATGAAATGACTACACTTCCTAGAGTGAACACATAACCACTCATAGACTTTGAGTCTTTTATGTCAGATATCCAACTCGCATCGTTGTATCCTTCGATCGCAGTAGGATATCTCATATAGTGCAGTCCATTTTCACGAGTATACCTCAAGTACTTCAATACTCTTGTTATCCCTTTCCAGTGCTTAATTCCAGGATCATTTGTGTATCGACTTAGTTTACTTACTGCGTAGGCTAAGTCTAGTCTTGCACATGTAACGACCCGGCCCATTTGGCAGTCTCGACCGTTGACCGTCGACCGTGTCGTTACCAATACTAGGTCTTCCCACCCCTGGGTGTGGATTTTTGCCTTCCCAGGATTCGAACCCTAGACCCAGGCTTAAATCTAGTTCTTTATGAATCCTGAATACCAATTGAGCTATAGCTCAATTGGTATTCAGGATTCATAAAGAACTAGATTTAAGCCTGGGTCTAGGGTTCGAATCCTAGGAAGGCAAAAATCCACACCCAGGGGTGGGAAGACCTAGTATTGGTAACGGCACGGTCGACGGTCGACGGTCGAGACCGCCAAATGGGCCGCCAAATGGGCCGGGTCGTTACAATAAAAAGGCGCCTTTTTATTGTAACGACCCGGCCCATTTGGCGGCCCATTTGGCGGTCTCGACCGTCGACCGTCGGCACGCCTTTTTATTGTAACGACCCGGCCCATTTGGCGGCCCATTTGGTGGTCTCGACCGTCGACCGTCGACCGTGCCGTTACCAATACTAGGTCTTCCCACCCCTGGGTGTGGATTTTTGCCTTCCCAGGATTCGAACCCTAGACCCAGGCTTAAATCTAGTTCTTTATGAATCCTGAATACCAATTGAGCTATAGCTCAATTGGTATTCAGGATTCATAAAGAACTAGATTTAAGCCTGGGTCTAGGGTTTGAATCCTGGGAAGGCAAAAATCCACACCCAGGGGTGGGAAGACCTAGTATTGGTAACGGCACGGTCGACGGTCGACGGTCGAGACCGCCAAATGGGCCGCCAAATGGGCCGGGTCGTTAATGGGCTTGGATGTGGATTAGTTTTATTGTAACGACCCGGCCCATTTGGCGGCCCATTTGGCGGTCTCGACCGTCGACCATCGACCGTGCCGTTACCAATACTAGGTCTTCCCACCCCTGGGTGTGGATTTTTGCCTTCCCAGGATTCGAACCCTAGACCCAGGCTTAAATCTAGTTCTTTATGAATCCTGAATACCAATTGAGCTATAGCTCAATTGGTATTCAGGATTCATAAAGAACTAGATTTAAGCCTGGGTCTAGGGTTCGAATCCTGGGAAGGCAAAAATCTACACCCAGGGGTGGGAAGACCTAGTATTGGTAACGGCACGGTCGACGGTCGACGGTCGAGACCGCCAAATGGGCCGCCAAATGGGCCGGGTCGTTACAATAAAAAGGCGCCTTTTTATTGTAACGACCCGGCCCATTTGGCGGCCCATTTGGCGGTCTCGACCGTCGACCGTCGACCGTGCCGTTACCAATACTAGGTCTTCCCACCCCTGGGTGTGGATTTTTGCCTTCCCAGGATTCGAACCCTAGACCCAGGCTTAAATCTAGTTCTTTATGAATCCTGAATACCAAATAAAAAGGCGCCTTTTTATTATAACGACCCAGCCCATTTGGCGGCCCATTTGGCGGTCTCGACCGTCGACCGTCGACCGTGTCGTTACCAATACTAGGTCTTCCCACCCCTGGGTGTGGATTTTTGCCTTCCCAGGATTCGAACCCTAGACCCAGGCTTAAATCTAGTTCTTTATGAATCCTGAATACCAATTGAGCCAATTGGTATTCAGGATTCATAAAGAACTAGATTTAAGCCTGGGTCTAGGGTTCGAATCCTGGGAAGGCAAAAATCCACACCCAGGGGTGGGAAGACCTAGTATTGGTAACGGCACGGTCGACGGTCGACGGTCGAGACCGCCAAATGGGCCGCCAAATGGGCCGGGTCGTTACAATAAAAAGGCGCCTTTTTATTGTAACGACCTAGCCCATTTGGCGGCCCATTTGGCGGTCTCGACCGTCGGCCGTCGACCGTGCCGTTACCAATACTAGGTCTTCCCACTCCTGGGCGTGGATTTTTGCCTTCCCAGGATTCGAACTCTAGACCCAGGCTTAAATCTAGTTCTTTGTGAATCCTGATAGCTCAATTGGTATTCAGGATTCACAAAGAACTAGATTTAAGCCTGGGTCTAGAGTTCGAATCCTGGGAAGGCAAAAATCCACGCCCAGGAGTGGGAAGACCTAGTATTGGTAACGGCACGGTCGACGGCCGACGGTCGAGACCGCCAAATGGGCCGCCAAATGGGCCGGGTCGTTACAATAAAAAAGCAATGTTTCTTGTAGAGAGAATACGAAACATTCTTGTTGAATCTGGGGAAGCGAAGAGACATGTCTTTTCATGATAAGAGTATAAATAAGAGAGGGGGAAAGGAAGTTACACTTCCTCTTCTTCGTCCCCACTTCCATTTTTCGAAAACCAAGAGCCCCTTCCTCTCTTTGCAAGTTCGAAATTTCACCCTAGGGTTCTAACCCTAGGGAATTGGAAGGAGAAGGGAATTCTTTAAGGTTCTTGCCCTCTACTAGGGCCAAGATTTCTAGAGAAGGCTAACAAGGGAAACACTCTCACTTCAACCAAGGGTACCCTAAAGATTTAGGGAGGGTGAAATTCAAGCGAAAGGATGTAAGTATTCCCTCGCCTGCAGTGTAATTGTTGTTACATGATTCCTTTGGTTTGCTTGTTTGAAACACTAGGGTTTGCACCCCTACACCATTCGGCCACCTCCAAGGGAGAGGCCTTGGTTACTCCCTAATGCATGAGGAGACCCTTGGGAATTAGGATATATATATATATATATATTTCCCTCCATGTTGGGATGACAAAATTAGGGTTTTCCCCCTTGTGCAAGTTTCGGCCATGAACATGGAAATTAGGGCTTAAGGTTGTATGATTAACCATGATGTATTCTATGCTTAGTATATTGCATGATAGTGTATACAAGGTGTTTGTATAAAGGTTGGTTCAAAGATCCAACTTTTCCCTTATCCTACATCATTCGGCCAAGCATGGAAAATTAGGGTTTGTGAAGGTTAAACTACCCTACGAGACATGATTAGGTTTAGTATGATGATATATAAGATGATATGTGATGTAAATATGGTTTATTCATGATTTTAACATGCTTGGAAACTAAGGTATGTATGCTGGAATTTTCTGTAGAGAATGATAAGTAGGACTTAAGAAGGGGTAACAACCCCAACATGTCTTCTAATGTCTCCTCTATGATGCCTACCTTAATGTATGATGTTAGTATAATGTTTTTCATGGTTTATCATGCTCTAAACTTAGAGTTTATATGCTGGAATTTTCTGATTAAATAAGAATTTGGGCTAAGGGGGAAGCTACAACCCAATTAGGCACGCCTAGGATGCCCATAATATGCTGTGAGTAGTATAGGTGATAACATGTCTTCTCCCATGCTTTTTCATGCTCTAAGAATCATGATGTACATGTCTATGTTTAAGCTCTTTAAGCACCCTTATGTTATGCATGGCTTATGTATGATGAAATGCCTAAGAGATGCTTCCCTGTAAGTCGGGACTAAGAGCACTCTTCATGATAAGATAAGAGGCATGCCATGCTCATGATATGACAATGATGTGATAGGTTATGATGATATGCTTATGATATGATAAGAATGTGCTATGCAACTCCTAGGTCGACGGACTATGAACGGACCTAGTAAGAAACAAGAATGTGCTATGCTTATGATATGATAAAATCCATGTATGCTATTTTACTTTATGAATGGGCTTGTACCGGACCGAAGTATGGGTCCAAGGGATGGGCACCTTAAGAACGCCCCGGTTCTGGACTACCGACTATGCTGTCCACGGTTCTGGCACTACCGTAGCTGTGCAACAGGGATGGGCACCTTAAGAACGCTTCGGTTCTGGGACTACCGTAGCTGTCCTTACCCTAGTAGGTCGGGGCTCGCTACCTCGTATCTACTTAGGGATGCGCGCTTATAATGTATGTATGTGGTACAAGCCGGGGACCCCCAATAATGATATGATGATGTTTAAGTATTTAAAAGTATGATTTTAAAAGTTAAGCATCCTTATGTATATGCATTCCATACTTTATACTGCTTGCTTAGAAACTGTGATGTTTAGTATGCTATGATGAACTCATGCTTATGATTTATTATGTGTACATGTTGTATGCTTTCGTATGGTTTTAGCGAGTAGGACAGGATCCTTACTAAGCATTTGTGCTTACTAGTTTATGTGTTGTCTTATGCTGCAGATAAAGGTAATGGACACTTAAACTAGAGGAAGAGGCAGGTGGGCTGAAGATGTGTGGGGTGGTGGCTCGGGAAAGAAAGACTTCTATATCTACATATTTATGTTTATGTTTATGTTCCCTTGACAATAAGTGTTAGTGATTAGGATTGACATGGCATGATAGTGTTTACCTTGGAGGTCTCTTATACTTGATTATGTTATGAGTTACATTACTAGTGATATTATCATGTTATAGAATGACTTTGATAGTTAAACAAGCATGCTCAGTCCTTAGCCCTTGCGTTGTTGTTTTAATGCCATGCTAGAAGATAGAAAAAAAAATAAGTATGATTAATTATTACGTAACCCCACCCTGAGAGTAGATATAAGGGCGGACGTTACAAGTTGGTATCAGAGCCTAAGAGATGCTTCCCCGTAAGTCGGGACTAAGAGCACTCTTCATGATAAGATAAGAGGCATGTCATGCTCATGATATGACAATGATGTGATAGGTTATGATGATATGCTTATGATATGATAAGAATGTGCTATGCAACCCCTAGGTCGACGGACTATGAACGGACCTAGTAAGAAACAAGAATATGCTATGCTTATGATATGATAAAATCCATGCATGCTATTTTACTTTGTATGGCTTGTACCGGATCCTAGCAAGGTCCACGGGTGGGCTCCGGATGCAGCCCCTAGGTCGACGGACTATGAACGGACCTAGTAAGGGGATGGGCTCCCGAGAAGCCCCTAGGTCGACGGACTATGAACGGACCTAGTAAGGGAAGCCCCTAGGTCGACGGACTATGAACGAACCTAGTAAGGGGATGCCCCTAGGTCGACGGACTATGAACGGACCTAGTTTCCCTAGTAGGTTAGAGACTAGCTACCTCGGCCTATTAGGGACGCGCGCATTATGTATGTATGTAAGAGGTACAAGCCGGGATCCCCCAATGATGATGGATGTATGTTTAAGTACCTATATGTATGATTTTAAGAAAAGCATATGCATGAACTCATCCTATGCATGTTTTCAAAAGAGCATCTTGCATTTGCATTTCTTGTCATGACTATATGACTATTATGCTATAAAGGTGAATTATGTTAAGTTCAAGTATGCTTCTTATGATAAGTACATATGCTCCCTTATGCTATGTTAAGTTAAGTGTTTTAATGCTATGCACTATTATGACATGATGTTTTCTCTACTTGATGGAACGTATGATTTTGTGAGTAGGAAAGGATCTTACTAAGCTATATGCTTATAGTTTCCATGTTTCCCTTGTACTGCAGAAAAGGGTAAGGAATGGATAAACTAAAGGGAGCAGCAGGAGGGGCAAAGATGTGTGTGGTGGTGGCATGGTGGAAGAAGATCTACTCATGTTTTATTTAGTTATGCATATGCTGAGTATTGCATGTTAAATGTTGAATCATACTTAATAAGTTGCTACTTGCAGATAATTAGACTCATATGGATATTTCATGTTCACTCTTGCTCATATGCTAAGTACTTAGTTTATACTTGCTAAAGAACTTTAGTATTATGTTATCCTTCCTCATACTTACTTCTCTGTCTTAAGAAATGACCATGTGGCATGCTTCTATTATGCAAATAAGAATGTGAAGGTACCTAGCATGCTCTCCTCAATGTCTAAGATGTTTAAAAGGTTTCATGCCTTACATGTTCAAGTACAAGATTATACATGTATCATGTTCAAGTTTCAAGTTTCAAAATGCTTCCGCTAAAAAGAAAAAAAATTATGTTCGCGTAACCCTGCCCTAGTATGAGAAGGGCGGGCGTTACATGTTGGTATCAGAGCAGGTCTGCCTTCCCCACTACACACACACATCAAAGCTTCATCCTGCCGCTTCCAAGTAAGAGATCCTAACCTCGCTTTATTTTATTGTCTGGACAGTAATGACATGTATAGAAATGAATTATGCTTGCATAACAAGAGAAGGTAGTATGAATTCTCACATTAGTTTATTTATCACCAGTATGATAGACAATGACCAGAAATTATAAGATAAGTAAACATGAATGAAACTTCCACTTATATAAACATATGTATATGTAGCCATTAATAATTATGAATTTGGGGTAAGAGGGTGGTTACATATTGTAATCACTAAGGTAAACTACACCGATTGGGTGTGTGTTTTTCCTCTGTATATATTTACGAATTGAAAAAAAAAAGAATGGTTTAGTATCCGGAATTATTTTACATGGTCATATGGAGTATCGAAGAAGCCACATGGGGACGAGAGGAGGCGATACGATTAAAGTATCCGGAATTATTTTTAAAGTTCGGGACGAACTTTTTATAAGGTATAGAGGATTGTAACGCCCCAAAATTTCCCATATGAAATATTATGAAATATTATTATTAAATATTATGAATTCATGAATATGAAATATTATGGAATTCATGAAATATTATCATGAAATATTATGAAACATTATGAATTCATGAATATGAAATATTATGAAATTCATGAAATATTATTAATATTATGAAATATTATGAATTCATGATATATTATTAATATTATGAAATATTATGAAATTCATGAAATATTATTAATATTATGAAATATTATGAATTCATGATATATTATTAATATTATGAAATATTATGAAATTCATGAGATATTATTATTATTATGAAATTCCATGATGGGCTTGGCTTAATGGGCTTGGATGTGGATTAGTGCAAAATGTAATAAAAAGAAGATGTAGAAAGGAGGAAGCAGGGATTGAACCTTGAACCTCCTAGTTGCACTAGCTAGGGGTGTCAATTCGGGTGGGTCGGGTCGGGTTCGGGTCGGGTTGGGAATTTTTTTTTTTTAACTCCCAACCCGAACCCGACCCGAACCCGATTTCAACCCGAAACCCCCAAACCCGAACCCGAACCCGACCAACCCGACCCGACCCGAATAACCCGAAAAAACCGATTCAAAACGTCTTTTTTTGCCATTTTGCCTATAATTCTTCACTTTTATCTCGATACTTCATCATGATCATACTATATTGATATTAATATACATAAAAATATCTTAATTTTCAAAATAAAATTTGATTTAACCCCAAAAAATCCACAAAATATTAAATTTCGGGTCAACCCGAACCCGACCCGACCCGACCCGAACCCAACCCGAAATTTTTACAACCCGAACCCCCCAACCCGAACCCGACCCGAACCCGAAAATTTTCAACCCGAACCCGATTTTTTTCGGGTCGATTCGGGTTGGGTCGTCGGGTCGTGTTGATTTTTGACACCCCTAGCACTAGCAATGTCTTAACCATTGTACCAAGCCATGTTTCTTGTTAAGAGAATAAGAAACCTGCTTGTTAAAGCTAGGGAAGTGAAGAGACATGTCTCTTCATGAAAAGAGTATAAATAAGAGTGGGAAAGGAAGTTACACTTCTTCTTCTTCTTCCCCATTTCAATTTTCGAAAACTAGAGTTTCTTCCCCACTTCAATTTTCGAAAAGGTGCACCTAGGGTTCTAACCCTAGGAAGTTGGAAGGATAAAGGAACCCTTTAAGGTTCTTGTCCTCTACTAGGGACAAGAGGGCTAGAGAAGGCTAACAAGGGAGACACTCACCTTCTTGTTCTTCAAGGGTACCCTAAGAAGTAAGAGAGGGAGAAATTCAAGCGAAAGGATGTAAGTAATCCCCTCACCTGCATTATAATAGTTTCGAGTGCCTAAAATGGTTTAAACATAGGATGAAGCTCTTGATGTTTTCGGCCAAGAAGGTTTTTAGGGCTTGCGAGAGTTTAAACTACTCCTATACTTGCATATGTTTTTCCTCATGATGTGTGACTAAATAGATGATGATAATATGATGTTTTCCTTGTCCTTAAGCCCCCAAAAACCCGGAGTAGGCTTGCTGGAATTTTCGGTCAGGGACCTCTTTTAGGGCTTAGAGAGGTTTAAACTCCTAGTATGCTTGATAATGACCCTTCCTATGATATATGATGTAAACATGCTTGATAATGACCCTTCCTATGGTATGTATGCTGGAATTTTCTGTACATCAAGTACATCAAACTTTCAATTATCCGAGTGTACTCTACCTGAGAGATACATTCTCCTCGATTTTTCGATAGATATTGGCTTGATCTATCAGCGTTCGTACCAATGCAGTATCACCATTGGTGGATTTCTCAAGAATCTTGTCCACGCAATGGGACTGACTAAGAACAAGTCCTTCTGCTATTCTAAAAATTTTTATTCCTAGAATCACATCAGCTAGACCCATGTCTTTCATGTCAAATCTTGAGTTCAACATTTCTTTAGTGGATTTGATTATCTTATCATTACTCCCAATGATAATTATGTCATCTACATATAGGCACAAGATGATAAAGTCATTTTCTGTGGATTTTGAATAAACACATTTTTCACATTCATTGATTTTGAATCCACCTTCCTACATGACATTATCAAATTTCTCATGTCACTGATTTGGAGCTTGTTTCAAGTCGTATAATGATTTCACCAATTTGCAAACCTGGTTATTTTGTCCTGGCACAGAAAACCCCTCGGGTTGCTCTATGTATATTTTCTCTTCTAAATCCCCATTTAGAATGGTCGTCTTTTCATACATCTGATGTATTTCCAGGTTCCATAGAGCGTAATAGCTAACATCACTCTAATGAAATTTATTCTCGACACCGGAGAATACGTATCAAAGTAATCAAGGTCTTCTCATTGTCGGTAACCTTTAATTACCAATCTGACCATATACTTATCAATTGTGTTATCTGATTTTATCTTCTTCTTGAAGATCCACTTGCAATCTAATGGTTTACTCCCCGAAGGAAGGTCCACAAGTTCCCAAGTGTGATTTTGTAAGATAGATTCTATCTCAGATGCAATTGTCTCTTTCTAGTGAGGTCCCTCAGAAGAGTTTACTGCTTCTGAGTAACTTTGGGGCTCACCTTCTAGTTTGAAAGTGATTAAATCTGGTCCATAAGATTTTTCCATCCGAGTTCTCTTATTTTGCCTCGGCTCAACCTCAACTTGTTCATTATCTTCTTCTTCTTCCTCTGGTGTTTTATACACTCGTTTTGAGGAGCTAGCATCCGCTCGAGACTTATATGGAAATACATGCTCTAAGAATGAGGCATTTCTCGACTCTATTATCGAGTTTTTGAGTATATCGGGTAATTGTGACTCATATACACAAAATCGATATGCACTGCTATTATATGCATATCCAATAAATATGCAATCAGCAGTTTTTGGACCAATTTTAATCCTTTTCGGATCAGACACCAAAACTTTGGTAAGACACCCCCACACTCGCAAATATTTATAGGATGGTCGTCTTTCATTCCATAACTCATAAGAGCTCTTATTTATTTTCTTTCTGTTAGTAGGAGTCCTAGAGTCAATTATGTGATGATTGACTAGGGATATTCTGTATCATATTCTATCATTAATAAAGGCATTTTGGTTATTATACTTACTTTGTATTCTGTGCCAAATAACTAAGTATAATAATGTCCTTGTGTAGTGGGTTCTTATCTATATTATATCGATTGGTTGAATCGATAGTGAGATAATGTAGAGAACACTACCCTAAATTATTCCTAGTCAAGCATTAATATTCAGGGACAATATTAATGCATGGAGACTAGCATGTGGGTCAACTGATGACTTGAGCTCACAAGTTATGGATATGTGATATCAAGTTGACACATGGGTATACATTGGAGAATGTGTACTGAATTGACCCGCCATGAAAATATTTCATAGATTGTCATATGAGTGTCATAAACTTTCTCATGTGACTATTGGTATGAATAGTCCTTAGACCTGATGTCACTATGGTTCCCTACATAAAGAATTATGTACTTTGGTATCGTCAAACGTCACCCGTAACAGGGTGAACTATAAAGGCGGTCACTGGGTATGTAATGAATTATGTGGAGGGATGTGAGTGATGTAGATGGGATCTATCCCTCCCATATGATGGGAGTGATATATGTGGGCCCCTTGATCGAGTAGGACTACTGAAACGCATGACCATGCTCAAATGAGTCAGTATGAGATATTGAGCTCATTTGTTTTAGTGAGTCTACTCGGGATCAAGAAACACAAGTTTGATTGAGGATGACACGGTCTATGCCTCATTGGTCAATCTTGATATCGAGGATAGAAGGACAAAGTCATACATTATCATAGTCACGGAGGTTTAGTCCGATCTCGACTTTTCTTGTTACTTGGGTAGCAATGATGCATTGCTAGATGCCGCTCATTGCTTATGTGACTAAAGGGTTTAGGTGCATTGCCAACGTCACGAGAACCTATTAGGTCACACACTAAGGACATGATGCTTCGGGAGCCCGAGTTGGGAACTCGGGAGACCTGAGCCCGAGTGGGAACTCGGGAGGTTAGTTAGGGTGCCCGAGTTAGGAACTCGGGAAGTCTGAGTCCGAGTTGGGAACTCGGGAAGTCCGAGCCCGAGTTGGGAACTCAGGAAGTCAGATCGGGAAGTCCGAGCCCGAGTTGGGAACTTGGGAAGTCCGAACCCGAGTTGGGAACTCAGGATGTTAGATCGGGAGATTTGCTCGGCAGACTGAGTCGGCACTCGGCAGACTGGATCGGCACTTAGCAGACTGGGTCAGCACTCGGCAGACTGAGTCGGAACTCGGCAGACTGGGTCGGAGCTCGGCAGACTGAGTCGGAGTTCGACAGACTGGGTCGGAGCTTGGCAGACTAGGTCGGGAGCTCGGCACTCGGCAGACTTGGTCGGGAGACCGGTCTGAAGCCCGAGGGGCCCGGTCGGGATTAATGGGAGATTCATTAAAGTGTTTAATGAAGGGAAAAGAAAAGATTCTTTTCTTGCATGGGAAATGATAAAGAGCTACTTGAAAAGATGTGCTCTTTATTGGGAAACCAAAGAGACACAAACCTCTTCATATTCATGGGATGAGTATAAAAGAGGGTCTTGTGACTTTAGATGAGTTCTTCTTCTTCTTCCACTCCTTCCCATTCTTCTTCCCTCCCTCATCTTCCTCTTTTGGCCGAACCCCTATTGTAGGGTTCTTGGTGCTCTGCGAGCTACCTCAAGTTGCTAGCACAACTAAGGTAGCTCTCCCGAAGTTGAGAGATTGTGTCCGTGTGGATACGAGTAAAGGCACGGACATTTGAACGCGCAAGAGATCCGGCGCACCTTGGACGAGCGGGATAAGCAAAGGGCACGCTCCGAAGTTATACACTATAGATAGATCTATTAAATAGATAAACATTGTACGTGTTTTCTTTCGCATGCATCGCTCGAGGGTTCTTGTTTCCGCTGCATTTTTATGTTTTTGTGCCGGGAGAACCCAACAGTGGTATCAGAGCCACTTGTGAAAGATCGTACAAAGTTTTTGTGCTTTTATATGTGATAAAGAAGTTGGACAAGATTTTATGAGTTGCATATAAATGTTTGTTGTAGCAGTCGGGCACTCGACCTCCCACTCGGGAAGACAGACCACTGTGGTCATACCGAGCCGAGGCTTCCCGAGGCCACTTGGGAAGACAGACGCTCGGGTCATCCCGGGAACGGAGACCCCGAGACTGTCTCGGGAACGGGGAGACTGACTCGGATTCATGTTGATGAATCCAGGGTAGCGGCTCACTCGGGGAACCAACAATGACCGACTCAGATTTATGAGTTTCCGCTGCCCCTTGACCCCGTCCGCTAACCGGCTAGCGGGACCGCCGTGAGTTTCTGCTCAAGCGGCAGATTTTATTTTTGCACTCATAATAAAATCAATGTCCTAAATCTATTGTGTATGATTGTTGACATGGTGAATGGTTATGGCCTTAACCCCAATGTGATTGGATGTATGTGTGTGTGTGCATGTTGTAATTCATAATACGGCCTGCGTGTCATGCCTTGTCTATATTCTTCCTAATTGTAAAATTAGATTTAGACTCGAATGTAACTCGAGTTTTCATACATTGTAATGTACAAAAGGAGTGATGGAGTGTCCATTGAAGAATGAAGTTACAAGAAGGATGTCAACCACACATGATGACCAAAGGATGCTCTTAGAGAAGATGTTATCCCTAGGTTGACCATCGATCTTCTCATTGGCTTGAGAAGATCGTAGTATACGGGCTATAACCATATCACATTTTCTTGCTTATATATTGATATATGCTATGTGTGTGTATGTGATACATGCTTAGATGTTTATCTTAATTAAGTTAACTCAATATGCCTACCAAGGTTCGGTACTCATAAACTACCTCGATCATTTGTTGTTGGGTTTGCCAAAGCAAAGCAACGCATTTTATCTTGGTAGAGTGCGAGAGGAAAATTGTGATGTCCCGCTATCGAACTTTGGGCGAGACTTAACTAAGTCACCTAAATTGGATTGAGAAACTTAGAGTCAAATACCAAAAGTTGAGAAAATAAGGGTAAGAGGAAAATTATACTAAGTCTTGGGCGATTAGCCAAAGCTAACTCAAGATGATGTATAATGTGAATCTTAACCCTTTTTCAAGAGTTGCATACGATGTAATTGGTAAAATGTTACCTACCTAATTGTACCAAGTCTTGGGCGATTAGTCAAAGCTAACTCAAGATGAAGTATAATTTGGATCTTGTCCCACAAAATGTAGTCGCTATTTGGTTTGGAGCTAGTAGTGTGGACAATGTGAGTTTGTCTACATCCATGACTAGCCCCTACAAAAGCTCTACGATTTAGTGGGAGTATCATTTAATTAAAGGCCTAATTAAATGATCTAGATATGATACTTATCTCTGCATGTTGTATTGTTGTAGGTCACCATGTCGTCTAATACGTCAAATACTCTCTTTCTGCGATATGTCCTTGAGAAGGACAAGCTCAACGGATCTAATTTCCTGGACTGGTACAGAAATCTGAGGATAGTCCTCAAACAAGAACGAAAAACTGTATGTCCTAGAGCAACCCCTTCCAGAAGCACCCGTCGCTACCGCCACCCGTGCCGAAAAGGATGCTTACAAGAAGCATCAGGATGATGCATTGGATGTATCATGCCTTATGCTTGCCACCATGAACTCTGAGCTTCAGAAGCAACATGAGAACATGAATGCACATGATATGGTTGAGCATCTAAAGGAACTATATCAAGGGCAAGCTAGGCACGAGTGCTTTGAGGTGTCCAAAGCCCTATTTGCATGCAAGATGCAAGAGGAAACTCCTGTAGGAACTCACGTACTCAAGATGATTGGGTATGTGGAGAACCCTGAAAGATTAGGATTCCCACTGGGCCAAGAATTGACTACTGACCTTATCCTGCAATCGTTGCTGGAAGGGTACAATTAATTTGTCATGAACTACAACATGAATGAAATTGATAAACCTCTGCCTGAGATGCTCAGCATGTTAAGAACTGCTGAACCTAATCTCAAGAAAACCAAAACCAGTAATATACTGATGGTTAACAAGGGCAAAGGTAAATGGAAGCCTAAAGTCAAGGGTAAGACCCAAGCCAAAGGCAAGGCCAACTCTACTACATCCAAGGCTAAAGGAAAAATGCCTAAGGAAGGGACCTGCTTCCATTGTGGTGAGACCGGACATTGGAAGAGGAACTGCAAACATTACCTAGAGGAAGCAAAGAAGAAAAGAAGTGAGACTTTTGCCTCAGGTATTTTTGTTATAGAAGTCAATCTATCTATCTCTTCTTCTTGGGTATTAGATACCGGATGTGCTTCTCACATTTGTACTAATGTGCAGGGCCTTCAAAGAGCTAGATCATTGACAAAGGGCGAAGTGGACCTACGAGTAGGCAACGGAGCAAGAGTTGCTGCTATTGCTGTAGGAACATATTTCTTGTCTTTGCCCACTGAGCTTATCTTAGAACTAGAAGAGTGCTTTTATGTGTCTGCATTAACTAAGAACATTATTTCAGTATCTTGTTTGGATAAGAAAGGCTTTTCATTTATCATAAAGGACAAATGTTGTTCTATAATGCTAAATGACATGTTCTATTGCAATGCACCATTGATGAATGGACTATATGTTCTAGATCTAGAGAACCCAATCTATAACATAAATACCAAACGGATCAAACCAAATGATTTGAGCCAAACATATCTTTGGCATTGTCGCTTAGGACATATAAATGAGAGTCGCATATCCCAGCTCCATAAGGATGGATTACTGGACTCATTTGATTTTGAATCATATGAGACATGTGAATCTTGTCTTCTAGGCAAGATGACCAAGACTCCATTTAGTGGACACGGTGAAAGAGCGACAGAATTGTTAGGACTCATACATACTAATGTATGTGGCCCTTTCAATATCATAGCTAGAGGAGGCTATCAGTACTTCATCACTTTCACTGATGATATCAGTAGATATGACTATGTGTATCTTATGAAACACAAGTCAGAGTCCTTTGAAAAGTTCAAAGAATTCAAAAGTGAAGTGCAAAACCAATTTGGCAAAAGTATTAAGATGCTTCGATCAGATTGAGGTGGTGAATACCTTAGCCAAGAGTTTCGTGACCATCTAGCAGAGTGTGGAATCATATCCCAACTCACTCCACCTGGAACACTACAGTGGAATGGTGTGTCCGAGCGGAGAAATCGTACTATATTAGATATGGTACGATCGATGATGAGTCAGACAGATCTTCCTACTTCCTTCTGGGGATTCGCTCTAGAGACAGCTCTTTTCACACTTAACCGAGTTCCATCAAATGTCGTCATAAAGACACCATATACGATATGGACTGGGAAGAGTCTCACGATGTCTTTTATGAAGATTTAGGGTTGTGAGGCTTACGTTCGACGTCAAGTCTCAGATAAACTAGGACCCAAATCTGATAAGTGCTATTTTGTAGGATATCCCAAGGAAACAAAGGGATATTACTTTTACAATCCCACACTAGGCAAAGTGTTTGTCGCTAGAAATGACGTTATTCTAGAAAAGATGTTTATTTCTAGAAGAATTAGTGGGAGTAAAATTCATCTTGAAGAAGTTCAAGATACAGATAGCACTGAGCCCTTAATGGACATTGAACAGGCACCCCAAGATGTTGTGGATCATGAGATTGTTGCACAAGAAGTTGTGGAACAACAAGCTGTTCGAGTAGACCAACCTCCTCGCAGATCTGATAGGATACGTCGTCAGCCTGAGAGATACTCTTTTCTCTTGTCTGACCATGATGACGTTACGCTCATTGAGTTGAATGAGCCTACATTCTATCAAGAAGCTGTGATGAGCCCAGATTCTGAGAAATGGCTAGAAGCCATGAGGTCTGAAATGGAATCCATGTACACTAACCAAGTATGGACTTTGGTTGATCCACCAGAGGGGATTAAACCCATTGGGTGTAAGTGGGTCTTTAGAAGAAAGACTGACATAGATGGACTCATACATACCTATAAAGAGCGATTGGTAGCTAAAGGTTTTAAGCAAATTCATGGTATTGACTATGATGAAACCTTTTCACCAGTTGCGATCCTTAAGTCTATTCAGATCATGCTTGCTATTGCAGCTTACCATGATTACGAGATCTGGCAGATGGATGTCAAAACCGCATTCCTAAATGGGAATCTACTTGAGGATGTGTACATGACACAACCTGAGGATTTTGCAGATCCAGAGCATGCTGGAAAGGTATGTAAGTTGCAAAGGTCCATTTATGGGCTAAAGCAAGCATCTCGAAGCTGGAATCTTCGATTCGATGATGCAATCAAAGTGTTTGGTTTCATCAAGAATGAGGATGAACCCTGTGTCTACAAGAGGGTTAGTGGGAGCACAGTTATCTTCCTGATCTTGTATGTAGATGACATACTCCTCATTGGGAATGATATCCCTTCACTATAGTCTGTAAAGACATGGCTCGGGAATTGTTTCTCAATGAAAGACTTAGGTGAAGCAACCTATATCCTAGGCATCAAGATCTATAGAGATAGATCTAAGAGATTGCTTGGCTTAAGTCAGAGTCCATATGTTGACAAGGTGCTTAATCGTTTTGCCATGTAGAATTCCAAGAAGGGATTTCTGCCAATGTCACATGGTGAGAGTCTTTCGAAGACTCAATATCCCTCTTTTAAGGAGGAGAGAGACTGTATGGATCAGATCCCTTATGCAACCACTAGAGGGTCTATCATGTACGCCATGCTTTGTACTCGTCCAAATGTCTCGTATGCCAAATAACTAAGTATTTTGTGCCGAATAACTAAGTATAATAATGTCCTTGTGTAGTGGGTTCTTATCTACATTATATCGATTGGTTGAATCGATAGAGAGATAATGTAGAGAACACTACCCTAAATTATTCCTAGTCAAGCATTAATATTCAGAGACAATATTAATGCATGGAGACTAGCATGTGGGTTAACTGATGATTTGAGCTCACAAGTCATGGATATGTGATATCAAGTTGACACATGAGTATACATTGGAGAATGTGTACTGAATTGACCCGCCATGAGAATGTTTCATAGATTTTCATATGAGTGTCATAAACTTTCTCATATGACTATTATGAATACTCCTTAGACCTGAAGTCACTACGGTTCCCTACATAAGGAGTTATATATTTTAGTATCGTCAAACGTCACCCGTAATAGGGTGGACTATAAAGGCGGTCACTGGGTATGCAATGAATTATGCCGAGTGATGTGAGTAATGTAGATGGGATCTATCCCTCCCATATGACGGGAGTGATATATGTGGGCCCCTTGATCGAGTAGGACTACTGAAACGCATGACCATGCTCAAATGAGTCAGTATGAGATATTGAGCTTATTTGTTTTAGTGAGTCTACTTGGGGATCAAGAAACACAAGATTGATTGAGGATGACACGGTCTATGCCTCATTGGTCAATCTAGATATCGAGGATAGAAGGACAAAGTCATACATTATCATAGTCACGGAGGTTTAGTCGGATCTCGACATTTTTTGTTACTTGGGTAGCAATGATGCATTGCTAGATGACGCTCATTGCTTATGCGTCTAAAGGGTTTAGGTGCATTGCCAACGTCGCGAGAACCTATTAGGTCACACACTAAGGACATGATGCTTCGGGAGCCCGAGTTGGGAACTCGGGAGACCTGAGCCCGAGTGGGAACTCGGGAGGTTAGTTAGGGAGCCCGAGTTAGGAACTCGGGAAGTCTGAGCCCGAGTTGGGAACTCGGGAAGTCCGAGCCCGAGTTGGGAACTCGGGAAGTCAGATCGGGAAGTCCGAGCCCGAGTTGGGAACTCGGGAAGTCAGATCGGGAAGTCGGAGCCCGAGTTGGGAACTCGGGAAGTCAGATCGGGAGATCTGCTCGGCAAACTGAGTCGGCACTCGGCAGACTGGGTCGGCACTCGCCAGACTGAGTCGGAGCTCGGCAGACTGGGTCAGAGCACGGCAGACTGAGTTGGAACTCGGCAGACTGGGTCGGAGCTCGGCAGACTAGGTTGGGAGCTCGACACTCGGTAGACTTGGTCGGAAGCCAGTGGGGCCCGGTCAGGATTAAAGGGAGATTCATTAAAGTGTTTAATGAAGGGAAAAGAAAAGATTCTTTTCTTGTATGGGAAATGATAAAGAGCCACATGAAAAGATGTGCTCTTTATTGGGAAGCCAAAGAGACACAAACCTCTTCATATTCATGGGATGAGTATAAAAGAGGGCCTTGTGACTTTGGATGAGTTCTTCTTCTTCTTCCACTCCTTCTTCCTTTTCTTCTTCCCTCCCTCATCTTCCTCTTCTGGCCGAAACCCTATTGTAGGGTTCTTGGTGTTCTGCGAGCTACCTCAAGTTGCTAACACAACTAAGGTAGCTCTCCCAAAGTTGTGAGATTGTGTCCGTGTGGATACGAGTAGAGGCACGGACATTTGAACGTGCAAGAGATCCGACGCACCTTGGACGAGTGGGATAAGCAAAGCGCACACTCCGAAGGTATACACTATAGGTAGATCTATTACATAGATGAACATTGTATGAGTTTTCTTTCGCATGGATCGCTCGAGGTTCTTGTTTCCGCTGCGTTTTTATGTTTTTGTGCCGGGAGAACCCAACACTTTCGAGGTACCTTATTTTAAAGGTAATTAGCTGTTAACGCATCTTCCCCCCACATGGAGTCTGGCAGTCCAGAGCTCAATAAAAGAGCATTTATCATCTCCTTAAGAGTTCGATTCTTTCGCTCAGCAAATCCAATTTGCTGAGGAGTATAAGAAGTTGTCGTTTCGTGTCTGATCCCATATTCAACACTCAACTCAACGAATTGTGATACATATTCACCACCTCGATCACTTCGAACCATCTTAATCTTCTTATTAAGTTGGTTTTCAACTTCATTCTTGTAGAGAATGAATTTCTCTATAGCTTCGTCCTTACTTTTGAGAAGATACATATAACAATATTTTGTATTATCATGTACAAAAGTAATGAAGTACCTATTCCCACCACGTGCTGGTGTACCCTTTAGGTCATATACGTCGGTGTGAATCAGGCTGAGTGGTTCGTTGCTTCTTTCAATGTGTTGAAAGGATGACCTCATCAATTTTACTTCAATACAAGTCTTACACTGGTATTTCGGGTCAAGGTGAAATGTAGGTATGCTTTGCATGTTTATTAATCTACGCAACATATCGTAGTTCACATGTCCTAGTCTACTATGCCATAAACATAAAGACTCAAGCATATAAGTGGAAGAGTTCTCGATTTTATTTATTTTAGGCCTAATGGTCATTACACTGAGCTTAAAAAGCCCATCAGATACATAGCCCTTACATACAAATATTCCGTTCTTGGACAGTACAACTCTGTCTGACTTAAATACAATGTGAAAGCCATGCTTGCTTAATAATGATCCAGACACTAGATTATTTTGAATCTCCAGAATATACAACACATTGGTTAGAGTAATGTCCTTGCCCGAGGTCATCTTCAGCACCACTTTTCCTTGGCCTATGACGTCCGAGGTTGTTGAGTTCCCCATGAACAACTTATCTCCATTGATTTCTTCAAAGTTGTGGAGCAGTTCCTTATTGCAGCATATATGTCTGGTGGCACCAGTATCAATCCACCATTGCCGCAGGTTTGAACCCACCAGGTTTAATTCAGAGATCACGACACAGAGGTCATCCATTTCTGGTCCCTCGTTCAGATTTCCCTCCTACTTCTACTTCGGTTTTTTTACATTCCAAAGATTTGTGACCAACTTTGCCATAGTTGTAGTACTTCCCAAAGAACTTCTTGTGTATGCCTCCTCTGTGTCCCATCTTAGAATATTTAGAATTCTTCTGTTTCGATCTTTGACTGTGCTCGACCATGTTGGCTTTCACAATAGCCTGAGAGAATAACTTTCTCTCTGAACCCTTGTTGTCTTCATCAATGCGAAGTCTAACATCGAGTTCTTCCATATTCATCTCCTTCTGCTTGTGCTTCAGGTAGTTCTTGAACTCCTTCCAGCCGGAAGGCAGCTTCTCAATGATTGCTGCTACCTGGAAGGTTTCACTCAAAACCATACCTTCTGAGTGGATCTCATACAAGATCACCTGAAGCTCCTGGACTTGGCTAATTACCGTCTTGGAGTCTACCATCTTGTAAACCAGAATCGACCCATGATGAACTTCTTGGCCCCTGTATCCTCCGTTTTGTATTTCTTGTCTAAGGACTCACATAGCTCCTTTGTCATACTCTTCGTGCTGTACACAACATATAACGAGTCAGCGAGGTAGTTGAGGATGTAGTTTCGACATAGGTACTCAAAATGAGTCCAAGTCTCCACCTCAGCCACCTCAACATGCTTGGGAGAGTCCTCGGTCAAGAATTGAGCCAGATTGAGTGTGGTTAGGTAGAAGAGCATCATCTGTTGCCACCTTTTGAAGTTCAACCCAGTGAACTTTTCTGGTTTTTTTCCATGGTTGATTGGAACATTCCCAATCGGGGCGAAGAGGGTCTGATGATGAGTCTGTTCCACCTCAACACTTTTCGTGGCCATCTCAACAAAAACAAAGTCTGTTTTAAGACTGTTGGAGATATTATCGGAGATATTAAAATAAATTAAAATTATACAATTAATTTCAACTTATCTGTTGAGTGGTCTGAATATCCTGAGTTGCCTTGTATGCAGTATGCAGACTCCCGACTTGGAGACTTTCTAACTTGACCTCCTGAGATGGAGACTCCCGAGGTGGTCTCAGGCCTTATTTCTCCTAGGGTGATCTCGGGCTTTTTTTCCCGAGGTGGTCTCGAGCACTCCTCTCCAGAGGTGGTGTCGGGCCCTTTTTCTACTGAGGTGATCTCGGGCCTTTTCTTCCAGAGGTGGTATCAGGCCCTTTTCTCCCGAGATGATCTTGAGTCTTTTCTTCCCGAGTTGGTCTCGGGCACTGTTCCTCTCAAGGTGATCTCGGGCCTTTTTTCTCCCGAGGTGGTCTCTGGCACTCCTCTCCAGAGGTGGTGTTGGACCCTTTTCTCCTGAGGTGATATTGGATCTTTTCTGCCAAAGGTGGTCTTTCCGAGCCGGAAAGAAGATTTGCTAAGGCTTGCATAAAGCAGTTTCCTTAAAATAGATTTGTCCTCCTCCGACTGTGCTTCGAGGTTATGATGGATGTCTGTTTCCCAGGATTCAACAGTGGGACCACGTATACAACCAAGCAATGTTTGCTCGTGGCGGACTGAGAAAGTACTCGATTGTTATCACGAGTAATCCATCGAGCGAGAACACTCGGAAGACTTGGGGAACGAGGTGGAAGACAATTGTTACTTTTTTTTGTTCACGGTCACAACCTCTTTATATAGAGCTCAGACTCATGCATTGATTAATGACCGAATTGATGTCATTTACTGCTCATTAATCATCCAGATCGAAACGTCTAGAGATTTTACATTAATCATTAATTAATGCATCCGTTACATTTGTGTAAAAAAATTTCAAATGGCAAAACGTTGATTTATTCGCTTGAACAAATTTTGTCTCGACTAGTCCTGCATTTGACGCACGCAGGTCGTGCACACACACGAGTCAATTTGGTTCAGTACAAATCCGAACCCTAGATTTATAACCCCCCTACACACCCATGTGTGAGAGAGCCTCCATCATGTATTTGTTTACAACTAACATGTTTGTGAATCAATTTAAACCAATCAATATCCCTTGAAACTCCTAATGTGGGACTAAAGTCTAATTCAAAATAGCATTCCTTTCCTCTCCATCTCCTTTTCCATTCACTTGTATCCAACAGATATCGACTTATATTGCATATAAGAAAACTAATCGAGATCGGAGATGAAGTGACGACAAACACTCATTCATCTTGAACAGTAGCATTTATATCTCATTGTTACGAGAAGAATACGATCGAAGAACTAATATAGTTATATGAAATGAAAGAAGAACTCCAGAAGTTCTAATTACCTCACATAATCTAAAAACATATGAGGCCATGGAATTAATACCTCATGAATGCAACTAAAGAGTGATGGATCGTATGTGGTACGTTAGAGGGGGGGGGAATAGCGTTTCTTTGATTTTTCTTGTACCTGCGTTGTTAGTTGCACAGCGGAAACAATAATAAACAAAACAAACAACGCTAACAATACTGATTTACTTGGTATCCACCCCGGTCGGGTGACTAATCCAAGAATCCGTCGGTGAATCACTCCCCGGATAACCTCCGGCTAGCCCTCGTCGCTCCTTGTGGGTGGAGAAACCTCGCCACAACACCAAGCACTTCTCTGGGCACAAAGACTACTATCTTGCCTTTAACCAAGACAAGATTCATCAAGAAACTCAACCACGGCGAAGTCCTCTTTAAATAGGACTCGGGGCTGATTTCTCGCTACCAGTCGACTGCCCCCAGGGCAGTCGACTGGTGCCAGCCAGATTCGACCGTTGACACCCCCAACGTTCGAATTTGCCAGCTCACCAGCCACCTACCAGTCGACTGCCAAAATGGCAGTCGACTGACATAGGGTCCAGAACCTACTGTGAGTTTCTGTTTGCGCTGGCAGTCGACTGTTATAACACCAGTCGACTGCCCAGCCTCTACAAACATTCTTCCTCACTCTCTTGACCCTCGTCAACATGTGCCTTCAAGCATTCTCCCTTGGCTTGCTCCTTGAAGTCCTCTTCCACCGGCTATTGTCCCTCGGATGCGCACACAAGTCCTCGACCTGCCTCCATGTCACCCTTCACGTGTGCCCTTTGAAGTCCACTTCTCAGCTTGCCCTTGGAGTCATCTTCCCTAGGCTCTTGTCCCTTGCCTTAGCTGACTCTTCACCAGCAGCCTTGACTATTGCCTTCACGCCCTCTTCATCTTCGGCCCTCGTCCCTCGGATGCACACAAGCCTCCAGCTTGTCTCCATGTCATCCTTCACGTACGCCTCGAAGTTCATGCCCCTCGGCTCATCATCTCTGCTATATCAGGTCCCTCGGGTGCACACAAGCCTCTAGCTTATCTCCATGCAACCCTTCACCATACCGAAGCTGTCCAGCCAAGTCAATATGTGTAAACCTGTACAACCTGCACACTCACATACCCATATTAGTACACAAGGGAAAACCTAACTTAAACCCTTTGCCCAAACATCAAAACACAAGGTCACTCCGGACCTTAGATTGCCTCAACAATCTCCCCCTTTTTGATGTTTGGCAATACGTTTAAGTTAGGGAAACAAATAGTAATAAAGAATAGCAAAAACAATGCTAAATAAATGCATATGCAATGCATACATGGATCCTATCCCAAGGCATCCCACACCTAACCCTCCAAGTTAGGAATTTTCACCAAACCGGGCTTTTTAAAGCTTCTCCCAAGCTCCCCCTGTATTGGACTTACAAAGACTTTTTAAGAATCTCTCCAAGGTTCCCCTTACACCAACAATGGAGTAATCATGCTCCCCCTTAATCTTAGCTCCCCCTAAACCTAGGGTTTCTAGCAAAGGTGTGTTTGGTTTCCCAACTTAAACCCAACACTTCTCCCCCTTTGCCACACATCAAAAAGAACCCAATAATATCCCAATTATTGGTTCTTAACATCCCCAATGACCCTAAACACAGTGTACTAGGCTCCCATACACTGGTTCCTTGTCATTTGGACTCCAAACCAGCTGCTGATACACAAATCAGCCTCTGGCAGTCGACTGGCAACAGTGTCAGTTGACTGATACGCCTAAAATCTGATTTTCTGGCCGAATTTCAGAAACGCGCCAGAAATTCCACAAATTTTTAAAAATTTCCAAACTTCGTGGACAACTTTGTGGAACCTATACCTACTTGGGAAAAATACATCTACCAATGTATCTATCACCATTCCCAAGTTTGACACAAAATCCAAAAATTTCAAAATGAAAATCAAGGCAACTAGGAGGCAACCTCCCCCTTTACCCATGCCTTCTCCCAATTTTCATTTTTCCCAGGCTAAGTTCTACCCAACTTAACCTCCTAAACACCATGTTGGGTTATCCCCAACCCAACATCCGAGTTCTTCCCCTTTTGGACACCATTAAGACTTGCTCCCAAGCAACCTTTCCTCTAGTGCCAATTAGAACTCTACAAAACCTAAAATATTCTAAAGTTTGCAAACACACTTGCTTGGATATACCCTATCCTAGAAAAATATGATATCATGAAAATATCAAGTGTGTTTGACTTTTGTTACACATCTAAATTCCTTAAAAGATTTGGCATTTTGAAATCAAGTCATTATTCCTTGTGTTTGCCTCTTCTAACCCTTTCAAATTGACACAAGGAATTGTCCTCAACTCTAAGGTTCATCAATAATTCCAAGTGTTTCTAAAAAACCCTTCAGAAATCACTTATTAACACTCTGCCCAGACCACCAGTTGACTGCCCCCATGGGCAGTCGACTGCCAAACTTCACAGAAAGTTTTCGGGCTGATAGCAGTCGACTGCCCAAATGGGCAGTCGATTGCCACCTGAATTTCAGGTTTTTTCAGCCAACTTTCAGAAATACCCTAAAAATTCTACAAATCTCCAAAAAATATAAAATTTTGTGGGGAGATTTGTGAAGCCAATATCTACTTGGGAAAAATCTGTTTCCAAATAAATGTACTCCAAATCCCAAGATTGGCATGAAATCCTACTTCTTTTAAAAAGTATCAAATGAGCTCATCCTAAAAGTGCTAATTCTCACTTCTCTTCAATGCATCCACTTCTCCTTGATCACAACTCATTTATATCATTGAATTATATGGTGTTCCACCATTAAACCTCAATTTTATGAATTTTAACCCTCTTTTCACCTTTTTCTCCCTAAATTCTCATTTTAATGTGTCAAAATCTAGGAGTAAGACTTATCCAAGTCTTCTAACCTTTTTGGCACATTTCACCTAATTTCCTAAGAGAGAAACTTTTGAGATCCATCTACCATAGACCCTAAAGGCTTCTAGAGCTCCCCCTTGAGCTCTTAGCCTTAGCCACCTCCCTAGGTGACTCAATCCATACTAGGCCACACCGGTGTGCCACCGGTGACTCTTGGCCTACAAAATTGACCTTTTTAACCTTGGACACCTTGCTCTTGGTTAGGTCACTCTTTTTACCCTTGGATGGCATCCCCTTGCCATCCTTGGACCTTCCCTCCTTACTAAGATTGTATGTTTTCCCAACATACTTCTTTCCATTGCCCTTGGAGGTCTTAGATCGGTACCCCAATCCCGATCTATCATAGTTGGGTTTGATGCTACCCAACATCATGTTTAAGCCCTTAGATCCAACCGTGAATCTTTCTAGAGCTTTTTCTAATGTATCAAGCCTTGCCCTCAAGGCTTGATTTTCCCTTTCTAGGCCTTGAACCCTAGAGTCCATATGTCCACCTTGGACATTCCTAGACCTATCCACTTTCCTAGGCATATGTTTCCCTTCCTTGGGGTTAATGCCTTTAGCCTTGGATACATAGGTCTTAGGCCTATCATGATGCATGCTTTTTCTAGAGTGGTGATCTACCTTGTTATCCTTATTCCTATCATTGTACTTAAATCCAAAGTTATGTACCATTAAGCAATTTTCATAATTTCTAGCATGCATGAATGAGTGATTTACATGATTTTTAGAATGCAAGGAAGAACTTGAAATTGAATTACATTTTGGCTTAAGGTTAGAAGTTACCTTCCTTACCTTTGATGTGCCTCCTTGATGTGGGCTTCTTCTCTTCTTTCTTTCTTCTTTCTCCCATCTCCTCAAGTGCTCCATTTTCTTTAGCTCACTTTTTCTAGGACACTTGGTGTGAAAGTGCCCCATCTCTCCACATGTAAAACATCTAATCTTCTTCCTCCGTTCTTGGGCTCCTCCATTCCTACAATTTATGTTAGATTCAAATCGAATGGACCCGGGTTTAGAAGTTACCTCTCTTTTACCTTTTGGACACTTGTCCTTGTAGTGCCCCTTTTCATTACACCCAAAGCATGTAATGTGGTCCTTTCTCTTGGCTTTGGTGGAGGTAGATGCTAGGTTGACTACTTCTTCAACTTTTGACGATGTGGAGGCTTCCTCTTGATCATGTGTAGATGAGGGTCTCTCCTCCCCCTCAGTCCTTGAGGTGGTGACCTCTTCTTCTTCTTCTCTTGAGGAGGTCAATGATCTTTCACTTAGCTCCTCCTTCTCACTTGAAGAAGTTGACACTTCTTCCTCCTCATGAGCTATTGAGCCCATTTCCTTGGGCTCTTCCACCACTTGACCTTGTGTAGGGTTTTTATGAAATTCCACCAACTTGGTCCATAATTCGTGTGCATTCTTATAATTCCCTACAACACTCAAAATGTTGTTAGGCAAAAGATTTATTAATATACTCATTACCTTCTCATTTGCCTTTGATTGCCCTTGTTGTTCTTGAGTCCAATATCTTGGGCGGAGCTTCTTCCCATGCTTGTCTCTTGGAATTTCAAATGGTTCTTCAAGCACCATCATGCACTCCCACTCCATCATCAGCCACGTCTCCATTCTCAACTTCCAACGCCCGAAGTCTTCATGGTCGTAGACCGGTGGAGTGTATATGTCGTCCCCAAGTTTGTCTTCCATGATTCTTCACCTCTAGCGGTTGCTCCCTCGGTGGTTAGTCTGATCAAGAGTGGTCATTCGCTCTGATACCAACTGATGGATCGTATGTGGTACGCTAGAGGGGGGGAATAGCGTTTCTTAGATTCTTCTTGTACCTGTGTTGTTAGTTGCACAGCGGAATCAATAATAAACAAAACAAACAACGCTAACAATACTGGTTTACTCGGTATCCACCCCGGCCGAGTGACTAATCCAAGAATCCGTCGGTGGATTACTCCCTGGATAACCTCTAGCTAGCCCTCATCGCTCCTTGTGGGTGGAGAAACCTCGCCACAACACCAAGCACTTCTCTGGGCACAAAAACTACTATCTTGCCTTTAACCAAGACAAGATTCGTCAAGAAACTCAGCCACCGCGAAGTCATCTTTAAATAGGACTCGGGACTGATTTCTCACTAACAGTCGACTGCCCCCAGGGCAGTCGACTGGTGCCAGCCAGATTCGACCGTTGGCACCCTCAACGTTCGAATTTGCCAGCTCACCAGCCACCTACCAGTCAACTGCCAAATGGCAGTCGACTGACATAGGGTCCAAAACCTACTGTGAGTTTCTGTTTGCGCTGACAGTCAACTTTTATAACACCAGTCGACTGCCCAGCCTCTACAAACACTCTTCCTCACTCTCTTGACCCTCGTCGACATGTGCCTTCAAGCATTCTCCCTTGGCTTGCTCCTTGAAGTCCTCTTCCACTGGCTATCGTCCCTCGGATGTGCACGCAAGTCCTCGACTTGCCTCCATGTCACCCTTCACGTGTGCCCTTTGAAGTCCACTTCTCAGCCTGCCCTTGGAGTCATCTTCCCTAGGCTCTTGTCCCTTGCCTTAGCTGACTCTTCACCAGCAGCCTTGACTATTGCCTTCGCGCCCTCTTCATCTTCGGTCCTCGTCCCTCGGATGCACACAAGCCTCCAGCTTGTCTCCATGTCATCCTTCACGTATGCCTCGAAGTCCGTGCCCCTCGGCATATCATCCCTGCTATATCAGATCCCTCGGGTGCACACAAGCCTCCAGCTTGTCTCCATGCAACCCTTCACCATATGGAAGCCGTCCAGCCAAGTCAATATGTGTAAACTTGTACAACCTGCACACTCACATACCCATATTAGTACACAAGGGAAAACCTAACTTAAACCCTTTGCCCAAACATCAAAACATAAGGTCACTCTGGACCTTAGATTGCCTCAACAAAGAGAAGAACAGATAAATAGAAAAATGGAAGAAGAGCTCAGTTGCTCGAAAACTCAAACACCATGGTGTGCTTGTACTTTTCTCCAGGTTGCACCACAATAGATGGAAAATTCAGTTGGTTGATTGCATTGGGGAACCCCTGCGTCTCAAGGCATAGTTCTGCTTGCTTGCCATACACTTCCCCACCCTTTCCCACAACACCATCGAGAAAGTTGCCGGTGTAGAACTGCATGCCAGGCGCGTCGGTGCGTGATTCAAGCTAGATTTCTCTTCTCCACAGTCTAGTTTGTAGTTGTGATCATAACCGCTAGGCACATCAAGGATTCTGCTGCCTATCTTGTTTTCTGCTATGAAATCGAAGGGGGTGCCACTGACCGGTTTGATTTTGCCGGTAGGGATCTGGTTGTCATTGACAGGAGTGATATGAGATCCCCATATCTAGATCGAGTGATCAAGGGCATTGCCAGAGTTGTGCCCAGCAAGATTCCAGTAAGTGTGTTGTACAAGACTGACGGGAGTGGCTTTGCTAGCAGTAATAGCTTCCATTTCGAGCTTCAGCAATGTGCTCGAAGGGAGGGAGTACTTGGCAGTGATAGAGAGATCCCCAGAGTAACCTATCCAAATATCGATATAAATCTCTGACTAGATGATGAGCAGCACAATGAAACTATTCTTCCTCCTCATCCTTTTTTTACCTTCTTCACTGTTCCGGAAGGAATCGACGTCAATGGTCAGCCACCAAGGTTCAGCCTACGTGGATGCTGACAGGAGGGGAAAAACTCAGCGCCCTGCGAGATCAACATGAGCGTTAGGGGAACACGCCGGAGGTTATCCGGCGGAGCCCACTCCGACGCTCAAGTCAGTGCCTCGATGGAGAAGAATAGAAGACAGAAGAAGGTACAAGTAGTAGAGAGTACGTACCCCTTTACCGGAGGGGTTGTGCTACCATTATACATATGGCGGCTGCCTTGGCGCGTCCCCATGATCTATGCCACACCCCCCTTCCCTTTGGCAGTTACTAGATAGCCTTTGAAATGGTCTACGCCGTCATTACGTGTTTCAATCCGTTGCGATATTCATGGGTCATGATGACTCCACGATAGTAGGGATACTTATCCGTAGATCCGCGATGAAATGGGGGTCGTTGCTTAAGGACGAAGGCAGCTTGGGCTCCGCTTCCCCGAGGTGATCTCGGGGTCTTTTGGCCCGGGCGATCGCGGGCGCTCTACTTCCCCGAGGTGATCTCGGGACCTGACTTCCTGGAGTGCTCCTGGAAGGGGTTTTCGGATCTGATCATCCAGGGCGTGTCTCCCGAGGGAGGCCCTGATTGCTCTGAAAGGAGAGTCGCTCAGACTCGTAACGTTTTGCCACGTAGCTTCATCATCCCGCGTGCCCGCCACGGGCTACTCAACCCCATCACAAGTGCCTCCCTTTAAGTCTGATCGAAGGAAGTGTGGCTGACTAATCGGACTAGTGTGGTGGTGAAGAAGCTATATCCCGGGGGTCCTTGCACCCGTTACTGCTCCATTAGTAGTTATACGGGGTCCTAGGATTGTAGGGGTTACCCTGGGTCCCTAGGAAAACCCTTTTCGATTTTGTCCTCCCTGAAAGGCCTCTATGGCTTTCGAGGTACCATCATGATACATGTCCCTCCATTATAAAGGCGCATGACGCTCTTTGATGGTGACAAGGTCCTTTCGAGAGTGCCCCATCGTCACGTGCTTCAGCAGCCCTCTTCACGACCTGTTACTGACGTGCGCCGATGTAGCTGGCTCACATCAGACGACTATCTCTGGCACAACCCCGATATGGCAATTTCTTACTTTCCACGTGTTTCATCCCTATTGCGTTCGCGCATGCGGCTTCCTTGGTATAAGAAGGGAAGGTGAGGTCGTTCAGCCAACTTCTAACTTCATGGCTGAGTGCACTTCGTCTCCCTCTTCTTCTCTAAGGACTCTCTTGAACGTAAGTAGTTTGCCTCCTCCTTGTCTTTTCCCTTAGTAACCATGGAAGGTTACCGGGCGGAGTGGTATGAGTCTATCTCTTTGAGAGTGAGACCGGAGGCTCTGCAGGCGGCCATTGAGGCCTACGACATCCCGGCTGAGATGGTGGTGGTTATCCTCAGGGTAGACCAGACGCCAGTGGAGCCTCCCGTAGGCTTTTCTACCTTTTTCTTGGGGCAGGTAGAGTCAGGGCTCCGTTTCCCCATTCCCTCTTTCTTCAATATAGCCTCCTATTTCAATATCCACAGATGGCTCCCAATGCCTTTGCTCAGATTGGGGGGGGGGGCGTATATTGTCTTCAAGCTCTTGGACCTCCCCTTGACTCCTCTTCTCTTTCATTCTTTCTTCGTCCCAATCGGCTCCCGATGGGTCATTAGCTTTTCGGTGCGTCCGGGTCATAGGTTCTTAGGAGGGTTCCCTTCTTCACATAAAGGGTGGAAGGAGATGTTTTTCTTCGTCCAATTGCCTGTGTTGCCCGTTAGTCCTCTTCGTTGGATAGAGGCTCTACCGACTCCTCCCTTTTTAGGGGAGTTTCTCTAGAGTCCTGCGTACCAGCGCGCTAGGAATGTACTCTCCGGCATGAAGTTCAGTGGCCCTGGACTAGTGCAGAGTGAGGAGCTCATGTACCGTGCGGGCCTTAGCCCAAAAGTGACCCGAATCAACCCTAGTCTCAGTATGTTTGTATTTTTCATCAATGTTCATTAGTTCTAACTGATGTTTCCTTATCTGGCTATTACAGAGGAAGTCATGTTCTCTAAGGTGATGGATCGACTTATCAAGTGGGAGGAGGCCAACAAGGAGGCGCAAACTCCTCCCCCGGTTGTTTCGGATGCAGCCCCTGTGCCTGTCGAGTCCTCGAAGGGGACCGCTGAATCATCCCGCAAGCCTACTTTGCCCGGAAGGGCAGAGGCTACTGTTGCATTCCCGCCTGTAGTGAACCAAGGGATTTCTGACTCGTCGATTGGCCCTCAGGCGGGTCCTCCTTCGGGGGGTGACTCTACTTCGGTTGTTGTTCATCTAGAGGGGGTCAACGAGGGGTCCTCCCCCCCTACCGCTCCCCCAACAGTCCAATTCGCTGGTCGGTAGAAGAGACAAATTCCGAAGGGCTTGAGCCCCAGATGGAAAAGGCTGCACTCTGATGGCCCCGACCCCCTTCCCTTAGTCCCTGAGGAGGCTGTTTCTCCTTTTGAGGGTGAGGAATCTGTTCTCGTATATTCTCCCATTCCACCGGTCGCAATTCTGGAAGCGGGCATCTCGACCCACAGCTCTACCTTAATTGGCTCGGCTAAGGCTCTGAAGGGTAAGGAGGTATTGCGTACCCAATACCGGAAGAAGCTCGACCGTATTCAAAAGAGGTTGGATGCAACATTGGAGGCGTCCATGCAATCTTTCCCCCCAGTGCAGTTTAAGGAGGTTCCTGCCGAGGGGATCTCATCCGAGGGGATTTCCAGCTTTGAGGAGGGTGACTCCGACCCCTCTTGCCTGCCTCTTGAAGCTCCTGCGGTCCAGCTACTCCCTCCGCACAGGGGCTCGTTGCCTTATGAGGGCCAGGCCGGCCTCTCGAGGTCTCAAGGAGGAGAGGTCGTACATGTCTCTGCGGGGCCTCTGACCAACCTCCGTGAGACCCTTCTGAAGGTGCGTGCTACTGTTGCATAGGATGTGTTCTGGTAGGTTCTATAATTCCTTGGTGCAATGATAGGCAGATGACGACTGCCTAACTACCAGTCGTGGCTTGCACGCCTGGCCTCAAATTGAAGCCTTAACCGGTCGGGCCCTAAGAGCAGAAGCCGCGGCTGACAACGAGCATCGGGCGGGACTTATACAAGCAGGGGTCAGCCAAGCTCTACGGGCGAAGGTGGAGCATCTGCTGAATACTTTGATGGCCAAGGAGTCCGCCCTACATAGTTCCCGGCACAGGGGACGGTTGGTCTCTGAGCGGGCGGTGGCCATTACAAAGGACCTGCTCCAGGTGACACAGGAGCGGGATTAACTTCAGATGAGAGAGAAAAGATTGTCGTGCGACCTCCGACTTATGGTGGCCTCGACCGAGAGGCTCATCGCGCGCGTTCAGAATCAAGCGTAGTAGCTCAGCCAAAAGGAGTCCGACCTCCTGATGGCGACTGACCGCCTGGCTGACTTCGAGGATGACCTGGCCCAGGCTCGATCGGAGGTATGGGCCGCGTCAGACAGACTCAGGGAGGCCCTGGCAGAGTAAGATAGAATGTCTACCGAGATGGAATAGCTGAAGCGCGCCAAGGAGGCTACTGAGGCTGAGCCGCGTGACCTTCGGGCGGCAGAGACTTCTAGCACTAGAGAGGCTGAGGCGGCCTTCAAAGCCAAGTTCCTGGAATTGGATGAATTCGGCGCTATCATCGCTGACCAGGTGATGAAGCGCTTGAAGGAAGGCTTCCACGGGGCCATTGACCAACAGAAGGAGTCTCAATTTCTGCCTCCAGATATGGACCCAAGTTTATGAGTGTCGGCTGAGTTTGGAAGGAACTCCTTCCCGAGGACCAAGAGTCGTAGGATCATGTGTTTACCAGGGAGCATGACCCTGCTGTATCAATTTTGATTAAAATGATCGTATTTCTTTACCTTACTATCTCGTGCATGCATTTGTCTTTGCGTCAAGGGCTCAAAGGGTAGCGAGATCCTGGGTATGGATCTCCCAAGATAACCCCGCAAGCCCAAGTATCAGACCTACATTTATTCTCCTATGGGGCCCCCGTCGACTCTTCTCTTTTGGAGAATGTTGGTGGCCTCCATACCGTCGCCTCCGCATCCCACGCAATCTATTGAGTTGACTCATAAAGAGTTGCAAGTTCCCAGGCGCGGTGAAGGCATGCCAATCGATGCAACGCTTCAGAATTGGTGTTCGTTGCTATTCCCGCGCCATGCCTGCATTAAAGGCACAACGAGGCAGTGGTCACTATAAAGAGTGGGAGAAGGGTGAACCTTCCCCATTCATTTTGCATTCTTTCTCTTTGTAGACTCCTTGCGGCAAGATGTTAGTGCATTCTCCTCCGCCACTATTTACGGTAGGAGTTGCCGACACCACCGGGGAGGGTAGCGAAGACGTAGTAGTGTTTTTTACCGAAGGGCCTAGCGGAGGGGAAACCCCATGTTTCACCCTATTTGCCAGGAAGCATACCGGAGATGATGTCCGGGGTCTCGCTGAAGATCCTGGCGAAGGTGGGACTCCGGGATTAACCGAGGAGTCCAGAAGAGACATCATGTGCTCCGCCGGGGAGCATAGCGGAGATGACCTCTCATGATGGTTCATCTTCTGCCCCTCCCAGGCAGTTTGTCCGCTTCAAATGTCATCCCCTTCCGACTGCTCATTTTCCCGAGTTTTGGTCATCGGATTGTGTTTGCCGGGGATGGTTCAGTACCGTTACCCAGGGAGGAGGGGTTGCAACCACTGCTTCCTCTCCCTGTCCTTCTTAATGTTGGAGTCATCCTTGTTGTTGGATGCATCTTGGCGGGAAGAGGTAGTTGGGGTATCCATGTGTTACCTCAGGCGTCCTCATTTGTTAATGGTTACACAAATGAAGGACTGAGGGGTCTCCATTACGACCGAGGGTTCAAGGATTTTGACCATAACACGCGTGGATCCCTGCTCACCGGCTGTTGGAGGATGATTTCGAGCCAAGCGATTTCGCGGGAATGATGTAGTGACGAAGAAAAGCCCGAGTAGATGAATGATTCCCTTTACCGATTCTTCTGATTGTATCTTTGGTGTTTCTCTAAGATGTTGGCATCAATGTATTCCCCACATAAATGAAGGAAAATATTTGTTACCTTTGGTGTGTGCATGCTTGTATGAATGTTCTGATGTCTCGCTTATTCCCCTTTTGTCGGGTAGATCATGCTAACCCTTACCTTCACAGCGTAACTTGTCCTGGACCAGAGTCTCGACTACTTGGTCGGGTGCCCAGCCTAAGTACCCCGAGCATCCGCAGCATCGCGAGGTATTAGGGATTTCGTTCTTGGTTGGGAGTCCGTAACCCCCAAACCAAGCCTAAGTACCTCGGGCATCCGCAGTACCGTGAGACATTAGGATTTTTATCCTTGGTTGGGAGTCCGTAGCAACTCATACCAAACCTAAGTACCTCGGGCATCCGCAGCACCGCGAGGTATTAGGATTTTTATCCTTAGTTGAGAGTCCGTAGCAACCCAGACCATGCCTAAGTACCCAGGGCATCTGTAGCACCACGAGGTATTAGGGTTTTTATTATTGGTTGGGAGTCCGTAGCAACCCAGACCAAGCCTAAGTACCTTGGGCATCCGCAGGACCACGAGGTATTAGGGTTTTTATCCTTGGTTGGGAGTCCGTAGCAACCCAGACCAAGCCTAAGTACCCCGGGCATCCGCAGCACCACGAGGTATTAGGGTTTTTATTCTTGGTTGGGAGTCTGTAGCAACCCAGACCAAGCCTAAATACCTCGGGCATCCGCAGTACCGCGAGGTATTAGGGTGCTTATCCTTGGTTGGGAGTCCGTAGCAACCCAGACCAAGCCTAAGTACCTCGGGCATCCGCAGCACCGCGAGGTATTAGGGTTTTTATCCTTGGTTGGGAGTCTGTAGTAACCAGACCAAGCCTACGTACCCCGAGCATCCGCATCCCCGCGAGGTATTTTGGTTTTTATCCTTGGTTGGGAGTCCGTAGCAACCCAGACCAAGCCTAAGTAACTCGGGCATCCGCAGCACCGTGATGTATTAGGGATTTTATCCTTGGATGGGAGTCCGTAGCAACTCAGACCAAGCCTAAATACCTTGGGCATCCGCAGCACCGCGAGGTATTAAGGTTTTTATCCTTGGTTGGGAGTCCGTAGCAACCCAGACCAAGCCTAAGTACCCCGGGCATCCGCAGCATCGCGAGGTATTAAGGTTTTTATCCTTGGTTGGGAGTCCATAGCAACCCAGGCAAAGCCCAAGTACCTCGGGCATCCGCAACACCGCGATGTATTAGGGTTTTTATCCTTGGTTGGGAGTCCGTAGCAATCCAGACCAAGCCTAAGTACCTCGGGCATCCGCAGCACCGCGAGGTATTAGGGTTTTTATCCTTGGTTGGGAGTCCGTAGCAACCCAGACCAAGCCAAAGTATCCTGTGCATCCGCAACACCGTGAGGTATTAGGGTTTTATCCTTGGTTAGGAGTCCGTAGCAACCCAAACCAAGCCTAAGTACCTCGGGCATCTGCAGCACCGCGAGGTATTAGGGTTTTTATCCTTGGTTGGGAGTCCGTAGCAACTCAGACCAAGCCTAAGTACCTCGGGCATCCGCAGCACCGTGAGGTATTAGGATTTTTATCCTTCGGTAGTACACTGATATTTTGGAGTGTCCACCTTCCTTTATTACTTGAATTCGCTGCAAGGCAACAGAGATACACAGGTGGGTATATAATATGCAAGGTAAACCTTACATGGACCGGAAGGGTCGGAGATAGTTAGCCTACCCGGGCCTCTCGAGCCTTTTGTCCCTCTCCCCTTGTGCATGACTGCCACCTCCAGCTAGCCTTCTGAAGCCCTTGGGTTCTTCCAGGACTCTGACATGACTTCCCTATTGTAGCATCGCCGAGACACTAGCTGGTCCCCTCTAACTTCAACCACTCGGTCGTCCATGGGGAATATTATCTTCTGGTGGTAGACAGAGACCACCGCCTAGAAGACACTGAGAGCCGGGCGGCCCAGGATGACGTTGTAGGAGGAGGGAGCATTCACAATCAAGAAAGGTGTCCTCCTGGTCCTCTCCAACTCGTTGCTACCCAATGAGAGCAATAGGGTGATTTGCCCTATCGGTTATACTCGATACCCCGTAAAGCCAAGCAGTGGGAGCGAGACCGGGAGTAGCTCATCCTCATCGATCTGCATCTGGTCCAGAGCCGCCTTGTACAGGATATTCACGGAACTTCCTGTGCCCACGAAGATGCGCTTAACCTCGTAGTTGGTGATGCAGACTATGATTACTATGACATCTTCATGGGGAGCTTCCACCTCTTCTAGGTCTGTTGGACCGAAAAAAATTGTAGGGTCGTGCTCCTGACTCCGGCTCGTCCCAATGGAGTAGTTTTTCAGCCGCCGGGTATGAGACTTCCTTGCCCGGTGGGAATCTCCTCCGGTGGATCCCCCGAAGATTACTCCAGCATGCCCTGAGGGCGGGCCATGCATAGGGGCCTTCCCTTCTGGGGATCTTTTTCTAAGTAGAGAGATCTTTGGGGTGCCGACCCCTGACTCCTTCCTTGCAACCGTGACCGAAACCGATGTTGGGTCTCGTTTTCCCCGATCTGCTGCCACCGAGGAGAAAGGTTTCGCCGTGGAGATCTTCAGCGGTACCTTGCTTTATTCCACTTTCTTCGAGGCTTGGTGTCTGTCTCCTCACCGAATCTATTCTTCAAGGTGTAACACTCCTCGTTGGAGTGTGTTGTGCTACCATGAAAACTGCAGTACTTCGGCACTGGCTCCGGCTGCTCGGTGTCCACCTTCTCAACCAGCCTTCACCTACCTGCCTACTAGTCCTTCCCGAGGTAAAGGTCCTTTCCTCGAGTTGGAGCTGGGGGCTCCCTCCTTTTAGACCAAGGAACGACTGGAGGGAGGACTCCGGCTGGATCCTTGCGACGGGCGTATTGTACCTCCTCCACGTTGACGTGTTTGACAGAACACCCCAGTAGATCACCGAAGCTGACGGGGGGCTTCTTCACTAGGAATCGGAAGAAATCCCCATCCGCGAGCCCTTGGGTGTAGGCGCTGTCGAGGATTTCCGATGTTGCACCGGGCACATCTTGCGCCACCCTGTTGAACCACTGGATGTACTCCTTAAGCGACTCCTTTGGCTTCTGCTTGAGGACGAACAGATTGAGCGCCGTCTTCTGATAATGGCGGTTGCTGGAGAAGTGGTGGAGGAAGACGGTTCTAAACTCCACAAAGGAGTTGATGGAACCTTTTGCAGCCTCTAGAACCAGCGTTGGGCTGCTCCAGACAGGGTGTTTAGGAACACCCGGTGTTAATGCAGTCTGGCCTGACTGTTGTTTTGGTGTTGACACCGATTTAAGTTTTGGTTTGGTGAATTTGGATTAAGTCCTGGTCGGGGACTGGACACGGAGTGATTAAAATCGTAGCGAGTGAAGCTAAGTTGATCGAAATACTAGTGAGTGAAGCCGGGTCCTGGTGAGTGAAGCCAGTTGACTGAAATCCTGATGAGTGAGACCGGGTCCTGGTGAGTGAAGCCAGGTGACCAAAATCCCGATGAGTGAAGCCGGGTCCCGGTGAGTGAAGCCGGGTGACCGAAACCCTGGTGAGTGAAGCCAGGTGATTGGAAACCCCGGTGAGTGAAGTCGGGTCCTGGTGAGTGAAGCCAGGTGATTGGAAACCCCGATGAGTGAAGCCGGGTCCTGGGGAGTGAAGCCAGGTGATTGGAAATCCTGGTGAGTGAAGCCAGGTCCTAGCTAGGGAAGCTATGTTGAACGAAGTCCCGGTCAGTGAAGCTGGGCACGGTGTCTTGGTCCGAGGGACTAAGCACGAGTCAGAGAAGGCTAGGGAGCCTGTTCTCTTGACTTAGGGTGAAATTGATCGAAGCTGGATCGGTCTGGTGACTGATCAGGGAGTTGGCACAAACTCCCTGTTGTGGATCGGTCTGGTGACCGATCCAGAGGTGTCTGATCGGTCTGGTGACCGATCAGGACGAGAACAGAAACATTGGTTGGCCTCTGTTCGGCTCCTGATCGGTCTGGTGACCGATCAGGAAGAGCTTCTGATCGTTCTGGTGAATGATCAGAGGGATTTCAGAGCCCTTCTGTGAGGAACCATGATCGGTCAAGCTGACCGATCAAATATCGCGAGTTCCTCATTATGACCGATCAGGATTGATCCTGATTAGTCAGGGAGTGACCTGATCGGTCACCAGACCGATCAGGGCAAACCCTGATCGGTCAGGTGACCGATCAGTGGGTTTGGCTTGCGAAGTTGGAAAAACTCTCAGCAAAGGGGTGAATCGGTCGGGTGATCGATCCACGACCTGTGATCGATCTGGTGACCGATCACAAGAATCCGCGATCTAAGGTTTCTCACTGTGGACCGATCAGGCTAGAGCCTGATCTGTCTAGGCTTACCCTGATCGGTCTGGTGACCGATCAGGGTCATCTCTGATCGGTCTGGTGATCGATTTGTAGCAGTAAACTTTAATTCAAATCCACTGTCAGAGTTCTGTTCGCGTCTGTTTTGCTCTGTGTTTTCTCTGCTGCTTACAGATTCTCGTTGATTTCATTTGCTAAGTGTCTGTTAAGTGTGCAGGTGATACAGGGAGGATTCAAACAATGGAGGAGAGTCAGATGTGGACTTTCCATGTATCAGGGTTGGCTGTTTCTCCTCCTCAAGTTTCAAGGGACGCTGGCACTGCTGGCAACGACTGGAAGCTGACCTGGGGCTCGGCTGAGGAGAGCTCAGAGAGTCCAGGAGTGGTCAGGGTAGTTGGGCTGTCTTAGATGAGCAGCTGGGAGCTGCACAGGAGCGTCTGGTGACAGCAGGTTAAGTGTTGGCTGGCGAAGAAGAGAAGATATAACTCTTCAGCTCTTCTTGCGTAATCTGATCATCTCTTCAAGCAACACTTCTTCATCCTTGGCAATCACTGTGAATCTTGAAGCTTGAGCATATACTCTAATACTTGAGCGCTTAGAAGAGAAAAAGAGCTTGGCGAGTCCATCAGCATGCAGACACGAAGAGCAGGGAGTTCTTGCGTGAGGTTTGTGCTGAGTGGAGCTCGGTGTAGAGCTCTTGGGTTTCTTCTGTCCGAGTGCTCTGTAAGCTTTCTTTTTGTTGTCTCTGTGCTTTTATTTGATATCTGTTGAGACATTGTGTGGAGAGGTTTCTCCACCAATAAGGAGGATTCATCTATCCGGATTTTCTGGGGCTTGATCTGCCGACGATCAAGGGATCGCCCACCTCACGGGCACGCTAAGGAGTAGGGGCAAGTTATCCCCGAACCTTGTAAATCCTCCTTGTTAGCGATCGTGTATTGTTATTTCAGTTCTTGTCTTTGTTTCTCTGTATTTTGCTTCCGTCGTTGCTGCTAACGCTTAAGTGCAGAAATCTCAAAAAGAGCAAATCATTTGTGTCTGGCTACATTCCCCCCCACCCCTCTCTAGCCATCCAAGCACCAACAAGTGGTATCAGAGCTTGGGGCTCTGCTCAAACGGACTAACACCCGAGAGTCAACAAGAATGACAATGAGAGAAGGATTTAGCACCACCCGACCTCCCTTCTTCGACGGATCTGATTTTTAGTATTGGAGATCTCGCATGGCGTACTACCTCAAGACCGATATTGGAATGTGGTTCTCCGTGAAGGAAGGATTCATTCCTCCAAGAGACGCGGAGAGAAAAGAGTTGGAGTCCTCGCGGTGGTCGGCTGAGCAAACTCGCAAGGGAGAAGCCGATGTGAAAGCGGTGGTCACTTTGCAGTGCGGAATGACCAAGGACCAATTGATAAGAGTTAGTCCCTTCACAAGCGCAATGGACCTTTGGAATAAGCTTATTGAACTCCATGAGGGCACCCGGGACTCAAGGATAGCCAAGAAAGACTTGCTTCTCAGCCAACTTCAAAGTCTTTCCATGGAAGAAAATGAAAAGGTAAGTGAACTCCATGAACGATTCAAAGAGATCCTCAATGGTCTACACTCCATCAGTGAGAAGGTAGAAAACCGAGACCTAGTGAGTTATGTTCTCAAAGCCTTCCCTAGGAATGCCTTGTGGTCATCCATGGTGGATGCTTACAAGGTTTCCAAGGACTTATCTTTTGTTAAGTTAGAGGATTTATTTTGTGAAATGGAACTACATGAGATCTCTAACCAAAGCCCCAAGGAGAAGGGAATTGCTTTTGTGGCCGATGACAGAAGGAAAAAGAAGAAGGAGAAGAAGAAGAAGGAAACGGAGGAGGATAAGACCTACTGTCACGTGGCTTTCATGGCCTTAGAAGAGTCAACCAAGGAGAGTGGAGATGAATCAAGTGACTCCTCAACCACGCCTTCATCATCTTCGGATGATGAAGAGGTAATCTCTCCCGAATTAGACAAATGTTATAGGACTATCGCATGCTTAACTAGTCTACTTAAAAAATCTAAGAATAAGGTTAAATCATTAAGATTAGAAGTAGAGGAATTGAAAACACCTAAGGATCATGATGTTGATGACTCGCATGTTAAGATCCTTGAGAATGAAAATAAGGACTTGAAGAGCGAAGTTGAAAATCTCAAAAATATTCTTGAGAAGTTTTCAACTAGCTCTAGAACTTTAGATATGATTCTAAATTCGCAAAAAGCGGCTTACAACAAGGTTGGTTTGGGTTACCAACCTAAATAATCTAGTGTCATATCATTAATGTCAAGAACCCAATTTAGATTACAAAATGATTCTAGGGTTCAAAAAGGTAGAAAGAAAATGACTAAGACATGAGTCCCAAAGTCTTTCATTATAGATGCTTTAGGTCCTAAAATTTGGGTACCCAAAACATCTATATTTCGAATTGTATAGCTTAGGTTGAGGGGGAGCATCTATCAACACGATTTGTTGAAATTTGGTGCTCCAAACGAATGGTCATTCCCAGTAAGGAATGTGCTTACCATTTCCTCAAATTAATGGATGACCATTCACTACCCATGAGAAATGGTTTTTCATCTAGAATTTAGATGATTGGGGTTAAGTAAATGGGAATCATAAACAATGTAGATACATTGAAAATTTCTCCATCTATACTGAAAATTTTCCTATTCACTTTTATGGTTGGAACCATGAATTTGATACACACTTAGAATTATGAATTTTCAATCCAATCCATGAATTATCAATAGAATGGGGAATTAGGATTATGGAGTTGATACAAACTTGATTTCAAGTAGTTGGAGCAAACATGTTGTAAACATACATCAAACATACAAACTGATCAAAATTTGGAAATTTGATCATATTTTGATACTAATTTGATACAAGTATGCTTTGGAGTTTAATCATATATTGATACTAATTTGATTCAAGCAAGCCAAAATTTTCTTGTATGTGTTTTACAACTTTAATGTATTATACCAATTTTGGTTAAGAACAACATGTTAACATAGATTATGATGTTTCAAATTTAGTACTCAAGTTCCATGACTTGGTTGTTTTCCCACTGATCATGTTTTGATACAAACCTGTTTTTGATACTCAAGTTCATGCTTAGAACATACTGATCATGCTTTGATACAAACCTATTTTTGGTTTTTCTTAAATCCATAGAAGTTCTTGAATCTTGATGGGGAATAAAGCTTAGTTAAGGCACACAAATCATGTTGTTTATTTTGGGCTTACCCTGATCGGTCTGGTGACTGATCAGGGTCATCTCTGATCGGTCCGGTGACCGATCTGTAGCAGTAATCTTTAATTCAAATCCACTGTCAGAGTTCTGATCGCGTCTGTTTTGCTCTGTGTTTTCTCTGCTGCTTACAGATTCTTATTGATTTCATTTGCTAAGTGTCTGTTAAGTGTGCAGGTGATACAGGGAGGATTCAAACAATGGAGGAGAGTCAAATGGGGACTTTCCATGTATCAGGTTTGGTTGTTTCTCCTCCTCAGGTTTCAACGGACGCTGGCACTGCTGGCAACGACTGGAAGCTGACCTGGGGCTCGACTGGGGCTCGGCTGAGGAGAGCTCAGAGAGTCCAAGAGAGGTCAGGGTAGTTGGGCTGTCTCAGATGAGCAGCTGGGAGCTGCACAGGAGCGTCTGGTGACAGCAGGTTAAGTGTTGGCTGGCGAAGAAGAGAAGATATAACTCTTCAGCTCTTCTTGCTTAATCTGATCATCTCTTCGAGCAACACTTCTTCATCCTTGGCAATCACTGTGAATCTTGAAGCTTGAGCATATACTCTGATACTTGAGCGCTTGGAAGAGAAAAAGAGCTTGACGAGTCCATCAGCACGCAGACACGAAGAGCAGGGAGTTCTTGCGTGAGGTTTGTGCTGAGTGGAGCTCGGTGTAGAGCTCTTGGCTTTCTTCTGTCTGAGTACTTTGTAAGCTTTCTTCTGCATAGAGACAACAACAAGAAAGCTTACAAAGCACTCGGACAGAAGAAACCCAAGAGCTCTACACCGAGCTCCACTCAGCACAAACCTCACGTAAGAACTCCTTGCTCTTCGTGTCTGCGTGCTGATGGACTCGCCAAGCTCTTTTTCTCTTCCAAGCGCTCAAGTATCAGAGTATATGCTCAAGCTTCAAGATTCACAGTGATTGCCAAGGATGAAGAAGTGTTGCTCGAAGAGATGATCAGATTAAGCAAGAAGAGCTGAAGAGTTATATCTTCTCTTCTTCGCCAGCCAACACTTAACCTGCTGTCACCAGACGCTCCTGTGCAGCTCCCAGCTGCTCATCTGAGACAGCCCAACTACCCTGACCTCTCCTGGACTCTCTGAGCTCTCCTCAGCCGAGCCCCAGTCGAGCCCCAGGTCAGCTTCCAGTCGTTGCCAGCAGCGCCAGCGTCCGTTGAAACCTGAGGAGGAGAAACAACCAAACCTGATACATGGAAAGTTCCCATTTGACTCTCCTCCATTGTTTGAATCCTCCCTGTATCACCTGCACACTTAACAGACACTTAGCAAATGAAATCAACAAGAATCTGTAAGCAGCAGAGAAAACACAAAGCAAAACAGACGCGATCAGAACTCTGACAGTGGATTTGAATTAAAGATTACTGCTACAGATCGGTCACCGGACCGATCAGAGATGACCCTGATCAGTCACCAGACCGATCAGGGTAAGCCCAGACCGATTAGGCTCCAGCCTGATCGGTCCACAGTGAGAAACCTGAGATCGTGGATTCTTGTGATCGGTCACCAGATCGATCATAGGTCGTGGATCGATCACCCGACCGATCTACCACATTGCTGAGGGTTTTTCCAGCTTCGCAAGCCAAACCCACTAATCGGTCACCTGACCGATCAGGTCACTCCCTGACCGATCAGGATCCATCCTGATCGGTCATAATGAGGAACTCCCGATATTTGATCGGTCATCCTGACTGATCATGGTTCCTCACAGAAGGGCTCTGAAATCCCTTTGATCGTTCACCAGAACGATCAGAAGCTCTCCCTGATTGGTCACCAGACCGATCAGGAGTCGAACAGAGGCCAACCAATATTTCTGTTCTCTCCCTTATCGGTCACCAGACCGATCAGACTCCTCTGGATCGGTCACCAGACCGATCCACAACATGGAGTTCGTGCCAACTCCCTGATCGGTCACCAGACCGATCCAGCTTCAATCAATTTCATCCTAAGTCAAGAGAACAGGCTCCCTAGCCTTCTCTGACTCGTGCTCAGTCCCTCGGACCAAGACACCGTGCCCAACTTCACTCACTGGGACTTCGTTCAACCTAGCTTCCCTAGCTAGGACCTGGTTTCACTCACTAGGGTTTCCAATCACCTGGCTTCACTCACCAGGGTTTCCAATCACCTAGCTTCACTCACTAGGACCTGGCTTCACTCACCAGGGTTTCGGTCACCCATCTTCACTCACCGAGAAGGAGGTTTCTCCACCGAGGATTTACAACAAAGACAAGTATTTGATATCTGTTGAGACATTGTGTGGAGAGGTTTCTCCACCGAGAAGGAGGATTCATCTATCCGAATTTTCCGGGGCTTGATCTGCGGACGATCAAGGGATCGCCCACCTCACGGGCATGCCAAGGAGTAGGAGCAAGTTATCCCCGAACCTTGTAAATCCTCCTTGTTAGCGATCGTGTATTGTTATTTCAATACTTGTCTTTGTTTCTCTGTATTTTGCTTCCGCTGTTGCTGCTTACGCTTAAGTGCAGAAATCTCAAAAAGAGCAAATCATTTGTGTCTGGCTACATTCACCCCCCCTCTCTAGCCATCCAAGCACCAACATCCGACACTTTACACCATCAGTATACTGGTGCAGGAGTGCCGCGTTCTCAAACTTGCAGACGTGATCTTCCGGATCCATCTTCCCGTCATAATCGGCGATCCCAGGCCCACGGAACTTCTTTAGCATGGGGTCTTCGACATTCTCAGATGAGAAGGGAGTAAAAGGAACCTTGTGGGAGGCCTTAGGTTCCTCCCTTTTCCCATGTCCTTCTTCGTGCCTCTACGCGCTGAAGGCTACCGAGTGGGCCTTCTCGATATCTCCGGGAGAGTCTTTTCAGGGACTTGGGGCTGCTCCATCCTGTCGTTCCACTGGTGTGACGGATCTCCGCGAGTACGAGATGGAGACTCTAGGGAACTCCTCCCGCGCAGGAGCCTCTAGCTGTAAGGCAGCTTGTTAGATTTAGTGTTGCTCAAGCGCTGCTTTGATGGCGTTGGATACCAAGCGGTCCAGTTCCTCCCTTGTCAGGACAATGGCTTGTCCCTCCGGTCCTGCCATCGGTGCTCCTTCTGGTGCTTTACTGGATTCCCATAGATGGTGTCAAACTTGTTCCGGAAGGAATCGACGTCAATGGCCAGCTACCGAGGTTCAGCCTACGTGGATGCTGATGAGAGGGGAAGAACTCAGCACCCTGCGAGATCAACACGAGCGTTAGGGGAACACGCCGGAGGTTGTCCGGCGGAGCCCACTCTGACGCTCAAGTCAGTGCCTCGATGGAGAATAATAGAAGACAGAAGAAGGTACAAGTAGTAGAGAGTGCGTACCCCTTTACCGGAGGGGTTGGGCTACCTTTTATACCTGTGGTGGCTGCCTTGGCGCGCCCCCATGATCTATGACATGTCCCCCCTTTGGCGGTTACTGGATAGCCTTTGAAACTGTCCACGCCGTCATTATGTGTTTCGACCCGTTGCGATATTCATGGGTCATGATGACTCCACGATAGCAGGGATACTTATCCGTAGATCCGCGATGGAAGGGGAGTCGTTGCTTAAGGTCGAAGGCAACTTGGGCTCCGCTTCCCGGAGGTAATCTCTGGGTCTTTTGGCCCGGGCGATCGTGGGCGCTCTACTTCTCCGAGGTGATCTCGAGACCCGACTTCCCGGGGTGCTTCCGGGAGGGGTTTTCGGATTTGATCTTCTAGGGTGTGTCTCCCAAGGGGGCCCTGATAACTCTGAAAGGAGAGTCGCTCAGACTCGTAACATTTTGCCACGTAGCTTCTTCATCCTGCGTGCCCGCCACGGGCTACTCAACCCCATCATTCACCATCTTAACTGTGATACTTCAGGTGATTGAAGGGAACTGATAATTCTTGTTATATTCAGCAACCTCCCATAGCAGCTTATCAAAACCTGTCTTCCCACCTGAAGAACATGACGAAGAAGTTTAGTTATTCCAACAACCTGATCAAACCATAGATGAGATGGGAAAAAAAAGTTGCATGGCTCATACCACATACACAAATCAGCATAAAAAGATTAGCTCAACCATGTCGGCCCCTTCAACAGCGCAAAAGAATTGTGGAACAAACTTATTGAACTCCTCAAAGGAACCTCCGACACAAAGATAAGCAAGCATGACTTTTTATTAAACAAGTTGTACAACATGAAAGTGCAAGAAGGAGAGATTGATGCGCAACTACACGCTCGAATCCAGGAGCTGATGAACGACCTTCACGCGATCAGCCACAAAGTAGAAAGTCGCCACTTGGTAAAGTATGCACTAAATTCATTTCCAAAGAATACCTTGTGGGCATCCATAGTGGATACTTACAAGGTTTCTAAGGATCTTGCGTCAATAAAATTCGATCAACTATTTTCTGAATTTGAACTGCATGAACAAACTATTGCTTCACCGGTCAAGAGAGGTATTGCATTAGTTGCAGGTAAAACCAAGAAGAAAAAGCCGCCACCCGAACCTGAGTCTGACTTCGACTCAGAGTCTGATGAAGAAGACGTTGATTACACTGAACTAGTTAACCTAGTCCGGAGGATGTACAAAAAGCTCCAGGTTCAGAAGAAGAAGAAAATGGTTTAGTCAAAGGATGATCTAACTGAACCAAGCATTAACCAGAAGAACAAGGCGGATATCACCTATTACAAGTGCAATAAGGGTCACTTCAAATTAGAGTGCCCCAACTTAAAAGAAGCAAAGAAGCAACGACGAATGAAGGCGCTTCAAGCTACGTGGGACAAGTCTTTCTCGGAGGAGTCAGACGAAGAAGAACAACCTCACTTGAACCTTCTTGCACTGATGGCATTAGACAAATTCAACATTGAGTCCGAGCCAGAAGCAGAGCCAGAGCAAAGCAACGAAACAATCTCCTAGTTGAAAAAATGGCCGACTCACTGTAAGTGGCTACTCTGAACTTGAACTCTATGACTTGATCTCCTATCTATCTCATAAGTTCGCTAAATCTAACGTCCATATCAAGTTACTTCAAAAGGAGGTAAAAGCCCTTAAGGAGGAGGTTAACTTATGTTCCTTAACTGAGACTGTTCAAGAAGGTACCTCTACTCAAGTCCAACAACTTGAGGAAGAGAATTCCTCTCTGAAAACTCAAGTTAAGGAACTTATAGTAACCCTAGAGCGGATCACTTTGGGTTCCAAGAATCTTGATATGATTCTTGGAAAACAAAATACGTTCTTAACAGATCCGGACTTGGGTATTGAACCAACTCACGTTATAGATCTTATTTTTCAATTGTGAACCGTACTAGCACCCGATTCCAAGTATGGGTCCCCAAACTAAGCTTGACAAATCAAGTAAGACCAAGCTACTATTGGATCCCTAAAGGTCAAATTCATTACCTAGATAGACCATATCAAGGCTTTAATCTAGTGGGAACCAATAGAAAGACAATTATATTATTAGATGAACCTTTGCATGCTTGTTAAATTGGTTGATTGTTTGTTTACTTATTTTTCTGCAAATAACCATGCTTAGGATTAGAAATGATTAGGTAAAGACTAGACTTGATTGAAACTTGCACAATCTAGTATTAGGGTAGAGCGAGTTGATAGTACGTTAGGAAAGTCTATCTAAAATGTCAGGTAGGGTAAGTAATAGCCTATTTGATCTTTTTAGCCCGGTAGAACTAGCTGAATTACCTCGCCACATACTCGACTAGTTAGACCATAATTTCTCAAAGAGTTAATTAAAAATATAATTTTTTAAAAGGTTTTATCTAGGAAATGGTTGTTGTTCCGATACTCAAGAAGGCCTCTGTGCCTCGCCAAGACCTGAAAGTCGATTATTAAAAAGTATTTTTAAGATACTACTTGTTAAACTTGAATCTAACTCAAGGTTCAATCAAATCTTAGATTTCACTTAAATTCAAAGATAAAAATTTAATACATCTCACAAAATAGATTAGGTTTTCCTGTTTTGACACTTAGAAATGGATGAGATGTTTAAGACTTAAAAGGATTAGTTTAACCCAACCAACTCAACAAACCTAATTAATTTCATATTTAATTTATTAAACCTAATATAAAATTTTAGCCTTATTCTAATTTAAAATTCCTAATTTAATTTAATTTTTCAAAATAAACTTAATTTTTAAAATCTAAATTAATTTTCAAAATCAATTTTAATTTAATTATTCGAAACAAACTTAATTTTTAATATCTAACTTAATTTTCATTTTAATTTAATTATTCAAGACATACTTAATTCTAAAATCCAACTTAATTTTTAAAATCAAAATTTCAAAATAAACTTAATTTTTTTTAAAACAACTTCTAACTTAATTTTTCTAACTTAAAGTAAATTCTAACCTATTTTTTTCAAAAACAAATTTAACATACTTTGAACTCTAACCTAATTTTTTTTCGAAACAGATCTAAGTTAATTTATTCAAAACAAATTTAACTTAATTTTTCAAAATAAATTTAATTTAATTTTTTCAAAATAAATTTAATATACTTTTTAAAAATAAATTATAACTTAATTTTTTCAAAAAAAATTTAATTTAATTTTAAAAAAAATAAATTTAACTTAATTTTTTTAAAAACAAATTTAATTTTTTTTCTAAACAAATTTAACTTAATTTTTTTTCTTGATTAATGCTTTCAAAATCTAACTTAATTTTTTTAATTTAACATAAATTTTCAAATTTAAACTTAACTTAACCCTTCAAAAATCAACTTAATAAATTTTTTAGAAGCATTATGTGTGCTTGCTTGACTTTAATATACGCCTAGTCAGGTTTTAGTCAACCGGGTGCCCGTATAGGTCACGGGCGCCTAATAGCCTCTTTGTACCAGGCGTTTATGATCTTTCCAGGTGCCTCGTGAGTCTTATCGCAAGTGCCCCTGGTTTTCCAAAACTAGGGGTAGCCACCTAATCATGAGCGCCCGACAAGCTCTCGGGTGCCCCATACAGTCCTAATCCCGAGCGCCCCTTAGCTCCCAAGCACCCGACCGGTGGCTATAAGCCACCGTAAAGAATCCCCAAAGGCACAAATCAGGCGCCCTCTTCCCTCAAAAACCCCTTCTTGTCCTCCCCTTTCTCACTCCAAGCTTTGTCCGAGTAATTGCGATCAACTAAGAGTTATTATTTCTATTTATTATTCAGCTATGCCTCCTCGGTAAGACCTTTATCTCAACTTCTCTTTCATTTTATAATTCAAATAGACTATTTACCATTTTATTTCTCTATTTAGTAAACATTGAGTTACTAAGGTTGATCCCTTTGATGAGCCCAATCCTGACCCTAGATTCCCATCACTAGGTTTCTACAATAGGTTTAGATTTACAATCTACAAACCCCTTAAGACTTTTTATCTAAGTAGGCAATTCTTTACTCAGTCCTGTCCCTTATCTGTTTAGGTTATCAATCATTATCAGCTTGACAATCTAGTCTACTTCACCAGTCCAATTAATACCACCATATGTGCCGAATTTTACAACAAACTAGTAAAGATTGATGACCTTAGATTCTCCACTAGGGTTCAGACTCATGATCTTACTTTTACTTCTGACATGATCATCGATCACTTAGGGCTTCTACCCTCTCAGTCCACATTTCTTTGCTATCCTCCTAGGGACCTCCCATTTTCTAACCCCTACTCCCATATCACTCTCGACACACTATACACCTATTTCTTTGGGGGGTGAGAGGGACCCTCTATCACCCACTTTCGATCCCTTGACTTATTTATTCAGGAATACACATTATATCGAGTTCTAGTACGATGTATTCTACCACTCACTTCTAGAGATGTAGCGGTGATGAGACCCTTTCATACCTTCTTTCTTTATACCTTTATTCATCGTCTTGACATTAACATCGGACTGCACATCGGACTGCATCTGGCATCTCCACCTGAGCGAGAGTTTGTATGCCCTATTGTCACATCTTGACCGCTCTCTTCTCAGCCACTAGACGTAGCATCTTTGCTAGTGAGGTTACCTATATGACCGAATTCGACAAGATAAGGATTAGAAACTTTTCGTTAGCCACGATAGACATCTCGGACACTGGGGTCATGTCTTAAAGACGACAGGGAACCACCCAGCCTCAGGATGATTCGGAGGCCGACGAGGTCGACTTCGCGGTAGAGCTTGAGACGCAGATGTAGCAAACACCACCACCTCCACCTCCTCTGACTATAGATGAGCGACTCACCCGGCTTGAGCTAGAGGTATCTGGGTTGAGCTATCAGATTTACACTTTGTGGGAGGAGGCAGAGGCCCGACACGTAGAGATCAGATCGACATCCAAGGCCTAGCACGCAGAGCTATGGCTATGCTTCGCTCGTGGCACTCGGACTCATCTTCATCCTAGACCTGATCAATAGTTGACTTTGTTTAGACCTAAGATTGACTTTTATTGACTCTTTTGCTTGACTTGTTAGGTTGGACTTATGGACTATGTTTGACTTGTTGACTCTTTATGTTGACTTCTATATTGACTTGCTTTTCTAATTACTAGTTGAATTGCTCAGTAGAATAGGGTTCTTACTTTCTTATAGTATTCCTTGCTTAATTTTTCCTTTTTATCTTAAAATCAATTTTTTTCTTCAAACACCATTGTTTACTTAATTTCTAAAAATTATTTTTTAAAACTATTTTCAAAAATTATTTTTCAAAAATCATGTTTTTAAAACTAGTTTCAAAAATTATTTTTTAAAAGCTTTTATACTTAGCCTTAAAAACTATTTTCAAAAATTATTTTTCAAAATCATATTTTTATACCTAGCCTTAATCATGTTTGTTTTACTCATTTTGCTACTTAGTTTTCAAAAATTTACTCTCCTCAAAACTAGGATTTTTTTCGTTATAGACTTAGCTTAGGCTTAACTCCTAGTTTATATGTTCCTATAGATTTAAAAGCTAGCATCTCTCAAACATATTAGGGATACTTTGTTTGACAACTTAGATTGGGTTGAGATGCTTAGGTCTATGCCTTAACTTAAGATGCTTTAAAGCAGTACATCAACACAAGTTAGGGCAATAAATACACCTGAAAAAGCAATCAAGTTATGTAATCAAGCTTAGCAAATCTAACTTGACTAAATTATTTAACTTGACTAACCAAAGTGAAAGCCACTGTTTCATAACAGTTAGTAAGTAACAAACTGGATTAGATAGGGGCTTGAGGATTTTTTTTATTTTATTCAAATTATTTTTCAAAAGTATTGCTTATTTACTTTTAATCATGCTTGGATCATGCTTGAACTCAAATGGGTGAACAAAATTGATTCTTTAATTTAGCTCTTATCTTGCTTAATTATTCAATTATGTTTTACTTAGCATGATCTATTTACTTCACTTGAAATTTTTTATTTTTATTCTTATAATTCCGGGCTCTGATACCTAAAGAAAAAAATATTTTTCAAACTTAATACTTTCAAAGTTTTTCTTAAAAGTTCCTTCAATTTCTTTTAGCTTTTGAAACATCCAAACTTACTACTTAAATTTTTTTTCCTTAACTAAATATTTTTGATATATGTCAAAGGGAAAGTGAAAGGAAAAGTTAAAGAGTTTTTGCCTTCAAAGTAGCTTTTCAAGTTCAAATATTTTTTATGTATTGTTCAAATGTTTTCAAAATATTATTTGAAGTAATTTTCAAAGTATTTCTCAAAATCAATTTTCAAAGTCACTTGTTCAAACACTTTCAAAATATTATTTAAAGTAATTTTCAAAAATATCTGTTTTCAAAGTATTTTTTGAAATTATCCATATTTTCAAAAATTATTGAAAAATGAACATTTTCAAAGGTTTTAGAGGGGGAGTAACATATTAAGGGGGAGTTTCATGTATTTTCAAAGTACTTAAAGAAAAATGTTTAAAATTTCAAAACTCCTCAAATTTATTTATTACTTTGAAAATGGTTTAAAAATTTCTTTTCTCTCTAAACTTAACTTATGTTGTAAAACCTATCTTACCTTGAAAATTTGAACAGTGCTTTCAAACTTATTTACTACTTTGAAACTTATTTAAAATGTTGTTTTAACTTAACTTTTGAACTAGGTTGCTGTAAATCGAAAAGGGAAAGATTATTGGTGCCGGAAGCACCAGGTCGAACCTTATTTTTATAATGGCAAAGGATTCAATGTTAAGTGTGCTTTTGGTTCTAATCAGTTACATAGAGTGTAGGAAAGACCTGTTGGATCGAGAAAATTGATAAAGGGGGGGTCAATATCGTTAAAACTTTTCGGATAGAATAAAGAGCGAAAACGCAGCGGAAATAATTAAACAGACACAGGAACACAAAATTGTTACTAGGTTCGGAGTCGTGGTCGGCTCCTACTCCAAGGCCCACGGTCATTGACCATTTACTTTGGGCAATACTATAATTGCGCAAAACAGGTTTACAAGTTGAGTACAGAAATATTGCAGGAAATGAAACTAGTTACACTTTTCGTTACCGACGCCCGATGTGGATCGTATTTCGGAGCAGAGGGACGTCGTCGGTACTGGAATCTCGAAGTCAGAGTTTGCCAGGGCGTAGCGCTTGAACGAAAAGCTTTGGAGTGTTAAAAAACTGTGTTGTTGAAGCCTTGGGGTCGAGCCCCTTTTATAGTACTCTATCGGGCGCCTGATGGGTTGGGGGCGCCTGACACGTGCCCTTCGATCCGGGAATCCTTATCCGTGGGCTCGGTCAGCGCTTATCCTCCCCACTTGGGCGCCTGAGCTGATGGGGGCGTCCGTGACCTCACGGGCGCCTAATCCGCCTTGGTTCAGTGGCTTCACAGCTATGATTTGGGATTTGCCTTCACTCTTGGGCGCCCGTATCCTTACGGACGCCTGAGCCCATTCGGGCGCCTGACTTCATTCGGGCGCCTAGGCCCAGTGAAGAACCTTCACTTGCAGACGATCAGTCCTTCAACCCTGCAACTAAGGTTAGTCCCAAAAACATAGTAAGTAATAATTACAGCCGTAGTTGTCTTGGTTCTGACTTCGGGTCTCCCAAATGGAACCCTAGGTCGAACCGACGCCTACTGTTCCCTCGACGGGGAACGCGTCCTCACCTACTCCTTTCAAGAGAGTTTACCTTTTGCCAACCGGCTCCTCCGGTTGGACTTTTGCCCGATCCACCTGGCCAGGTCTTCGTGCCCAACTTCCGGTTAGGTCTTCGGTGCCCAGCCCCTTGCCAGGACTTCATGCCCAGTCCTCGACCAGGACTTCTTTGCCCGACTTCCAGTCAGGTCTTCTTGCCCAGTCCTTGACCAGGACTTCTTTGCCCAGCCCTTTGCCAGGACTTCTTGCCTAGTGTACCTAGGGCTTCTTCCTGCACACTCAGTGAACATGTAAGACAACAATAGCAGCTTAACTTCTGAACCCTTTGCCATTATCAAAACCCAGGTTTGACTTACGTGTTGCATGCACCAGCAATCTCCCCCTTTTTGATTTATGGTAACCCGGTTCAAAAAGTTAAGTTAAACAACAATTTAGTAAAGTATCAGTTTTAATTTCCTCCCCCTAGAAGAAATCTCCCCCTGAGTTTTTCAAACATTCGTGGGGTTTTTGAAAAAGTTTCTAAGTCTTTGTTTCTAAATTTGAATAGTTTTTCAGGTTTTCAATACTTAGAAGATTTTCAAAAAATATTCTAAGTATTTTTAAGTTAGAAAAATTTTTCAAAAATATTTTGAGTTGGGCACTTAGAAAATTTTCCAACACGTTTAGCTTTCGCACTTAGAAAATTTTCAAGGGAATTTTGAAACACTTAGAAAATTTTGCACCAGAAAAAATTGGAGTAAGTACTTAGAATATTTTGAAAATAATTTTAAATTAAGTACTTAAAAGAATTTTGAAAACAAGTACTTAAATGAATTTTCAAAACAATTTGAGTTAAGTACTTAAAAGAATTTTCTAAACACTTTGAGTTAAGTACTTAAAAGAATTTTCTAAACAATTTGAGTTAAGTACTTAAAATAATTTTGAAAACACTTTTGAGTTAAGTACTTAAAATAATTTTGAAAACACTTTGCACTTTAGAGAATTTTCTAAACTAATTTTGAAGTTTTAACACTTAGAAAATTTTGCACCAAAAATGATTTTGAATTACTTTACTTTTTTGAAAAAGGAGATAAAAAGTTTGAAAATTTTTTAAAAGTTTGAAAAAATTTTAAAACCTTCTTTTCTCTCCTTTCCAATCTCTCCCTCTTTGCCATATATCAAATAAATAGCAACAAAAAAAGAGTAATAAAAGTAAGGTGCTGTACTGAACCAAATCTAAGTATAAACTTGACCAAATCTATTTAAATTTTCTCTTTCGGGTCCTGTCTAACCCAGTTAGCTACTTACTAACTAATATAAACAGTAGCTTTCACTAGGGTTAGTCAAGTTAAGTGATCGGATCAAGTTAGATTTTCTAAGCTTGACACTTATCCTGATTACTGTTTAATTGGTATTTAGTGCCCCAATTACTGCAGATGCATTGACTTAAAGCATCTTGAATCAAGGCATCGACCTAAGCATCTCAACCCAGTCTAGGTCATCAATCAAAATTACCCTAAGGTGCTTGTGAAAAGCTAGCTTTTAGATCTATAGGTGCATGCAGTTCTAGGGTTAGGGCCTAAGCTAAGTCCATTTGCGAAAAAGTCCTAGTTTTGAAGGGGGTAAGTTTTGAAAAAAAAACTGTAAGAAAATCATTTTAAATAAAATAAAAAGAATGATTTTTCAAATGAAATAAGAAATAAAACAGTTTTTGAAAAGAAGCATAAGTAGAGCAGTCCTATTCTACCAAGCATAACCCTAACTGCCTTCTTAGTGAGCTGAACTCAGACTCAGGTAAGGGTTTGGTGAAGATATCAGCTAAGTTAGATTTTGAGTCTACATGCTTAAGGACTATCTCACCCCTGGCTACATGATCTCTTACGAAGTGGTGTTTAACTTCTATGTGTTTAGTTCTAGAGTGTTGGATTGGGTTCTTAGTTAGATTAATTGAACTTATATTATCAATGTAGACTTGGGTTTGGGGGTAATCAAGCTGGAAGTCCTTAATGTTGGACCTCGGATGGCTATAGAGGGGGGGTGAATGTAGCCAGACACACAAATCCTTTGATCTTAACAGATTTCTGCACTCAGAGATTAGGTAGCGGAAACACACAGAATGCAGAAACAAAATTGACGAACAAAAATCAAAACAAAGACAGCAAACCAAACGACACAGCGATGTACAAGGTTCGGGGATAACTTGCCCCTGCTCCTTGGCATGCCCGTAAGGTGGGTGATCCCTTGATCGTTGGCAGATCAAGCCCCGGTGAACCCAGATAAGATAGAGCCTCCTTCTCGGTGGAGAAACCTCTCCACAGATCTCACGGATGATGGAACTTGAGTACAGGAGATCACATAAGAAGGAATGCTGACTCAGATCTCACAAGGATGTAGTAGAATGCTTAAGCACAAAGCAACAGAGAGCACGAACACAGCCCAGCTAAACTTCCCAAGTTTCTGTCGTGTTCGCATCTGCTCCTCTACTTCCAGTTCATCTCTTAAGCTCCTGCTCAATGTCGCTAGCTCTATCAGCACCACTGACTCACACCCTGACCCACTGACCTCTCTGAGCACTCAGTCCACTGGACACTCCTCCAGCTGAGCCTCCGTCAGTTGCCAGTCGCGCCTTCGTCAGTTGCCAGTTGCGCAGACACCGTTGAGACCTGAAAACACAATAGATCCAAACCTGCTCCATGGAAAGTCCTCCATTGACCCTCCTTGAGTATTTGAATCCTCTTGTATCACCTGCACACTCCAACAGATGATTAGCAATGCATATCAAAAAATATAAGCAGTGTATCAGAGAATCGGCAGAGAAAACAGACGCGATCAGAGCATCTGACAGTGATTTTGAATTAAAGTGATCGGTCACCGGACCGATCAGGACTATCCCAGACCGATCAAGCTCTAACCTGATCGGTCCCCAGTGAGAAACTTGGGATCGCAAGCTCGTATGATCGGTCACCAGATCGGTCACCAAACCGATCCAGAAATCAGCTTGCCATAATCCCGCCTGAAATACACTGGCGATCGGTCACCAAACCGATCAGGCTGATCCCAGACCGATCAGGCTCCAGCCTAATCGGTCAGGGTGAGAAACCTCGCGACAGTTGTTGGTTCAGATTGATCGGCCACGGTTTCTCCCTGATCGGTCACCAGACCGATCAAGAGCCGATCAGTAGGTTTGCCAATGTTACTGGAAGCTCCCTGACCGGTCACCAGACCGATCAGACATCGCTGGATCAGTCACCAGACCGATCTAAGAGGGAACTTCGTGCCAACTTCCCTGATCGGTCACCAGACTAATCTGGGCAAGGCCAAACCCACTCTTAGTCGAGAGAACCAGCCTCCGGCCCATCTCCGACTCGTGCTTAATCCCTCGGACCAAGACTCCATGCCCAGACTCACTCACTGGGACTTCAACCTAGCTTCCCAAGCTACGACCTGGCTTCACTCACCAGGATTTCATCACCTAGACCTCCAAGCTAGGACTTTTCACCCAACCCTCTAAGTTAGGAATTTTCACCTAGCTCTCCAAGCTAGGACTTTTCACCTAGCCCTCCAAGCTAGGACTTTTCACCTAACCCTCCAAGTTGGGACTTTTCACCTAACCCTCCAAGTTGGGACTTTTCACTTAACCCTCCAAGTTAGGACTTTTCACCTAGCCCTCCAAGCTAGGACTTTTCACCTAACCCTCCAAGTTGGGACTTTTCACTTAACCCTCCAAGCTAGGACTTTTCACCTAACCCTCCAAGTTGGGACTTTTCACCTAACCCTCCATATTGGGACTTTTCACTTAACCCTCCAAGTTAGGACTTTTCACCTAGCCCTCCAAGCTAGTACTTTTCACCTAGCCCTCTAAGCTAGGACTTTTCACCCAACCCTCTAAGTTAGGACTTTTCACCAAACCCTCCAAGTTAGGACTTTTCACCTAGCCCTCCAAGCTAGGACTTTTCACCTAACCCTCCAAGTTAGGACTTTTCACCTAGCTCTCCAAGTTGGGACTTTTCACCTAACCCTCCAAGTTAGGACTTTTCACCTAGCCCTCCAAGTTAGGACTTTTCACCCAACCTTCCAAGCTAGGATTTCGTGCCCAGTCCGCGACTAGGACTTAATCCCCATGCGTTTAACCAGACTTAAATCAAAACTTAAATCGGTGTCAACACCAAAACAACAATCAGGGTTAGACTGCATCATCAATCTCCCCCTTTTTGTTGTTTGACACCTCGATTTATGTTTAGGCATTGATGATCAATTGAAGGCAGATCAATTATCGTATGGGAATCAAAATCCTCCCCCTACAATAACCCTAAACTTAATCAACCATTTTCTCCCCCTTGTCAAACATCGAAAAGGGTATGGTTATTAAGTTTGAACATACCTCCCCCTCAAACACGGGTCTCTCCCCAAATCCAAAATAATCAAAGGACAATTTTTGAATTGCATATGAAGGGCATATACCATAAATGTTTCATGGCAACAATGTATATGCATCATACGCCAAAAAGTGTGAATTTCACATGAAAACATATACAGAAGTATATCATGGTCAAACATGTATATGTTTCATATGATAAGTAAGGAATGCATTTGTATCCGACACATAATCCTGAGTGGTCTCCATGACCAATCAGGTTCGTTGATTACTTGATACAGAAATACTTCTTATTAGTCTGGGGAGAGATCAGATTTCAGAAAAATTCCTGAAACTCTGATACATTCCTGATCAGACTGCATTAACAATTTGCATTCCACAACAGGGGTGTAGACTCTATTGATATTCGACATTTCAGAAAAATTTCTGAAACACAACATTAAGAGCAAGAGTCATGACTCAACAAACCCTTTCTTATGAATTTGAACATCCCAACATAGGTTTGTATCAAATTATGTTTCGTTCCAAGTATGATTAGCCAAACCTCGTTGTAACACTTGATGTTTCAGAAACATTTCTGAGAATCAAGGCTCTCGGAAATTCCTCCCCATATTTTACCATTTGAACAAATTTGTGCTCCCTTAGTAACAAGTTTGTACCAATAGGTGATCAAATATGTTTCAATTGTAATCAGTTTGTATCATATGATCATTAAGCTGATATAATTTGATGAAAGGTGATTGGACTGAGGATTAATCTGATACCTCTGATCAGCATTGATCTGATCGGTCACCAGACCGATCAGAGTGATCCCTGATCGTTCACCAGACTGATCAGGGTGCGTCCTGATCGGTCGGTGGACCGATCAGGTCTGATACAGAAGGTTTTCTCAGTTCCAGATTTCAGAAATGAAATTTCAGAGATCTGAACCCAGGTTTGGTTCAACTCTCAACCACTCCTAAACCCTAATTCACTCAGATTCAATCCCATTTATCCTAAAGGATTTCTCTTAACCAAAAGTATTTTCCCACAAAGAAAAATATCATGGAAAAAGTTGTTTAAACATATTTAAAAACAAGCATGTTCAAATTTATTTAAGATATGTATTAAGTCCATAATCCCTAAACTTGTCTATCAGGTTTGTATCAGAATGTTTCTAGTATGATCTAAGCATGAACTTGAGTTTCAAAAACAAGTTTATATCAAGGCATGATTAGATTTCATGATACAAAAGATATGATCAAATTTTCAAACACACACTTGTATCAAATTAGTATCAAGTATGTATCAATCAGTTTTGATAATTCAATTCATATCAGACATAAACAACTAAGTCATACAATTTTAAGCTCATGTTCTTTGTCTAATGACGTATTGTGAGATTTGCATAGTGATCATCACAAACTATGTGTTCTTCATGTTGGCATAATACATTCATACAAGAGAATCATGACATATTCAACTGAGTTCATCTTCCAAAATATTAAGAAAAAATTAAGTCTAAGATATTGCAAAGATAAACATCAATTTGATATTGTGGCTAACTCCTAGATTTACAGTGAACTATAGAGTTCAAACCTAAGCAATCCATGATCATGATTCAACCTAAATCATTCATGCAATGTATATAAACATTTTCCAAGGCTTGTTGACTCATTTTGAAACTAGTGTAATCTTAACCTTGGGTTTGGAGCACCACTTATCAACAACCTATGTTGATAGATGCTCCCCCTCAATTTATGCTTATACAATTCTAAATATTGAGGTTTTAGGTATCTAAATTTTGGGACCTAAGGAATCTACAATGAATGATTTTGGCACCCATGCCTTAGTCAATTTCTTTTTGACTTTTTGAACCTTAGAATCATTTGATGATCTAAAATGGGTTCTTGACATTAAAGATATGACACTAGGTTCTTTAGGTTGGTAACCTAAACCAACCTTGCTGTACATCGCCCTTTGTGAGTTGAGTATTATATCTAATGTTTTAGAGCTTGTTGAAAACTTCTCAAGAACATTCTTGAGGTTTTCAACTTGGCTCTTCAAGTTTTTATTTTCATCCTTAAGGGATTTATCATGTAAATCATCAATGTCCTCAACCTTGGAGGATTTCAATTCTTTTACTTCCAACCTTAATGCTTTGACTTTGGCCTTAGATTTCTTAAGCATTTTTGTCAAGCATGCTATTGTTCTATAGCATTTGTCTAACTCCGGAGAGATTACCTCTTCATCATCCGAGGATGACGAAGACGCGGTTGAGGAGTCACTTGATTCATCAGTGCTTCTTTCACTTGAATTCTCTACTGCCATGAAAGCAAAATGATGGGAGTTCTTCTCCTCCTCTTCTTCCTTCTTCTCCTTTCTTTTGTTTACTTGCCACCCAAGTAAACCCTTTCTCTTTTGGGCTTGTGTTAGAGATCTCGTGTAGCTCCATCTCACAAAATAGATCTTCTAACTTAACAAAAGAATAATCCTTGGAAACCTTGTAGGCATCCACCATGGATGACCACAAGGCATTCCTTGGAAAAGCTTTTAGAACTAACCTTACTAGATCCCGGTTTTCTACCTTTTCATTGATGGAGTGGAGGCCATTGAGGATCTCTTTGAATCTTCCATGGAGTTCATTTACCTTTTCATTTTCTTCCATGGATAGATTTTGGAGTTGACTGTGAAGGAGGTCCTTCTTGGCTGTTCGGGTGTCTTGAGTTCCTTCGTGGAGCTCAATGATTTTGTTCCAAAGATCTTTAGCACTTGTAAAAGGACCCACCTTGATCAACTCCTCCTTGGTCAACCCGCATTGCAAAGTGACCATCGCTTTGGCATTTGCTTCACTCTTTCTTATTTGCTCAGCCGACCAACTTGAGAAATCGAGATCTTTTCCTTTAACATCTCTTGGAGGGATGAAACCTACTTTGACCGAGAACCATATGCTCATGTTTGTCTTCAAATAAAACTCCATCTTCGATTTCCAATACTGAAAATCTGTGCCATCGAAGAGTGGAGGTCGGTTTGTGCTCATTCCTTCTCTTCCAGCCATCTTGTTGATAACTCTCGGATGTTAAGCCGCTTGTACAGAGCCCCAAGCTCTGATACCACTTGTTGGACCTTGGATGGCTATAGAGGGGGGGTGAATGTAGCCAGACACACAAATCCTTTGATCTTAACAGATTTCTGCACTCAGAGATTAGGCAGCGGAAACACACAGAATGCAAAAACAGAATTGACGAACAAAAATCAAAACAAAGACAACAAACCAAACGACACAACGATGTACAAGGTTCGGGGATAACTTGCCCCTACTCCTTAGCGTGCCCGTAAGGTGGGTGATCCGTTGTTCGTCGGCAGATCAAGCCCCGGTGAACCCGGATAAGATAGAGCCTCCTTCTCGGTGGAGAAACCTCTCCACAGATCTCACGGATGATGGAACTTGAGTACAGGAGATCACACAAGAAGGAATGCTGACTCAGATCTCACAAGGATGTAGTAGAACGCTTAAGCACAAAGAAACAGAGAGCACGAACACAGCCCAGCCAAACTTCCCAAGTTTCTGTCTTGTTCGTATCTGCTCCTCTGCTTCCAGTTCATCTCTTAAGCTCCTGCTCAACGTTGCCAGCTCCATCAGCACCACTGACTCACACCCTGACCCACTGACCTCTCTGAGCACTCAGTCCACTGGACACTCCTCCAGCTGAGCCTCCGTCAGTTGCCAGCCGCGCCTTCGTCAGTTGCCAGTTGCGTAGACGCCGTTGAGACCTGAAAACACAATAGATCCAAATCTGCTCCATTGACCCTCCTTGAGTATTTGAATCCTCTTGTATCACCTGCACACTCCAACAGATGCTTAGCAATGCATATCAAAACATATAAGCAGTGTATCAGAGAATTGGCAGAGAAAACAGACGCGATCAGAGCGTCTGACAGTGATTTTGAATTAAAGTGATCGGCCACCGGACCGATCAGGACTATCCCAGACCGATCAAGCTCCAACCTGATCGATCCCCAGTGAGAAACTTGGGATCGCAAGCTCGTATGATCGGTCACCCTGACCGGTCACCAGATCGGTCACCAAACCGATCCAGAAATCAGCTTGCCACAATCCCGCCTGAAATACACTGGCAGATCGGACACCAAACCGATCCAGACATCGCTGGATCGGTCACCAGACTGATCCAAGAGGGAACTTCGTGCCAACTTCCCTGATCGGTCACTAGACCGATCCGGGCAAGGCCAAACCCACTCTTAGTCGAGAGAACCAGCCTCCGGCCCATCTCCGACTCATGCTTGATCCCTCGGACCAAGACTCCATGCCCAGTCTCACTCACTGGGACTTCAACCTAGCTTCCCAAGCTACGACCTGGCTTCACTCACCAGGATTTCATCACCTAGACCTCCAAGCTAGGACTTTTCACCCAACCCTCCAAGTTAGGAATTTTCACCTAGCCCTCCAAGCTAGAACTTTTCACCTAGCCCTTCAAGCTAGGACTTTTCACCTAACCCTCCAAGTTGGGACTTTTCACCTAACCCTCCAAGTTGGGACTTTTCACCCAACTCTCCAAGTTAGGACTTTTCACCTAGCCCTCCAAGCTAGGACTTTTCACCCAACCCTCCAAGTTAGGACTTTTCACCTAGCCCTCCAAGCTAAGACTTTTCACCCAACCCTCCAAGTTAGATCTTTTCACCTAGACCTCCAAGTTGGGACTTTTCACCTAACCCTCCAAGTTAGGAATTTTCACCTAGCCCTCCAAGCTAGGACTTTTCACCCAACCTTCCAAGCTAGGATTTCATGCCCAGTCCGCGACTAGGACTTAATCCCCATGCGTTTAACCGGACTTAATCCCCATGTGTTTAACCAGACTTACGTGCATCAACACCAAAATAACAATCAGGGTTAGACTGCATCAACACTTAAGAGTGTGCATCATCCATAAGAGTTATGCTACACACTCTCCTAAAGCAACATATGTTGGGACCGGGTGCATGTTGACATGGATGCGGGTTCGTAATTTTAAAATTAATTACGTGCAGCGGAAGGTTTAGCATAAATAATTTCTCAAATTATTTAACCACACATCTAAGCATGCAACTTTATCTTGTGTAGACATGATCATATATTTATAATTTTGCAGAAACATAAACTAATTTACGTATTACCTCGCGTAACTCGAAGGAAGGGACGAGATCCAACTGTAAGCGTCCCTTGGAAGCTCCGCCTCTATTCGCGTCCACGCCGAGTATCTTCGGGATGACTTCGCAAAGCCACAAGTTTCGTGTTCTCGAGAACTACTAGATTCTCCGAGAACGCGACAAGAAAAACCAAGAGAGAAGTAATCACATCGAAAAACTCACTACCAAGGTTGGCCGGAATCACAATTCCGGTGAGAAGGAGGAAGATGACTTGCGCCCAATCCCAAGGTGATGATGGCTGGAGAGGAAGATCGTCCCAACAGAAGAACTTCGTCGCCTCGGTGCTTCTCCTTGTGCTCACGGCAAGAAGAAGGGAGAAGAAGCTTGTGGCCGGCCAAGAGGAAGAAGGGAGGAGAGGGAGAGAGCTCAGGCAAGAATACTTCGATTAGTTTCCAAGCCTTGCCTTGGGTCGTTTATATAGTAGCCTCTCAACCATCAAGCCTCTCAAAAAAGAGACTTATTCTATCATGCCAAGTTTTATCATATTTTAATTCATGATAAAATCGACCAAGTCTCCTTTTTTCTTATGGAATAAATTTTCTAATTATGGTAAATCAATCCATGATTGATTTTATAAAATTAAATAAACCAATCCATGGTTCATTTTAATTTCCATGAAAAATAAACCAAATCTTGGTTTATTATATAAAAATTTATATCATCCATAATTTTATAAAACAAACCACACTTGGTTTATTTTATAAATTGAACCAAAAACTTGGTTCTCTCCCGTTGTTGTGGTCGACCAAGCAACGAGGTGGAAACCCTCTTTGGCCGGCCCATCCAAGCCACGCCCCAATGAATTAAACTTATTTAATTCATCTATTAAGTCTTCAAAAGACTTAGCCATTTTACGCTTCCGATGCGTCTCTGAAAAATTCAGATTCGACTTATCGTTTGGCTTAACCAAACCTAATCTCTCTTGATTGGAATATCCAATTTTCAACTTGTTTTAAATCCCTCGGATTACTCGTAGTGCGAGTGACTAAATAGGCTTTCGATTTATGTTAGCCGTCTATAATTAATCAATTATAGAATGATCATGAGTGACACCTAGTAGTACATCATGATCCCCAATTAATCGAAAGATCAACGGTTGACCTCAGAAACAATTCTGAAACCCTTCAGTAGCTATAATGAATTGTGCCACATTCCCTTCACCATCTTATACCCACTTGGTTTAGGACATGGTCTATGTGTGTCAGTCCCCACTAGGCTGACTACGTCACACCTAGCCCAAGTAATGTTTTCTCGTCCTACAGATTCTAATTACTCTCATGTATTTAAGTGATTCATACACTGAACATGTCATGCTCTGGCCAGAGGCTTTGAGTAACAATCTGACAATAGGCCTCAGGTATACATCTCCTCGCAAGGAGTGGTGAATCCTTTGTAGGCTGTTCAAACATCTTCGGGCACTTCGGCTTATACCCAATCATCCTGGGTCCACACCTCCTTGGAGATGCTTTCTTAAGATGTCAAAGTATAAGTCTCCATGACCAAGATGACTTGAACACCACAAGTCAAAGGAACATCGCACTTAAGCTGCAGTAAGAACTTCACTGACATATCTTTATGTAGATTACCATATGAAGTTTTACAGCCAGTCACTCCAATGAACTAGTTCCCTTAACTAGCATTCATGTCTATCTCCGAACATCTCAATGACACCAGCCAGTGAGAATCAGCTGATTAGAGAATAACCCATGCTAGTCTCAACAGAATTGATAGTGTCCGTATTTATCAATTCATCGACTAGGGACAATTTCAATACTTCACAATTGCACATGTAGAGATAATCACTAGTTGTGAATTCATCACAAATTCACTCATGCTATGAATTGTATTGCGGACATTCAGTAAATAAGTTTAAGATCTCAATCAAATACACAAACATGTATACTCAAATAGTGAATATTCATTTATTAGAAGAAATGATTACAATCATAAGGCGATTGCCTTAGGACACTTCTCTTATATGACTAACAAACTCCCACTTGGCCTAATGCCAATCGCTACGGTACCCAATACCACAGGCTCTAACATGACCCTCAAACATACTTTGAGGCAAGGCCTTAGTTAAAGGATCCGCTAAATTCCTTTCAGTGGGAATTTTCTCAATTTGTATATCAATCCTACTTATAATCTCTCTGATCAGATGATAGCGGTGAAGCACATGTTTGGATCGCTGATGAGACCTTGGTTCCTTCGCTTGTGCAATAGCTCCATCGTTGTCGCAGTAAACCGGTATTGCTTCATCAATGGTTGGAACCATACCAAGTTCTGAGACAAACTTCTTGATCCAGACTGCTTCCTTTGCTGCTTCTAAAGCTGCAATATATTCCGCTTCCGTGGTAGAATCCGCTACGGTGTCTTGCTTGCAACTCTTTCAACTTATTGTGCCTCCATTCAAAATAAATACGTATCCGGAA
>JAGFNQ010007871.1:0-44272 GCA_024364735.1 Boesenbergia rotunda
CTAGATAGTACTTACTAAGCTTTATGCTTATAGATGCATTTCCTCTTATTGCAGATAAAGGTAAAGGCAAGCAATTCTGAAGGAAGACGACGAGGCGGTGCTGAGTAGAGTGTGTGTGGTGGCTGATTATGGAGAGATCTTTGAGACGAGACAATTTAGTTATTTGAATTGCAATGCTTAAGCTTATTCAAATTTCAAGTTCTTGCTTATGGAGAATATAGAGTATTTGAGTTTTGGATAGTTTTACATGCTCAATTTCTTAGAGTAAAGATTCCATGTCATTTCATTTAGCATACATATCCTTATGATTGCATTGGATGAGTAGAAGTGTAAGTAGTTAGAGATATTGATACTTTGTTAGAGAAAAAGGTGTTTGTGCCAAGATAGTATCAATTTCCCTTTGAATCAAGTTTTTATTGCTTAAAAATGTTTAGAAAAGTTGCAATCACATTTCATAAAGCTTTAGCAAGGTCGTAGAACATGTATTTGGTGTTATGAATGCATAGGAGTCAAGATTGATACAAACTCTATTGTTTAAGTTCATATAAACTTGTATAGTTTATTTTCTTCCGCAAAAGTCCTAATTTCAAGTTTATGGATTGATTTTGTTTGGCTAAATTGTTTAGAAAACTGGCATAGAGTATAGCAATGGTATCATAGTTTTATATGGCTCGAAAATACATGATTGGTGGACCTTTGAAGCAAGAGCCGAAAACCTGTAAAACTGATTACAGGCGTACCAGTCGACTGCTACGTCACCAGTCGACTGGTACGGGCAGTTTGAGTTGGGTGAGGCTTGTTTCAATAAGTATCAACTACGAGTTTTGAGAAGGAAAGTGTGATATGGTATCATGCATGACTACTTAAGTTAGAATACAATTGTTAAAAGAATTTAAAAAGAAAAAAAAAGATTTTCGCATTTTACTTTTAGTCATGTATAAAAGTTGAGAAGTAGAGGAAAGTAACGATCCGTCTAAGGTAGAAGAAGGCGGGTCGCTACATGAACTCGAACCAGAGCTGGACCAGAGCTGAAGCTTGGCTTGATTGAACTCAAGCTCTGTTTGACTGAACCCTTGGCTGAATCAAACACACGTTGGTTTGGTTGACCGAACCCACGCGCAGATCAAAAAGGGGCTGGATCGCAATGATCGGGGCATCTTCTCCAGGGGATTTTCTCGAAGCCACGAGAGGGGCGATCATCATCTCCTCCCGAAGGCCGGCGGCTCCTCATCATCGCACCGCCGTCGGCCGGTCCTCCATCATCTCCACTCTATCTCTTCTTTCGGGGTTCGAAGAGGAGTCTCCTCCATTTCCAGCGCACGGCATCAGTTCGAGCCCTAGCCGACCACCTTCATCCCACAGCTCTTCATCAGATCCGGTAATCACTTTTTCAATTCCGGCAGCTAGCAGATTTCTTTCGGCACTTAGTTTTCATTTACAGTCGTCCTTCAATTCCAGTATCAGCAGTTCATTCCCAGCAGATTCCACAGTTTCTCTTTCATTTCCGGGAGTTTAATCTCTTCACGGCAATTCCACAAGTTATTTTCAAGCAGAGCTTCAGAATCCAAATTCCGATCCGGCAGCTCCTTCCATGAGCCACCTTGCAATTCAATTGATGCTGGTTGATTTTTCTTTGATCGTTGAATGTTAATTGTGTGTTTGATTGTTAAATATTTGTATTGATGGATCTTCCACAATTCAAATAGCACTTACTTTTGTCATTTTTATTCGTGCCCATATAGTGTTTGGTTAAATGCCTGTTAGAACAATTTCTTTCAATTGTGATGTTTCCTAGTTGCTTAACTCTTGGTTTGTGTTGCTCTTCGTATTGCTTTAAGTTTTACGTCTTCGTTACATGCAATTAAGCTAGGTTAGGTTAGATTTCTTTAATGCTGTAAGTTTTGTTCCATGTTTAGATTTGTCAATGCTTAATTTCAAGTTGTCTGTTCTCTTCTGCAAATGTAGTTAGGTTAATTTAGATTTAATTACTTGCACTGTCTTTCACTTCGGTAGAACTAGATTTCATACTTGCTTTTCCTATTTCTGGTCGTAGTCATAGCTTTCAAATCCAAAACCCAGTTTCATATAAAAAAAACCCAAAAGCAATAAGATACGATTCTGAGAATTATCATGCACCGACTACATTCGTTGGGAGACGACTCGAGTTACTCTATGCTACATTAGTTTAGAGGAATTCGATATTCTAATTGTATTTGAAACCGTGACACGACAAAAGCGGTTATCAGTCACCAGACCGATCCACGAAGGAGCTGCGTGCCAGAATCCCTAATCGATCACCAGACCAATCCATGGACTCAAACTCAGCCCTCCAAGCTAAGTTTCCATCCACCTTAGCCCTCCAAGCTAAGGATTTTCCATCTAACTCTCCAAGTTGGGAATTTGCACCTAACCCTCCAAGTTAGGACTTTTCACCTAGCCCTCCAAGCTAGGACTTTTCACCTAGCCCTCCAAGCTAGGACTTTTCACCCAACCCTTCCGAGTTAGAACTTCATCCAACCTAGCCCTCCAAGCTATGCACCTGACCCTCCAAGCCAGGACTTTTTAACTAAATTCTCCAGGATGGGAATTTGCACCTAACCCTCCAATTTAGGACTTTTCACATAGCCCTCCAAGCTAGGACTTTTCACCCAACCCTTCCGAATCAGGACTTTTCCAACACCTAGCCCTCCAAGCTAGGATTTTTCACACCTAACCCTCCAGGTTAGGATTTTTCCAACACCTAGCCCTCCAGGCTAGAATCCTCCATATCATGCCTAATCCTCGATCAAGACTTAATCATAATCATCATAATCATCAACCTAAACTAAAATCGTTGTCAACACCAAAACACCAATCAGGGCCAGACTACATCAACAATCTCCCCCTTTTTGTTGTTTGACAACCCGATTTTAAGTTTAGGGATTCTTATTCAAGTTTTCCAAATTTAGAATCATAGGGGAATCCAGATCCTCCCCCTACAACATGATCATTCTAAACTTAACCAATCCACACTCTCCCCCTTTGTCGAACACCGAAAAGGGGCAAGAGGGACTGTTAAGATTAAAACAAACTCCCCCTCAACCCTAGAGGTATCCCAACTCAACAAAGACGTGATAGATTGATGGATAACCATACGAACTCATGTGAGAAAGATATAGCAAGACATAGCAATCACATGCATCATATGAGTATGAAGTATAAGCATGCCATAATATTCATAAGTATCAAGTAGACATGACATTGTAAGCATGAACATGGCAATTGTGCAAACATACAGATAAACCTCATGGCATCGACAATAGATATACTAAAAGTAGATAATCATGTCAGGCAAAATCAGACAAGTAAAAGCAGAACAAAATCCAGACAAGTAGCAAGATGCAAAACACATGCATCAAGGCAAAATACGAGTGACATAAGGCCACAATAGTCAAGTCACAGGGCATACAACCCAAAAGTCACACAAATCATCCAAAGAGAAAGGTAAGATATAGCGAAGCTCAAACATCCGCTGGAGGGTCGTCATCATCTACGAGATCATCCATCATGGTGTCAGTAGGAGCCAAGGACCCTGGTGCAGTACTCGAAGAAGGTGCACCTCTTGGAAATGTGTGGCTGCGCCACTCATCATAGCATGTCTGCTGGAGTGTGCGGGTCCCTGAGACCTCGGTCTCGATCCTGGTCAGTCGGGAATCTAGGGAGAGAAAGCCCGAATGAAACTCCTCACGATCTGTCGCCCCTAGCTGAATAAACTCCTGTACCGTCTGATCCAGCTCTGAGATCTGCCAGCGCAGATCAGGCTCCGGCTCGTCATCATACTTAGCGTCAGCAGGAGGAGCTCCGGATCTCGGCCAAAGGCTTTGAAGTAATGGGTAAGATGCAATTTGTAATGATCTTGAAAAGGACGTAGTCAGCTGGAGCAAGTCGAAGAGCTGCAAAAGTAGGAAAAACTGGACCCAACTCATCAAGCCCGGCAGGGCGAGGATGACCGAAGAAGTGCTGATAGATAGAGTCAGGGGTAACATCTGTGAACGGTTCTAGCAGAGGATCAGGAAGTTCAGGATAGATCGAATAATGATTCGGTGATCGTCGACCACCCAAGTACTCTGCCAAAATCTCATATGAAAAATTGAGGTTCATCTTCCCGACACGAGTAGTGAACTCGAATCCCCCTTGAGGACCTTGTGGTAGGTTGTTGTAGAATTCAGAGACGAGGTCGTAATCTATTGTCCGTTCCAAGGAAAGAAGAAATCCAAGATTGTAGTAAGTGACAACCTCCATGACAGAGGGACAGAACTCAGTCAGGAAAGGAACATCAATCGATCGACATGATAATAGTTTGAAAGTCCTTGCTTGAAAGGCCTGTTCACAGGCCACATTTGGGAACCGGGAACTAGAAGAAGGCTGTGGCCTTCTGGAAGGGGCAGAGGAGGAAGGGGCTTTCCCCCTCGTGCTGCCCTCACTAGGTTCCTTTCCCTTGGAAGACTTTCTAAAGAGTTTTGAATTGGTCAGACACGGGATTTAATCAATTTGGGCATAGATGGAAACATCATGATCATGATCAAGAATTGATCATAGAGGATAGAACCCAATCAGAGAATGCAACCCAGACACAATGATCAAAAGCACATTTGGTTTAAGGTTTGATCATATAAGATGACACCCAATCAAAAGATAGATGGATTCGATCATAGACATAAGGTGAGAAAGTAAGGTCACGGTAGGCAAAACATGATCACGGTACACCAGCAAGAACAAGAACAAGAACAAAAACCATGGTTAGCTTCATATCCATATAATCCATTAAGAGATTTGTAGAAAAACTGAAATCAAAGCTTACTTAGGCGCCATGGGTGAGTTTGCGCAAGGGAGGAAGAAGCTAGTTCCTCAAGGTTGAGAGAGAAAGAGGCCTGTGCTATAGAAACTCTCGGACGCAGAGAGCTTGGAACAAGTGGGGAGCTCGTAGGGAACAGGAAGACACCAGTAGGGATCTCCGCAAGAATTCGCACGCACGAAGTGGGAGAGACGCAGAAGAGTTCTCTCGCTCAAGAAAGCTTGCGCAGATGAGGAGTTTCGGCGCTAGGGTTCGGCGCTGAAAAGGGTTTTGCGAAGTTAATCGGTTGGTGGATCGGTCCACCAACCAGAATTTAATGCGTTTGAACGGATCACCGTTCGATCTGATCGTGTCCAGACCGATCAGGATACAACCTGATCAAACTGGTAAGGGCCTGATTGGTTGGATGACCGATCAGACGTGATCCTGATCGGTCGGGTGACCGATCAGGATATGAACAGTAGGGTCCGGAGAACAACCTCTGAGCTCCCTGATCGGTCTATGGACCGATCCCCACAGGGTGCCAGATCGGTCCGGAAACCGATCCAGGATGGCTCAGAATCCTTGGTCAAAAGGTTTGGAGAGTCATTGCTGCCTCTCTGATCGGTCTGTAGACCGATCACCACAGAAAGGGGACAGACCGGTCTAGGGACCAGTCAGCCCTACACCTGATCGGTCCGGTGACCGATCAGGGTTCTTGATACGAACTGAAATGTTCAGTTTCAAAATTTCTGAATTTTTCAAACAATATTTGATGGACATTGTCGAACTTGGACAAGACCTCATGACTAAAATTGATCCCTGAACCAGAATCAAAGGTCCTTATAGGTTCAACAAACACTTTGACCCATCTAAATGGAGTCAAACTCAATCAATAATCACTCAAGCAATTTTCACTAAGTTGGTATCAAATCCAATGTTCCAATCAAGTTTCCTTGATTGGAATGTCCAAGTATGATCATAGGACCAAATACACATATGTTATGCATTGGTTTTCCCCATACTTGGTCACCACCGTGATTATTATCTCGTCAACTTAATTTCTCAAGGGATGCAATGACATTTTGAGAAATTGAGTTGATCCTAACATCTCACCCCATATCTAGCAAACAAAAACGTTTTGTTAAACCTTATAGTTTGTGTGAGATGTTCCCAAAGTTACCTAATTGTTCCCAGCAATTTCGAAATAATCATGAAGGGTTTTGAATGCATTTTGAAGATCATGAAGCGCGACACATTCCCAATTCCCGTCTTAGGAAACTAAATTCATTTTCGGGAAGTGGTTTAGTGAAAATATCAGCTAGGTTCGACTTTGACTCTATATGAGAGAGTATGATGTTCCCCCTAGCTACATGATCCCTAATGAAGTGGTGTCTTACTTCAATATGTTTTGTCCTAGAATGATGGACTGGATTCTTGGTTAAGTTAATTGTGCTAATGTTATCACATAATACTTGCACACCCTTGTAACTCAATCCATAATCCTCTAAGGTATGAATCATCCACAACAATTGTGATACACTCTCTCCCATGGCGATATATTCTGCCTCGGTAGTGGAAAGAGCAACACAATGTTGCTTCCGACTCGACCAACTTACTAAGGACGAACCTAAGAATTGGCAGCCCCCACTAGTGCTTTTCCGGTCCAACTTACATCCAGCGTAGTCGGAATCCGTATAGCCCATCAAATCAAAAGATTCGGTACGGGGATACCAAAGACCTACACCAATTGTGCCCTTGAGATATCTCAAAATTCGCTTAACAGCAATTAAGTGAGATTCCTTGGCACAGACTTGATACCTAGCGCACATACCCACAGCAAATAGGATATCCGGTCGACTAGCTGTGAGGTATAGCAAACTGCCTATCATGCTTCGATATTGAGTTAAATCAACGGGTTTACCACTCTCATCATTGTCTAATCTTGTGTTTGTAGCCATGGGAGTGGTTACCTCTTTTGAATCACTCATGTTGAATTTTCGAAGCATTTCATGTGTATACTTTGATTGGTGCACATGGATACCATCGCGAGTTTGCTTGATTTCAAGTCCAAGGAAGAAAGTCAACTCTCCCACTAGACTCATTTCAAACTCACTCTCCATGTGTCCAATGAACTCATTTAAATAGCCCTTGTTGTTTGAGCCACAAATTATGTCATCGACATATACTTGGGCTACAAATATATTGTCACCATCTCTTCGTAGAAATAGTGTAGGGTCTATTTGACCTCTAACGAAGCCCTTTTCAATTAAAAATGTCGACAACCGCTCATACCAAGCCCGGGGTGCTTGTTTAAGGCCATAAAGTGCCTTTTTGAGCTTGAACACGTGGTTTGGAAATTCGGTACTCTCAAACCCCGGAGGTTGTTCGACATAGACTCTTCCCTAATCAACCATTTAGGAAGGCCGATTTGACGTCCATTTGAAATAATTTGAAGCCACGATGTGCTGCAAATGCAAGCATCAATCGGATGGACTCTAATCGTGCCACGGGAGCATAAGTCTCATCATAATCAAGGCCTTCAACTTGACTGTAGCCCTTGGCTACCAAGCGTGCCTTGTTTCTAATGATTTCTCCCTTGTGGTTCAATTTGTTCTTGAAGACCCATTTGGTTCCAATAATGGTGGTCCTCTTAGGTCTAGGGACTAAGTCCCAAACCTGACTCCTCTCAAATTGACCTAGTTCATCTTGCATTGCGATAATCCAATCGGGATCATTTAATGCTTCATCAATTTTTCTAGGTTCAATTTCGGAAATTAGAGCAACTTCATTAGCCTCATTCCGGAAGAATGATCTAGTCCTAACCCCTTGATGGATGTCTCCAACAATTTGGTCTTGGGGATGACTAGAGGCTAATCTAGTTTGCCTTGGTGTTGGTGGTGCTTCTTGAACGGGTTCACTAGACACAAGTTCAGCCTCAGGATCCGGCTGATCAATGGGTTGTCTAGGTTCACCGTCATCAGACTCATCACCATCAACAACACTTGGAGTTTCATTCAAACTAAGTCTCCTTAGTTCGAGTTGAACTCCTTCTACATTTTCTGATTGGTCAATTGATTTCGGAATTTCTTCAAAAACCACATCAGAAGACTCTTCAACTAATCTAGTTTTCTTGTTGTAGACTCGGTAGGCTTTACTAACGAGAGAGTACCCGACTAGTATCCCTTCATCAGCCTTTGCCGTGAACTTTCCAAGGTGATCCTTGGTGTTTAGGATGAACACCTTACAACCAAACACCCTAAGGTGTTTAACCGTAGGTGGTTTCCCAAACCAAAGTTCATGGGGAGTCTTTCCTAAAAACCTATGGATGAGGACTCGATTTTGCACATAGCAAGCTGTATTTACAGCTTCAGCCCATAAGTAACTCGGAAGTGAGTACTCATTAAGCATGCTTCGTGCAGCCTCTTGAAGTACACGGTTCTTCCTCTCTACAACACCATTTTGTTGTGGTGTTCTAGGAGTAGAGAACTCATGCTTATAACCTTTATCTTGACAAAATTCTAAAAACCTTTGGTTTTGAAATTCACCTCCATGATCACTTCTAATTGTCTTAATGGTTAATGATTTTTCATTTTCTACCCTTCTACAAAAAGAAATGAACACATCTAAGGTTTGGTCCTTATGTTTCAAAAAGTATGTCCATGTGTATCTAGTAAAATCATCAATAATCACAAAGCAATATCTACTTCCATTCAATGATATGATAGTACTACAATCAAATAGATCCATGTGAAGTAAATCTAAAGCATTGGAAGTACTTACAGTGCTTTTACCTTTATGTGCAGATTTAGTTTGCTTACCCATTTGACATGCATCACAAAGTTTATCTTTTCCATACTTGATGCTTGGTAAGCCTCGAACTAGTCCCTTGTTGGCCAACTTCCGGATGTTCTTCATGTTCACATGTGCTAGCCTCCGGTGCCAAAGGGTGGACTCTTCTTCTTTTGACATGAAACACTTAGCAAAAGCATTAGTAGCACTTTTAAATGAAACTTGATAAATATTGTCTACTCTTGCTCCTACTAGTACCGTGTCCAAGGTGTCATTTTGTCTAACTAGACATTGACTTGGTTGGAAGTCAATTGTGTAACCCGTGTCACACAATTGACTGACACTTAGGAGATTAAACTTCATCCCCTTGACTAGAAGGACATTTGAGATTCTAAGACATTCGGATATTTGAATGTCTCCTATTCCTATGACCTTAAGACTACCATTGTTACCAAATGATACATTACCTCTACTCTTCTTGTGAAGTGTGGTAAACAATGATCTATCCCCGGTCATGTGTTTGGAGCATCCACTATCAACGAACCAAGTTGATAGATGCTCCCCCTCAATCATAACCTACACAATTCGAAAAATAGAAGTTTTAGGTACCCAAACCTTGGGACCTAAAGCATCAACTAAACATGACTTAGGCACCCATGCTTTGACAACTTTCTTTTGGATTTTGGGTGTCCTAGATTGTCTCATGTCAGTCCTAGACATAAGAGACACAAATGACGGTTCCTTAGGGCGATAACCAATACCGGCCCTATTGTAAACCGCTCTTTGGGCATTTAGGATCATATCTAGGGTCTTAGAGCTATTTGAGAATTTCCCAAGAATATTCTTGAGCTTCTCAACTTCACTCTTCAATGATTGGTTTTCCTCTACTAACAAGTTATCATGCAAATCACTTACTTCCCCAACCTTAGAGGATTTCAAATTTACGATCTCATGTTTCAAAGATTTAATTTCATCTTCTAGTAATTCAACATGCAAGTCATCAATGTTATCATCCCTAGAAGCTTTCAATTGATCAATTTCTAATTGCAATGCTTTAACCTTACTTTTGGATTTCTTAAGCATACTAGTCAAACATGCAATTGCTCTATAACATTTTTCAAGCTCGGGAGAAGTTACCTCTTCATCATCCGAAGATGATGAAGCCGCGTTTGAGGAGCTTGAAGATTCATCACTGCTCTCCTCTCCAAGAGCCATGAGTGCCACTTGCCTTGTGCTCTTCTCCTCCTTCTCTTCATCGGATGAGCTAGAAGATGACTCATCCCAAGAGGCCTTCAAAGCTTTCTTCTTCTTCTTGGATCTCTCTTCTTTTCTTTTGGATTTCTCCTCCTTCTTCTTAAGCTTCGGACATTCATTCTTGAAATGCCCTTTCCTACCACACTCAAAGCAAGATGCATTATTCTTATCAAGTTTGGATTCACTAGTGTTACCTCTACTTTTGAAACGTCGGTCTCTTCGCATCATCCTCCTCACAAAGTTGGCCATTTCGGATGAAGAGGAGCCGCTGCCATCTTCCTCGGAATTGGATTCGGATTCGGAAGAAGATGAAGATGATGAGACCTCCTTCTCCTTCTTCTTCTCCTTCTTCTTCTTAGTGGCTCGGTCCCCTGCAACTAAGGCAATCCCCTTCTCCTTGGGGCCTTTGTTAGCCATTTCATGCAATTCCATCTCACAAAATAAGTCATCTAACTTAACAATAGATAAGTCCTTGGATACTTTGTAGGCATCCACCATGGATGACCACAAAGCATTCCTTGGAAATGCTTTCAAGACATACCTCACAAGGTCGCGGTTCTCGACCTTTTCATCAATTGAATGAAGTCCATTGAGGACTTCCTTGAACCGGCTATGGAGTTCACTTACCGACTCATTTTCTTTCATGGCGAGATTTTGGAGTTGATTGAGGAACAAATCCCTCTTGGCAATTCTTGAGTCCCGGGTGCCTTCATGAAGCTCGATGAGTTTGTTCCACAAGTCCTTCGCACTTGTGAAAGGACCAACCTTGATGAGTTGGTCTTTGTTCATGCCACATTGTAAAGTGACAACCGCCTTCGCGTCGGCTTCACTCTTCCGAGTTTGTTCCGCAGTCCACCGTGAAGACTCGAGTTCTTTGCCTTCGTCATCCTTAGGAGGAACGAATCCCTCCTTCACCGCGAACCAAGTGTGGATATCCATCTTCAAATAGTATTCCATCTTTGATCTCCAATATTGAAAGTCGGCGCCATCAAAGAATGGAGGTCGGGTGGTGGAGAAGCCTTCTCTCAACGCCATCTTGTTGAGAACTCTCGGATGTTAAGCCGTGTACAGAGCCCCAAGCTCTGATACCACTTGTTGGGAACGAGATGGCTAGAGAGGGGGGGTGAATATAGCCAACACTTTTTCTTGAGAACTTAGCAAGTTTTCTGCACTTAAACTATCAGTAGCACAGCGGAAGAAGCAAAGGAAAAACAAAGCAGTGCAGTAAACTAAAAACAGAGATGAAAGCTAACAACGACAGCTACCAAGATCGCTAACAAGAGGGTTTACAAGGTTCGGGGATAACTTGCCCCTACTCCTTGGCGTGCCCTTAAGGTGGGCGATCCCTTGATCGTCGGCAGATCTAGCCCCGGTGATCACCGGATATAAAGCAACCTCCTTCTCGGTGGAGAAACCTCTCCACAGCGTTTCAATCACAGATAAGTGTTTAAGCTTAATGAAACAACAAGAAGGATCTTACTCAAGCACTCGGCAAGGACAAGAACACAGCAAGCTTCCCTGAGCTCCACCCAGTGGCGATCTCACGCAAGAACCCTTCTTCGTGTCTTCCCACTGTCGGACTCCAAGCTCCTTGTTCCCTCCTTCAAGGCTCAAGTAAAGGATGATTGCTTCTCGATCGCTTGCTCGGAATGATGGAAACTTCAAGAACACAGCAAGCTTGATGTGGAGAACTCAAAGCACTGGAACTCAAGAACACAAGCTGTAAAACTATCGAACTCTGCTTCACCGAAGCTGTCTCTCGTTCCTTTTGTTTCTCCACTAAGCAACAAGTGACCTCATCTCCAGCAGCCTCCAGCTGCCTCACTGCCAACGCCAGCTACACTGAACCCTTACTGAACTTCCTGAGCTCCCTCAGCCAAGCTTCAGTCAGCGGCTTCAGTCCTGCAGCTCCAGCCGTTGCAACCTGAGTTGAGAAATGGACAAACCTGCTCCAAGGAAAGCCCTCTTTGACTTCTCCTTGAGTGTTTGAATCCTCCCCTGTCACCTGCAGCTTAATCAGACTGTTAGAGCAGTATATCACACAGTGAATCAAATATCAGAGGTAAGTGGCAGCAAATATCAGATGTTCAGACGCGATCAGAGCGTCTGACAGTGCAATTTGAATTAAAGTGATCGGTCACCGGACCGATCAGAGAGCCTCCTGATCGGTCACCAGACCGATCAGGCTGGTTCCAGACCGATCAGGCTCCGTCCTGATCGATCCCCAACGCTCAATCAGAAATCGCGATTTCTTTGAGATTCTCCTGGACCGATCACCGGACCGATCCCAGGTCGTGGATCGTTCACCTGACCGATCCACCCTTATATCGGGCGATTTCTGAGTTTCGCAGGCTAAGCCTTCTGATCGGTCAACTGACCGATCAGGATGTCACCTGATCGGTCAACAGTCCGATCATGTCATCACCAGACCGATCAGGAACCGTCCTGATCGATCTTAGTGAGAAGCCCGCGAAGCTGGATCGTTCACCAGAACGATCTGCACAGTGATCCTGATCGGTCATCAGACCGATCAGGAGCAGTTCAGCAAGGGAACTCAACCTCACTGCTCGCTCCCTGATCGGTCACCAGACCGATCAGGAGCCAGTCAATGGGTGAAACGCATACTCCCTGATCGGTCACCAGATCGATCAGGAGCAGCACAGTAGGTTCCCAACCTCACTGTGTGCTCCCTGATCGGTCACCCGACCGATCAGTCATCGCTGGATCGGTCACCAGACCGATCCACGAAGGAGCAGCGTGCCAGAATCCCTGATCGATCACCAGACCGATCCAGGGACTCAAACTCAGCCCTCCAAGCTAAGTTTCCATCCACCTTAGCCCTCCAAGCTAAGGATTTTCCATCTAACTCTCCAAGTTGGGAATTTGCACCTAACCCTCCAAGTTAGGACTTTTCACCTAGCCCTCCAAGCTAGGACTTTTCACCTAGCCCTCCAAGCTAGGACTTTTCACCCAACCCTTCCGAGTTAGAACTTCATCCAACCTAGCCCTCCAAGCTAGGCACCTGACCCTCCAAGCCAGGACTTTTTCACCTAATTCTCCAGGATGGGAATTTGCACCTAACCCTCCAAGTTAGGACTTTTCACCTAGCCCTCCAAGCTAGGACTTTTCACCCAACCCTTCCGAATCAGGACTTTTCCAACACCTAGCCCTCCAAGCTAGGATTTTTCACACCTAACCCTCCAGGTTAGGATTTTTCCAACACCTAGCCCTCCAGGCTAGAATCCTCCATATCATGCCTAATCCTCGATCAGGACTTAATCATAATCATCAACCTAAACTAAAATCGTTGTCAACACCAAAACACCAATCAGGGCCAGACTGCATCAACACATCATACATAAGGTAAGCATTGCATGGCATACATAAGCATAGTATCTATCACAAGCATATATGGGTAGGACTCCTATCACATGCTACGTGCTATCTAAGTGCATGGCATAGAACATAAGACATTCATGAACAAACCCTACTAAGCATGGCATCTAGTATAACATACCAAAGATGAATATAACACTTAAAGTTAGGGTTAGAGGTAATATAATTTCTACCACATGCTTGAACCTATATATATACACATCATAATCAGTCATAAACAATCATTCTTGAAACCCTAAACCCCAATCAAGTTGCTTGGCCCAAACTTGTAAGGAAGGGGTTCTATCATTCAAGTGACATGTAAGATAACATAAGTAAAGGAAAGACCATACATTACCCATAATGCCATAGGAAGCTACTCGGGCTCATGATTTGGGCTAACCCTAACTCCTAGCCCTACTTCTTGGGGTTGGCCAAAACTTGCAAGGACCATGGGCACATGGAAAATTCATAAAATTTCCAATTAATCATCTAATACCATCCATACCATACCATAGGAGCCATTGGAACCCATACATGAAGTAAGCCCTAACTCCTTGTCCCAAAACCCATCTTGGCCGAAACTTGTAGGGTTACAAGGCCATGTGAAAATTCACATAAATCACCCTCAACCTCCCTTGTATCATGAGGATATACAAGATACATACTTGAAGGATTAGATCCAACCCTAACCATGGAATCATGGTGGTGGCCGAAACCCTAGAGGGTCTTAGGGTACTCCAAAAATTCTCCAAATCCTATTTTATTCTTTATTTATCATGAGAAAACATTAGGAAGCATGAGGGAGATTTTTAACATCATTTTTGGACCCAAAAGCATGGTGGCCGAAAGTTATAGGGCCAAGTTCATAGTTTTTTCTCAACATAAAACCCAAACGAAACTTCATATTATGATAAACATCAAGGAGAACTATCATACCACAGGTGAGGGAGTCTTACCTTGGGTTATCTTGATTTTTCACCTTGAATATAGAGAAATCGAAAGAACTTCGTTGACCCTAGGCTACCCCTAGCCCTTATAGCCTTGTGGAAAATCCTTAGATCTTGAAGATGAGGCCTTCTTGTGGAGCTTTTCCAAAGGGAAAATCACCTTGTGGGTTTCGGCTAGAAGGAGGAAGGAGGAGGAAGAAGAGTGGATTGGTGGATGAAGGAAGAAAAGTAACTTCCATGCCCCCTCTCTCATTTCCTTTATACCACATTAAGGAGGGCAAGTGAAGAGTCATGGTGTCTCTTCCCTTGATGACTCTTCATTTTCCCTAGGACATAACCAAAATCCACTTCATCCTTTACTAGCACTCCCTTGCTAGGTGAATTGGTTAGTACATGCATGGTGGTACACTAGGTCCAAGGTTCAATCCTTGGTGCATGCACTTTATTTTGACTTCATTTTATTTTTTTATTTTTTTTTCTTTTAATTTCAAAAATTCCCCTAAGACTCCCCCATAATTTTGCTAATATTACTAATTAAAACCCATCTATATTTATATTAAATTCTACCTAAAATCCACTAATAACCATGGTACTAGAAAAGCCCGTATAAGGCCCATTAGTACTTAGCTTCTCAATTTAAATGGGAAAATCATGGATAACTAGGCTAAAATTCGTACTAGTATCTCTAGATCCCTCAAACACTATCTAGACATGATCAATATTTAAAAAAAAATATTGAGAAAATTTTTCGGGTCGTTACAAGTGTATCCCTTGTCCAACATTTTCTGCGCTTCGAGAGCCGATAAGAATTTCCTGGTTCTTTTCCTTGGCTCTCCAATAAATTTGAATATGGTTTCTACCTTGGGCTGGAAGACCACTTTGCGTTTACGGCACTCGATGGAAGCACCGTATTTGCTTAGGAAATCCATATCCAATATTACATCGAAGTCTTGCATGTTGAGTACTATCAGGTCCCAATAGAGTTCCCTTTCTGCGATTCTGATTGGTACGACACGCAACTGGTGGGTGGATGCCATTGTCTCTCCCGAGGGTAGGGTTGTTAAAAACTTGCAGTTCAGAACTTGTAAGGGTATGTCTATCTTCTTAGCATATATCATGGAAATGTAGGAATGCGTTGCCCCAGTATCAAATAATGCAGTAGCATGCTGACTGTAAATAATTATATGACCTGTGACAACGGAGGAAGCATTTGGCGCGCCTTCTTTTGTTAGAGAGAAAACCCTGGCGTTCGTAGTAATCGGCGGGGCCTCCAATCTGCCTTGACTGATTTGAGGACCTTCTAGTGCGGCTTGCATATAGTGCAGCTGTGCAGGGGTACTCTGGTACGGTATCGGCTGCTGAGAAGGTGCTGGGGCCTTGGTAGGATAGGTAAAGGCCTTGTGTCCCTCTTGTCCGCATATGAAGCATTTGTTTGTACCCTTGCGGCATTCCCCAGGATGATTGTTTCCACATTTTTCGCACGGATTGTACTTGGGCTTCTTATCTGCTGGGCCGCCTTTAGAATTGTTCCACTTTTTCTTGTCATTGCAGTTCCCTTTCCAGCTAGTACCCGCGTGCTGAGGCTTCTACCCTCCTGAGGGGGCTTGGCTCTTGCTTTGCTGATTTATGTTGTTCAGATAATGCTCGGTGATCAAAGAACTGCTGAACAACTCCTCGGCGGTCTGTGGTCTATTAACTCCACCGGCCACGTTCAGAGCTATCTCCGGTCGTAACATCTTCAGTATAAGGTGGACCTTTTCTTTCTCCGCCTTGACCAACTCCGGACATAGGAGGGCCAGTCGGTTGAATTTCTTGACGGCTTCACTGACGGACAGGTTGCCTTGTCGGAATTCCATGAATTCATCATAATGTTTGTTGGTGACCTGCAGGTGAAAGAACTCCTCGAAAAATTCCGTCTCGAAGTCTGTCCACTTCATCAGGTTCACGGGTCTCTTGGCCTTGACCCTTTCCCATCACATTCTGTCATCGCCAGAGAGGCAGAATGACGCACATTTTATCTTCTCGTGCTCCGACCAATCCAACAGCTCCATAGTACTCTCCACCGTCTTGAACTAGGCCTGCGCATCCCATGGCTTGCAAGCACCTGAGAAGGATTCCGGCCTCAGCCTCTGCCACTGGATTAAATAGGCTTCCGGTCGCATTCCGGTGGCAGGGCCTGTCGGGGGTGCTGTCGTAGCTGGGGGTGTAACTGCTATCACGGGTTGGTTAGGTGGTGGAGTAGCAGCATTTCCCTGTTGAGTCATCACGGTGTTGATGGTCTGCTATTGTTCGATGATCTGATGCTGGAGTTCTACGACTATGTGCGTCAGGTCAGGCGGGGGTGCAGTTTCGTTTGTTCTGGTACTTCTTCTAGCCATGTTATCTTCACGAAATAATACATAAGCTAGTATAAGGTTACTGTTATTTCCATTCATATACATCTTAAATCATTGTCATTACAAGGCATGATAAGGTATCATCCAAGTTTTATCCAAGGTAAGATCATGCTTCCGTTATACATATCATTTTAAATCATTGTCATCATAAGGTATCTTCCTAGTTTTATCCAAGATAAATCATGCTTCCATCATACATATCATGCATCATACTTGCATAATTCAGTTATCAATATAAACATGAAATAAGGTAAGTATAGAATTTCTTACTTGGAAGAGGCAGGAGGTAGGCTTGATGTGTGTGTAGTGAGATGATAAACTGCTCTGATACCAAGCTGTAATGCCCGCCCCTGACCGTTAGGCGGCGCATTACCTTTAACCCTTTTTTTTCTTTTTTTTTCTTACTTACTTATATCATTGCGTATGAATCTAACATTGCAGTGGAAATGAAACATAACTAAAAGCATGTGCAACGATAAGGAAGTAATAGCATCATATAACATCTAATAGCATCCATACTTAAATAAACTCCAAAAGAACTAGCAAGTATCATGCATAAAGTAGCAACATATGTCTTATTAGAAATAAGAACTAAGTCTATAGATGGCGCTAAAGTGGATCGATCAGTCAAGTCAACACCACACACATTAGCCCTTCTTGCAGCTGCCCATTTCTCAGAAATTTCTTTGTTGATCTACAACATAAGCAAACAAACTATAAGTATAAAACTTAGTAAGCTCTTTCCTACTCACTAAATCCGTACGTCGCATGCATTTTAAAACATATAACATTTCATGGATAGCATAAAATTCATAAGGCACAAAAGATACATAAAGACATATAAACATAGAACATGTGCATTTCAAAACATTAGGATGCTCTTTAGAAAACATAGTAAATAATACTTTAAAATCATATACATCATCTTCTTTGGGGTCCCTGGCTTTGTACCCATTATTTCTTTTGCGCGCATACCCCTATGTAGAATGCGAGGTAGCTAATCCCGACCTACAGGGGTCTACATTCTATGCTTACTATCTTTCAGCCTAGGGACAACATCATCGGTAGTCCGGAACCGTGGATCTTTCAAGATCCGGTACAAGCCAATCTATAAAGTAAAATACATACATGCATTCTTTTCTTTTCTTTCTTTCTTTCATATAGAACAAGCATTCCTTTCTTCCTTTCTTTCTTTCATATTACATGTACTATAGACATTCAATCATTTATAATCATAAGCATACTTTCATATATAGAACATGCATTCTTTCTTTTTCTTTCTTTCTTTCATATTGCATATACTATAGGCATTCAATCATTCATAAACATAGGCATACTTTCATGGCATGATCATTAGCATAAATAGCAATACATGGAAGGACCTTTCGTTTAACACATGTAAGTGAAGCAACCATCATGCTAGTTTCATCAATACATCTTACATATAACATGCTTGTCTTAATCAAGGCAATATGTTAGTTTAATATTTCTTTTCTCATCTTAATACATGCTGGCTGAAACTTTATAGCAAGGATATCATAGCATAAAACCCACATAGCATTGGAATAAGGGCATACATTACATAAGAGGTCATTTATAAGTATACTGGTAGTCTAGACTCCACTATGCACTAGTTTAGGTGCATGAATTGTACTTGAACTTATTCTTAGCCTTTATTCTAGTAATTGATCAAAATTCGCAGAATGGATAACATAGTATAAAAGTCATATAATCATGGAAATAAAACATACGTTACACATGGAATCATATACAAGCACAAGGGCAGTCTAGGATTCATTGAACACTAGTTTAGGTGCATGTTTTGTGCTTAAGCTTATTTTTAACCCTCATCCCAGAATTTGTCCAATATTCACAACTAGATAACATGGCATGAAAGCCATCCAATCATGGAAATAAAACATAATTTACATGAGAGATCATTAGCATGTACAAGAGTAGACTAATCTTCACTATACCTTAGTTTGGGTGCATGAATCGTACTTGCACTTATTCTTAACCCTTACCCTTGTAATTTACTGAAATTCACAGTATGTATAACATGGTATAAAAGTTCATATAACATATAAACAAAAACATATTCTACCATTAAGGTCATATACAAGCATAAAGGTAGTCTAGGCTTCATTAATCACTAGTTTAGGGGCATGCTATGTACTCGAGCCTATTCTTAACCCTTATTCTTGTAATTTGTCGAAACTCACAGTAGGGATTTCATAGCATAATCATTCACATAACATGGGAATAAAAGCATATTTTTCATAAGAATTCATTCACAAGTGCAAAAGTAGTTTGTACTTCACCAACCACTAGTTTAGGTGTATGATCTAGAGTTCTACTTGGATTATCATGCATATGGGTACATGAAACATTTTTCTAAACATCAATACATAGAATGGAGCATGAGTTTAGGCTCAAACAACTTAGATAAGGTACTAACCCTAAGGTATAAATTATTTCCGTCATGAAATAAAACACCCAATCACATTCATATCACTTGATTTAACCATAAATTCATGAAGCTCTACAAAAATTAGTTTTAAGGCATAATTTAAGGTCCCTTGGCCGAATGTTACAGGGGTCCCTTAGCATAGATTCCACAGACTTTCTTGGCCTAAAACATTTATATAGCAAGGAAACAATCATTAGAACAATAGCCTACTTCATGCATCAACATTTATCCATTTCATGACTTGGCCGAATTCTTCCAAGTCCTTTACATCATGGAGGGCATTCAAACACCATGTATCTATCATATATTCATTACAAAAAGGTAGTAACAATTTCATGAACTCTTCCTTTAAGTTTTTGGACATAGAAAAGGGGGGGTACCCCTTTATGGCCGAAACTTCCCTCAAGGTTTTCTTCCATTCTCTTTCACCCAACATCACAAGCAAACATAAAAATCACAAAAACACATAAAAAGCCATTATGTTGCAGGTGAGGGAGTCTTACCACTTGTGCTTATATTCCCAAAAGATCTCCAAATTTTGGAGAAGAAAAGACCTCTTAAACTCTAGCACTCCTCTTGTTCTTCTCTTCTTTTGGTCTGGTTTTCTCTAGGAGGTGAATGACTTGAAAATGGTAGCAAGGGCCACAAGGATTTCAGTGAGGAAGTGGAGGAAGGGGAAGAGTTTGGTGGAGAGAAAAGGGGGGGGGGGAGGTTTCTTGGCCGAAATGCCTTAGGCATTTTCTCCTCTTCATGGCCTTTTATGGTGAGTAAAGAGGCAAGCACCTCTCTAATGGTGTCTCTTCAATTTTTTTTTGTGTCTCTTCATCTTCTTTCCCACTTATCTATAATTTTCCATCCTCTTCTAATGGCACTCCCTTGCTAGGTGAATTGGTTACATGAATATTCTTAAGGCTTTGCTTTCCTTTGAGGTCCAAGGTTCAATCCTTGGCACCTCTTTTTTTTCCCAAGCCCATGTAACCAACGCCCAACTAGAGAATGCTACCCATTTAGTTCATACACATGCATATTTATATCATTATTTATTCATTCATGTGCATGATGTCAAGCATAATATTAATGTAGCATATAAACATAATTATCACACACATTCATCATATATCAAGAAGGTGCTTAATATCTTCTTTATTCGAAATTTCTCCCTTTAAATTCATAATTTTATTCTTGGCCACATGTTCAATTATTACATCATTCTAGAAGGAAATTTGGGGCGTTACATAGCAGTCCTTCGCCAGGTCTTAGACTCCTAGCAGCCCTTCGTCAGGTGCCCAACAGCCCTTCGCCAGGTCTTCAGGTTTCGATGCATAGCAGTCCTTCGCTAGGTGCCCAGCAACCCTTCGCCAGGACTTCGTTCTGCACACTCAGTGAGCACATTAGATCAGTATAACATCTTAACTTTTGAACCCTTTGCCAATATCAAAACCCAGGTTCGACTTAGGTGCTGCCTGCTCCAACAATCTCCCCCTTTTTGATTTATGGCAACCCGGTTCAAAAAGTTAAGTTTAAACAAAAACAGGTAAAATTCCAATTTCATTTCCTCCCCCTGGAAGGAATCTCCCCCTAGATTTTTCAAAGGTTCATGGGGTTTGAAAAAGTTTCTCAGTTTAAAAGGGAAATTATTTTTCAACACTTAGAATCTTTTACAAAAAAAATGTAAGTTTAGAGAATATTTTCCAAAAATGATTTTTGGGTTGGAAAACAATGTAAGTTAGAAATTATTTTCCAAAAACAATTTTTGAATTGGGCACATGAAAAATTTGCACTTAGAGAATTTACACTTAGAAAATTTTCAAGTCAATACTTAGTTTTCGCACTTTAGAAATTTTTCTAAACGTCTTGTGAAGTTTTTAATAATTAGAAAAATTGAAATTTTAATACAAAAAAAATTTCTACTATATTTTTGAGTTGTGAAAAATTTTCACAAGCACTTTAGAAAGTTTTCAAGAAAATTTTGAAATTAAACTTAGAAATTTTTCTATTAGTGAAATTTAAATTAAGTATTTAGAGAATAGCTTAAGTTAAGTACTTAGAAAAAATTTTGAAAATAGCTTAAGTCAAATACTTAGAAATAATTTTGAAAATACTTGACTTAGAAATAATTTTGAAAATAGCTTAAGTCAAGTACTTAGAAATAATTTTGTGCAATAGCTTAAGTCAAGTATTTAGAAATAATTTTATGCAATTGACATAAGGGATTTTACTTTTTGAAAAAGGAGATAAATAAAGTTTTAAATTTTGAATCTTTTTTAAACCTACTCTCCTTTCCAATCTCTCCCCCTTTTCCATATATAAAAAAAACAATATATCAAAACATTATAGCAAAAGAAGTAAGGTGTTGTACTGAACCAATTCAAGATATAAACTGGACCAAATCAATTCTAATTTTCTCTTTCGGGTCCTATCTAACCTAATTAGCTACTTACTAACTGTTATAAACAATAGCTTTCGCTAGGGTTAGTCAAGTTAAGTGTTCTGTTCAAGTTAGATTTTCTAAGCTTGACACTTAACTTGATTAGTGTTTATTGGTATTTAGTGCCCCAATTACTGTAGATGCACAGACTTAAGCATCTTGAATCAAGGCAAAGATCTAATCATCTCAACCCATTCTAGGTTATCAATCAAAAGTACCCTAAGGTGCTTGTGAGATGCTGGCTTCTAGATCTATAGGTGTATGCAGTTCTATGGTTAGGGCCTAAGCTAAGTCCATTTGCGAAAAAGCCCTAGTTTTAAAAGGGGATAATTTTTTCATAAGAAAAACTAAGTCGAAAAAATTATTTTTAAAAATGCAACAAAAATGATTTTTCAAATTAAGTAGAAACTGATGAATGATAAAACAGTTTTAAGAAAACTCAGAAGTAGAGCAAACCTATTCTACCAAGCTTAATAATTGATATAGATCAGATTATCAAGAAAAGTAACTAGTCAACTGGTTAAAGCGAGGACCAGCGTAGTCACACCACAGTCAAATACAAGTTAACCCTACTGAGTAGGGGTAGTCAACTAGTTAAATAGTAAAATATCAATCTGAACTAGGAGGAAGGACCGGAATGATCAGATGAGCTGGGCTGCCAGGATTGAAATAACGACATCATTTCATTATACCGTGTGTCGCTAGTCTCTCGATCGGCTCTGGTGCATCCATATACTCTGCGTGATTAGCTTCTACTTCCGCCCTAAGACTGTGTACCTCTGTCCGAAGTAGAGCTAGCATCTCGTCAGTCGTCGGAGGATGGGGCTCATCCATCTGCTCTCGAATCTCGGCCGCCAGATCTGCGACATCGACCTCTATCTCCTCATCAGATTTGATCTGGGGTCCGGCTCGCTGACGTCTCCATGATAAAACCACGGTACCCGAGACCTCTATGCCCACTAGGGAAAAGTTTCTAATACCTATTTTATCAAATTTGGTCATCGCAGTCATCTCTCCATCGGTGATATTACGACCGTGATGATGAAGAATGGAGGTGATGATGTGGTAGTAAGGGGTGTGTACCCGCCCCTGAGTAGAAACACTGGATGCATATAGAATCGTGTGGAAAATGTGGAGTCCAATGTCGATGTCTAGGTGATGGATCAATGCGTATAGTAAGAAGGTGTGAAATGGTCGCATAGTGGCGACGTCCCTAGTGGACAAAGGTAGAATGCAACAAACTAGGACTCTATAAAGAGCGTAGTCCAAAACCTGAAGATCTACAGACCGAAATCGCCTAGCCAAAGGGTTTCGAGCATCTCTATAAAAATTGGAGTATACGGTGTCCAGGTCAATGTGAGAGTATGAAGCATCAAAGGGAGGATCTCTAGGAGGATAACAGCAAAAAGTGGACTGAGAAAGTCGTAGTCCAAGAAATCTGTTGATCAATGAGGGGGTTATTGTCAAGGGCATCCCTTGAACTGTGGTGACAAACATAAGGTCATTTTCTCTGACTATATTGTTGTAGAATTCTGCACACAGGGTTGTGTTAATGGGATGAGTGTAGAAGACAAGGTTATCAAGTTGATAGAAGTTTATGACATTCATGGCTAACGGGTAGGATTTAGTAAAAAATTGTCTATTTAGGAAACTTATTTTAATGGGTTTATACGTTGTCCAAGCAAATTTATTGCAAAGTTCCAAGGTCGGGAACCTAGGGTCGGTGCTAGGTTCGGTCCAGGGGTTTGATTGATTTGCACGACGTTTTCTAAAGTAATAATAAACATGCATTTAAGAGAAAACATGGTAAGGAATTTAAAGAAGGAAGTTAATTCTAATTGCAAAAGAAATGATACCGAGTCCCCGTCCAGGGAGGCATGGTTGAGGTGGAGTGGTCGAGGGCACGAGAGGGTCGTTCAGTCGCCTTGGAAGGAGAAGAGTTAGAGAGGAGAAGTGTTTTGGGTGTGGCAAAAGAGGGGGATTTCGGGTGGTTTATATAGAGGTGTCAGGTTGGGCGCCCGGGTCAGAGTGTAGCTGCTTTTGGCAGTTTTTTTACCCTGACCTTGTGCTAGATGGGGGCACTCGTGATGGCCTGGGCGCCCGGAGTTAGGTCAAAAACTGTCATACGCAGCATTTTGGGTTTTGACCTGTGCTTGGGGGAGCCCGTGAGGACCCGGGCACCTAGCTTGGCTAGGTGTTGATAGCTTTTCTGCCTTGATCGAAGAGAAAAGGAATAGGGGACACCCTAGGGATCAGGGGCGCCCGGGTTGTGTAAGAGTTGACCACTATTGATGTATTGTTGACCAGTTTGACCATTTGACCAAGGATTGACTATTATTGTTGACCAGATTTGACTATTTTGACCATGGTTTTGACCAATATCACCTGGATTAATCAAGCAATATTCAGGTCAACTCAGTTCTAAATTATAGGTTTTAATGTTAGTACTAAACAAGAGTACAGGGATCAGATAAATTTTAGTTAAGTTAAATTTAACCATCTCACTCGTTCTAGAGTTATCCATCACGTTTGCCTTATGACTTTTTGTGACACAGGTTTTAGTAGAAAAGTTTATTTTGAAAAGACCATGATTAATTATGAAAAGTTAAATTAATTTTGAAAATAATTGGTTTTGAATTTATTTTGAAAAAGAGTATTTGAATCTACGATTAACTGAACATTTGTGTTAGATTCAATTTTGACAAAGAATAAATTGAATTTGAATTTCAAAAATTGGCTTCCAGGTCTTGGTGAGCCACTAGGCCTTCTTTGGCCATAGCCTTATTGGATCATCAACCTTTTTCTTGACAAAGCTTTTTAATGAAATTTCATTTTCAAGATTACTTTTTGAACAATTCTGGTCTAACTAGTTTGGGTCTTGGATCAGTAGCTTCGGCAAGTTCCACCAGTCTAAAGAGACCAAGTAGTGAATACTTGACCTTATTAGAAAAGGCTTCCCTAACGTACAATCATCTCACCGTCACCTAATACTATGTTGTTCAAATTTCAGTTAATTGGTTTAGTCCTTAGTCTAACCAGTCCTAGGTATAAGCATGGTAAATTGCAGAAAATAAATAGACAAGCAATCATGCAATTTAAACAAGAAAAAAATTTATTTAACTATAAAGATTGTTTTAAGTTGGCTCCCCATGGACTAAAGCCACGATAATGGTTCGGCAAGATGTGAATCATAACCTTGGGGATCCAATACTAATTTGATCCAGTTTGATAGTTCAGTCAAAGTTTGGGTACCCATGCCTGAACTTTAGGTCTAGACTGATTCAGTACAGCATAATATGATCTTTGTCTCCCCTTGGTTTGATAGCCTAACCTGGATCGATTTAGAACCGACTTCTATTTTCCAAGGATCATATCAAGACCCTTGGAACCAGAGGTGAATCGTTCCAAAGCTGCTCTAAGGTCCTTGACTTGAGTTTTCAAGGAGGAGTTCTCTTTCTCAAGTTTTTCAACTTGAGTAGAGGTTCCTTCTTGAACCTTTTCAGTTAAGGATCTAGAGTCAGCTCTCTCTTTCAAGAGTTTTACTTCCTGTCGGAGGGATTCTACTTGGATTTTGGCTTTTGCCAAGTCACGAGATAGATATGCAATTATTTCTGATAATTGAACTCTTGAAAACCCACTTACAGTGATTTGGCCATCCTCTGAAAATGTGAGCTTTCCGTCGTCCGACTCCGATTCTGATTCGGTCTCGATTTCTTCCGAGGCGGTCAGTAAGAGCAGGTTCGACTGTGGGGCCTCTTCTTCTTCTTCAGAGGAAGACTCGTCCCACGTAGCCTGAAGGGCCTTCTTCCTTCTTGTCTTCTTCGTCTCCTTCAGATTAGGGCATTCCGTCATGTAGTGACCCTTTTTTTTGCATTCGTAACAGGTCACATTTGGTTTAGTCTTTTCATTTGAGGGATCAGCTGGTTCTTCCTTTCATTGGCTGACTTTCCTTCTGTTGGTCTGGTTTTTCAGCTCCTTGTAGTAGTCCCAGGCTAGCCGAACCAACTTGGGTCGACTTCCTTCGCTGTCATCTGAGTCTGAGTCTGAATCTGACTCGGGTGCAGGTTGAGGCTTCTTCTTGGTTATCCTTCCAGTTTTACCTGCAATAAAACCAATGCCTTTCTCGGCCATGGTGCAGTTAGTCTGCTCATGTAATTCATGTTCTGAGAATAACTTATCTAATTTGATTCTAGAGAGATCCCTTGAAACTTTGTACGCATCTACCATAGATGCCCACAAAGTGTTTCTTGGGAAAGCGTTAAGAGTGTACCTAATCAGATCACGATTTTCTACCTTGTGACCGATTGAATGTAGACCGTTCATTAGCTCCTGGATTCTGGCGTGGAACTGGGCTGCAGATTCGTTGTCATTCATCTTAATTGTGCACAGCTTATTTAGCAGTAGGTCCCTCTTCCTGATTCGGGTGTCGGAGGTTCCTTCGTGCAACTCAATGAGCTTACCCCAGAGTCCCTTTGCACTGTTGAATGGTCCCACCCGATTCAGCTCTTCTTTGGTTAGGCTGCATTGGAGTGTTTGAGTCACATTAGCATCGAACTCGATCTTTCTTTTCAGTATGGTAACCAATTTGGTGTACGATTGTGGCACTCCTTCAGCGTTTTTCGGGATTTCCAGTCCAGAATGGATAATTATCCACATGTCCACCTGAGTTTTCAGGTGGACTTCCATCTGACTCTTCAAGTCGGAGAAATCCTCCCCACTGAAGAGTGGTGGTCTGGCTGTACTGAACCCTTCTTGCATGGTCATTTAGAGATTCTCTGAAATAAAATTAAAAGAACTGTCCCAAGACTTAGTCTTGGATTAGCAGTGCGGCAAGAAGATATATATATAAAATTATCGACTGGTGTTGCACCAACCTCGATTAACGATATAAATTCGATCGAAAAAAAATTTAAAATTTCGAAAAAAACCTGAAAAACTCCCAAATTTGAGGTTGCACCAAATTTGAGCTTCCCCGCTCTGATACCACTTGTTGGATCGAGAAAACACGATAGATGGGGGGGGGTGAATATCATCAAAGCGTTTCAGATTACAAAAGAGAATGCACAGTGGATATTTAACTCAAAACACACGGAACACAAGTATTTTTACATGGTTCGGAGTCGCGGTCGGCTCCTACTCCAAGGCCCACGGTCCTTGACCATTTACTGCGGGCAATTCTATAATGGCGCAAAGATTTACAAAGATTATTACAATAGAAGTACAATAAAGAAAATTGTACTCTTCGTTACCGACGCCCGGTGTGGATCGTTCTTCGGAGCAGAGGGTCATCGTCGGCGCTAGAATCTCGAGATCAGAGGTTTCCGGAGCAGAGCGCTTGAACGAAGAGCGTAGAGACGTAGGAAAATTGATGTGTTGAAGCCTTGGGGTCGAGCCCCTTTTATAGCACTCCTGGGGGCGCCTGACACGTACCTTCGGATCCGAGAAACCTCATCCGATGCTCGGCCAGTGCTTATCCCTCCAGAATCAACCTCGGAGCTGACGGGGGCACCCGGGACACTGGGGGCACCCTCAGTTGACTTGGTTTGCTTGGCTTCACGGCTGAGTTTGCTTCGATCAAAACATGGCTTGGACCCAGGGCGCCCGGGACATACAGGGCTCCCGGGATAATGAGGGTGCTCGGGTCCTTCAGGGCGCCTGGCCCAGTATGCTTTCAAAGCGATTCTTGCTCAACTGCTCGTTTGGCTTTGACCTTGGGCGCCCGGGACCTCCCGGGCGCCTAGCCCTGCTGCTGCCCCTCTCCTTTGAGGCATTCTGAGCTGTAGAAACTCATTCCTTTAGTCCCTGCATCCAAGGTTAGTTCCACAACAAACAAGGCAAGAATGTTAGTGAGTTTTTCACAGCCGTAGCTGTCTTGGTTCTGACTTCGGGTCTCCCAAATGGAACCCTAGGTCGAACCGACGCCTACTGTTCCCTCGACAGGGAATGCGTCCTCACCTACTCCTCTCAAGAGAATTTACCTTTTGCCAACCGGCTCCTCCGGTTGGACTTTTGCCCAGCAGTCCTTCGCCAGGTCTTTGGTACCAAGCAGTCCTTCGCTTGGAGCCTAGCAGCCCTTCGCCAGATCTTAGATTCCCAGCATCCCTTCGCCAGGTGCCTAGCAGTCCTTCGCTAGGTCTTAGACTCCTAGCAGCCCTTCGCCAGGTGCCCAGCAGCCCTTCGCCAGGTCTTCAGGTTTCGATGCCTAGCAGTCCTTCGCTAGGTGCCCAGTAGCCCTTTGCCAGGACTTCGTTCTGCACACTCAGTGAGCACATTAAATCACAATAACATCTTTACATTTGAACCCTTTGCCAATATCAAAACCCAGGTTTGACTTAGGTGCTGCCCGCACCAACACCTTGTGGTCGGAGCTCCTTGGGTTCTCGGTGGCTTCCGGCGGCGTATGGGTGAAGGAGAAAGGGTGGCCGGGCGGAAACCCTAAGCAAGGGTTTTTAGTTGGCGAGAGAATAATGGAAGAAGACGGAGGAATTCGTGGATCCTTGGTGACTCTGTGTCTGTTGGGACCGGGTGCATGTTGACATGGATACGGGTTCGTAATTTTAAAATTTAATTACGTGCAGCGAAAGGTTTAGCATAAATAATTTCTCAAATTATTTTAACGACGTATCTAGCATGCAACCTTATGTTGTGGAGACATGATCATACATTTAAAATTTTGCAGAAAGTAAAATAATTTACTTAATACCTCACGTAACTCGTAGAAAGGGACGAGATCCAACCGTAGCGTCCCTTGGAAGCTCCGCCTCTATTCGCGTCCACGCTGAGTTTTCTTCGGGATGACTTCGCAAAGCCACGAGTTTCGTGCCAACAAGAACTACTAGATTCTCCAAAGGCACGACTAGAATATCAAGAGAGAGAGAGATGGAAAACTAACCACCAAATGAAAAACGGAATCAAGATTCCGGGAGGAAGGAAGGAGTCGCGACCCGCTTCTTCTTCTTCTTCGGCACCTTCTTAGTGGAGGTGGCTCACGGCAAAGGAGGTGAGGCCAGCCGGCCCTAGAAGAGGGAGAGGGTAGCCAGCCTTAGAAAAGGGAGAGGGAGAGAAGGAGAGAAAGAGAGGCTAGGCAAGAATCCTTGATCTCTTGAATTAATTTCCAAGCCTTGCCTATGCACCTTTATATAGTAGCCTCTTTATCGCCAAGTCTCCTTTTTAACGGAATAAATTTTTCATAAGAAATTTATCTTATAAATTTTTCTATGAATTATTCCGTTATGCCAAGTTTTTATTATAACTTAATTTATAATAAAAACAATCATGTCTCCCCGTTTATTATGGAATAAATTTTACAAGAAATTTATCTTATAAATTTTTCTTATCATGGAAAAATCAATTTATAATTTATTTTATAAAATAAAATAAACCAATCTATGGTTCATTTTAATTTCCATAAAAAAAATAAATTTCTATAAATTTTTTTATCATGGTAAATCAATCCATTATTGATTTTATAAAATAAAATAAACCAATCCAAGGTTTATTTTAATTTCCATGAAAATAAATCTCTTTATATAAATTTCTTTATATAAATTTCTTTATTCATAATTTTATAAAACAAACCACGCACGCTTTATTTTATAATTTAAACCAAATGATTTGGTTCTCCCTCTTATTGTGGCCGGCCAAACTAAAGAGGGTGGGGACCCTCTTTGGCCGGCCAAACCAATGTCGTAACCGTACGAATTAAACTCATTTAATTCGTCTAATAAGTCTTCAAAAGGCTTAGCCATTTTATGCTTTCGATGCGTCTTTGAAAAATTCAGATTCGACTTATCTCTCTCTTGATTGGAAAATCCAATTTTCAACTCGTTTTAAATCCCTCGGATTACTCGTAGTGCGTGTGACTAAATAGGCTTTCGATTTATGTTGGCCGTCTATAATTAACCAATTATAGAACGATCATGAGTGACACCTAGTAGTACATCATGATCCCCAATTAATCGAAAGATCAACGGTTGACCACAGAAATAATTCTGAAACCCTTCAGCAGCTATAATGAGTCATGCCTCATTCCTTTCACCATCTTATACCCACTTGGTTCAGGACATGGTATATATGTGTCAGTCCCCACTAGGCTGACTACGTCACACCTCGCCCAAGTAATGTTTTTCTCGTCCAATGGATTCTAATTACTCTCATGTATTTCAGAGACTCATACTCTGAACATGTCATGCTCTGGCCAGAGGCTTTGAGTAACAATCTGACGATAGGCCTTGGGTATACATCCCCTCGCAAGGAGTGGTGAATCCTTTGTAGGCTGTTCAAACATCTTCGGGCACTTCGGCTTATACCCAACCATCCTGGGTCCACACCTCCTTGGAGATGCTTGCTTATGATGTTAAAGTATAAGTCTCCATGACCAAGATGACTTGAACACCGCAAGTCAAAGGAACATCGCACTTAAGCTGCAGTAAGAACTTCACTGACATGTCTATATGTAGATTACCATGTGAAGTTTTATAGCCAGTCACTCCAATGAACTAGTTCCCTTAACTAGCATTCATGTTTATCTCTGGACATCGCAATATCACAAGCCAGTGAGAATCAGCTGATTAGAGAATAACCCATGCTAGTCTCAACAGAATTGATAGTGTCCTTATTTATCAATTCATCGACTAGGGTCAATTTGAATACTTCACAATTGCACATGTAGAGATAATCACTAGTTGTAAATTCATCACAAATTCTCTCATGCTGTGAATTATATTGTGGGCATTCAGTAAATGAGTTTAAGATTCCAATCAAATACATAGACATGTATACTCAAATAGTGAATATTCATTTATTAAAATAAATATTTACAATCATAAGGCGATTGCCTTAGGACACTTCTCTCATATTACTAACAAACTCTCACTTGGCCTAATGCCAATCGCTACGGTATCCAATACCACAGGCTCTAATATGACCCTCAAACTTAATTTGAGGCAAGGCCTTAGTTAAAGGATCCGCTAAATTCCTTTCAGTGGGAATTTTCTCAATTTGAATATCATTCCTATTAATAATCTCTTTGATCAGATGATAGCGGCGAAGCACATGTTTGGATCGCTGATGAGACCTTGGTTCCTTTGCTTGTGTAATAGCTCCATTGTTGTCGCAGTAAACCGGCACTGCTTCATCAATGGTTGGAACCACACCAAGTTCGGAGATAAACTTCTTGATCGAGACTGCTTCCTTTGCTACTTCCGAAGCTGCGCTTCCGTGGTAGAATCCGCTACGGTGTCTTGTTTGGAACTCTTCCAACTTATTGCACCTCCATTCAAAGAATATACGTATCCAGACTGTGGTTTAGAGTCATCCTTATCTGTCTGGAAACTGGCATCTGTATACCCACGTATTACCATATCTCCTTCTCTATATATTAGGAACACATCCTTAGTTCTTCTTAAGTACTTAAGGATTGTCTTGACAACCGCCCAATGATCCATTCCTCGATCAGACTGGTATCTGCTCGTGACGCTTAGAGCATACGATACATCGGGCCTAGTATATAACATAGCATACATGATAGATCCTATCGCGGATGCATAAGGAATCTTATTCATGCAAATCCTCTCGTCTTCTGTGCGCGGACACATAGACTTTGAAAGGTTGATCCCATGCCTGATGGGAAGGTATCCTTTCTTGGATTCCGACATGCTAAACCTTTTTAGCACTCGGTCTATATATGTAGACTGCGAAAGGCCAAGCAACCATTTTGATCTATCTCTATAGATTCTAATCCCAAGGATATAGGTTGCTTCTCCCAGGTCTTTCATGGAGAAAGTTTTGGACAACCAAATTTTAACCGACTGTAAGACTGATATATCGTTTCCAATAAGTAATATGTCATCGACATATAATACTAGGAATACGACTGCACTCCCACTAACCTTCTTGTACACACAAGGTTCGTCAGGATTTGGAGAGAAATCAAACTCTTTGATTGTCTCATCAAAACGGACGTTCCAGCTCCTGGATGCTTGCTTTAGTCCATATATGGATCGTCGAAGCTTGCATACTTTGGTTTTATCAACCGATGTGAAACCTTCAGGTTGTATCATGTATACATCCTCAAGCAGGTTTCCATTAAGAAAAGATGTTTTCACATCCATTTGCCATATCTCATAATCATAATGAGCTGATATGGCCAGGAGCATCCGAATGGATTTAAGCATAGCTACTGGCGAATAGGTTTCGTCATAATCAATTCCTTGTTTCTGACGATATCCTTTTGCCACTAATCTAGCCTTAAAGGTAACAACATTACCTTCCATGTCGGTTTTCTTCTTGAAAACCCACTTGCACCCTATGGGCTTATTCCCTTTAGGTGGGTTAACCAAGTCCCATACTTGGTTTTCGTACATGGAATCCATTTCCGACTTCATGGCTTCAAGCCATTTGTCCCTTTCTGAACTTTTCAGAACATCTTCATAACTGATAGGTTCGTCATCGCTTATGAGTAACACATCGTTTGATTCACTTATGAGAAATCCGTATCTCTCTGGAATATTGTGTGTCCTATCAGACCTACGAAGAGGTGGTGTTGTTTTAGGTTCAACTGATAGCTCATCAATATGAGTTATTGGTTGTGGGTCTAGACTAGGTGTCTCTGTAATGTCTATTAGAGTTTCTTGAACTTCAACAAGTTCAATGCCACTCTCACTGTTTTCTTGTAAATGAAATTCTTTTTCCAGAAATACAGCATGCCTTGAAACAAACACCTTTTGTTCCAAGGGATGATAGAATTGGTAACCCTTTGTTTCCTTAGGGTATCCAATAAATAGACATTTATCAGACTTAGCATCCAATTTGTCTGATACAGTCCGCTTCATATAAGCAGGACAACCCCATATCTTAAGGTGAGTTAAGTGAGGTTTCATACTATTCCATGTCTCATATGGAGTAGTAGAGACTACCTTGGTCGGACTCTGTTTAGCAAGTAAACAGCTGTCTTAAGTGCATAGCCCAAAAGGATTTTGGAAGAGTTGCATGATCATCATGACTAATTCATCAAGATGCCATAAAGCAACAAATATCTAAGGAGTTATGAGGTCTACTATCATGCTCATAGGAGTAGTAGACTCCTTGGTGACTTTTTAGCATGTAAACAGCTGTCTTAAGTGCATAGCCCCAAAAGGATTTTGGAAGAGTTGCATGATTCATCATAGATCTAACCATGTCCATCAAGGTTCGATTGCGCCTCTCAAATACACCATTATGCTGTGGTGTATATGGCGGAGCCCATTGAGACAATATCCCATTGTCCCTAAGATAATCTTGAAACTCTTGACTTAAGTATTCACCACCCCGATCGGATCGAAGTATCTTAATACTTTTGCCAAGCTGTTTCTCTACTTCATTTCTGAACTCTTTGAATTTCTCAAAAGCTTCAGATTTGTGTTTCATCAAGAACACAAACCCGAATCGTGAGTAATCATCGATAAAGGTAATGAAGTAGCTATAGCCTCCTTGTACAAGAGTTGACATTGGTCCACATACATCAGTATGTATTAGACCAAGCAATTCTCCCACTAGATTACCTTTTCCGGAAAAGGGTAATTTGGCCATCTTGCCTTTTAAGCATGATTCATATGTATCAAATGAACCGGGTTCAAATGTTTCCAGAATTCCACATCAGTGTAATTTGGTCATGCGTTTCTTACTTACATGGACAAGACGACAATGCCACGTATAGGAGTCTGTTCGATTATCTATTCGAGCATGTTTGTTGCTTACTTCGATATTGAAAATGTCACCGGATAAATCTAACGTGTAGATACCATTGCATAAAGTTCCGGTTCCATAAAGAACACCATTTAAAGTTATGTAATAATAATTGTTACTAAAAGATAAATGGTAACACTTTTCATTCAAGCATGAAATGGATACAATGTTCTTTATTAACGAAGGAACAAAATAACAATTTTTCAATTCTAAGACAAGTCTAGTAGGGAGCTTTAGCAAATATGTTCCGATGGCAATAGCAGCAATCTTTGCTCCATTTCCAACTCGCAAATTCGCTTCTCCCTTGACGAGTCTTCTTCTATTCCTTAGCCCTTGTATGTCATTACATATATGTGATCTACACCCAGTATCAAATACCCAGGTGTACGAGGAAATAGAGTGACATTCAATAACGAAGATGCCTGAAGAGGATGGGGCATCAGATGCCTTCTTCTTCAAGGACTCAAGATAAACCTTGCAGTTTCTTCGCCAGTGGCCCTCCTTGCCACAGTGATGGCAAGTGCCTTTTGGTGCCTTTTCAATCCTTTTGTCCTTAGTTAACTTATTGGTGTCCAAAATGGAACGCAAATTCAGAGAAGACATGATCGAGTGATTATCCTAGAAATACAAATTGAGCTTATGTGAGAAGAATGATAAAGAATGCATCAATATACATTAATTAAATCCTATTTATTTTTCGAATTGAATAACCCTTTTTATCAATTCGGGAGATCGTAGGAACATCTCCAAATAGGTTGATATCCAACCATAGATAAGAACAACCATGGCTGTGGCCATCAAGTTATTCTTAGCTATGAAGGTAGGTAATTATACCGATTACATATCACATATATGTAACTATCACATTATGCTATCAACTAATTGAATGTTTGCATAAATCATTGGGTTGTTAACTCATTAACAAGTATGCAACAATATACATAGCACCCAACTACACCTCTCTTTACATCGACCTTGGCTGTGGCACAACAAATCGATGCTCCAAGCTTAAGGCTGACCCATTAATCAAGAAATAGTTTTAATATGGTTGGAGCTCATTCAACCGTTTAGTCAGGCTTGGATGTGTCCAACAACCAAAACTAAGGATTGACCTCTGACTCCAACTATATTAATTATAAACTAATTCCATGGATTGAACATGTTGTGGTTCAAGCCGGGCATGGATGTGTCCATCAACCTGAACGAGAAACAAAACTCCGGTTCTAACCATATTAATGGAAGGTGTTGGCCTTAATATTTTGTAAGGGGTTTTGGGTCTCATCCTTTCTTTTCTAAGCACATTCATGACATATAATTATGTCATGTACTAACGATTTCCTTAATTGTAACGATCCGGAAAATTCTCTTAATATTTTCTTAAAATATTGAGCATGTCTAGATAATTTTCCGAGGGACCAAGAAATATTAATAAAAAATTTGGCCTAGAAATCCATATTTTCTCATTTAAATTGAGAAAACTAAGTACTAATGGGCCTTATATGGGCTTTTTAGTACCATAATTATTGAAGAATTTTAGGTAGAAATTTATATAAATATAAAGGGGTTTTAATGAGAAATATTAACATAATTATGAGGGAATTTTTAGAGAATTTTTGGAATTTTGGGAAAAATAATAGAAAATAAAAGGAAAAATGAAATAAAAATAAGGTGCATGGACCAAGGATTGAACCTTGGACCTCTTGTTCAACCATGTATGCTTTAACCAACTCACCTACCAAGGGAATGTTATGAGGGAATGAAATGGAGTTTGGTTAAGGCTTAAGGGAAGAGGAAGAGACTCCATGACTCTTCACTTACCCTCCTTAATGTGTTATAAAGAAGGGGGATTGGGAGTTACCTTCTTCCTTCCATCAATGGCATTTTCTCTCCTCCTCCCTCCTCATTCTAGCCGAACACCACAAGGGAGGTTCTCCCTTGGAAAAGCTCCACAAGAAGGTCTCATCACCAAGATCTAAAGGTTTTCCAAGGATACATGGGCAAGGGGGGTTCAAGTGTCCAAAGGATTTACAATTTCCTTCTCTTTTAAGGTTTAAAAATCAAGATCAACCAAGGTAAGACTCCCTCACCTGTGGTATAATAGTTCCTTATGTTTTTAGCATGATATATTGGTTGGTTTTTGGGATTTGATGTTGAAAGAAAAAAAACCAAGGACCCTAGTCCTATGGGTTTCGGCCACTAGGATTTTTGGGTCCATGATGATGCTAAAAATCTTCATAATATTGTCTAATGTGCTCTCATTATGTTTAGAGATTAAATATATTTTTTGAGAATTTTTGGGGTACCCTAGGATCCCTTAGGGTTTCGGCCAACTTCAAGAACCCATGGGTAGGGTTGGGTCTAAAACTTCAAGTATGTGTTTTATGTATTATCATGATATAAGGGAGATGGAGGGTGATTTATGTGAATTTTCACATGGCCTAGAGACCCTATAAGTTTCAGCCAAGATTTGCTAATAGGGTAGAAAGTTAGGACTTATTTCAAGTAAGGGCCCCAATGGCCCCTATGGTAAGGTATGGTTGGTGGTTAATGATTGATTGGGGATTTTAATGAAATTTTTCCATGCCCCCATGGCCTTCTAGGTTTTGGCCAGCCCTAGGAAGGAGGGCTAAAGGTTAGGGTTAACCCTAATCATGAGCCCTAATGGCTTCCTATGGTCTCATAGATGATGTATGATTGTTCCTTTACCTTATGCTATCTTACATGTTTATGGAATTGATGGAACTCCTCCCTATAGGTTTCGGCCAAGCAATGTATCTAGGGTTTGGGGTGGAGTTAGGGTTCAAAGAATAATGGTTTATGCTTATCATGAAGTATATATATATAGATATAGGTCCAAGCATGTGGTAGAAATCATGTTACCTATAACCCTAACCTTAAGCACCATGTTTTATGTGTTATGTTATGATTGGATGCCATGCTTAATAGGGTTTCTTATGAATGTCTTATGTTTTATGCCATGTATTAGAATGGTAGGTAGAACGTTATGGGAATCCTACCTATGCATGCTTGAGATAGATACCATGCTTAGGCAAGAAATGCAATGTTTACCTTATGTATCATGATTATACAAGCTCTATGTAGTAGGATAAATATCAATGAAAAATATGTCATGTTCGATGCAATGCTTACCTTCTATGTTATGATCATGCAAGTACTAGGAATAGGAATGATGTTTAGGTATGCATGCCATGTTTTATGTAGGAAGATGAATGCCATGTTGTTTGAATAATGATGCATGCCATGTTGTATGGATAATGATGTTTGCCATGTTAAATGAATAAAGACGCATGCCATGTTTATGAAAGAAGATGCATACCATGTTTATGAATGAAGATAATGCTCATGCCTTCCAGGCATCATGTGCTAAGCAATAAGTATGAACAATGAAAGGACAAGCATGTGTTAAGTCATGCTTTATGTAACATGGTTATGCTATGAATGTCTTATGAATGATGAAACATGTAAAGTATTTTACTTTATGAATGGGCTTGTACCGGACCGAAGTATGGGTCCAAGCGATGGGCACCTTAAGAACGCCCCGGTTATGGACTACCGACTATGCTGTCCACCGTTCTGGCACTACCAGAGCTGTGCAACAGGGATGGGCTCCTTAAGAACACCTTGGTTCGGGGACTACCGACTATGCTGTCCTTACCCTAGTAGGTCGGGGCTCGCTACCTCGGATTTGCTAGGGATGCGCGCTTATGATGTATGTATGTGGTACAAGCCGGGGACCCCAATGATATGATGATTATGTTTAAACATTTAAAAGTATGTTTTTAAAAGTTACGCATCCTTATGTATATGCATTGCACTCATGCATTCATTCATGTTATGCATTATGCTATGTTAATAAGATTCTATGCTTACGCTTCATGTTAAGAAAGATGCATGAGAGTAATTGATCTATGTCATGATTATGTTAAGAAGAGGCTCGTATGCTATGATAGGAAGTATGTCTATATTTATGCCACACAGGTTGGTTTACACCTTATAGACATGTTTATACCATGTATTATGTCATGCTAAGAATGTTTATTATGTTATGTTTAAACCATGTAGTATGCCATGTTAAGAATGTTTATTGTGTTTATGTTTATGCCATGTAGCATGACATGCTTAGACTGTTTACTATGTTTACGTTTATGCCATGTCTCATGCCATGCTAGAAATGTTCACTTATGTTTATGTTCATGCCATGTCAAGTATATGATAAGTGATTCAAGTTGTTATGTTCTGAGTAGAGCACCATGTATGTTAATGTTTCATGTGCTCATTATGAGATGATGAATGGTTTTTGTGAGTAGGAAAGAGTCTTACTAAGCATGTGTGCTTATAGTCTTATTTCCTTATACCGCAGATCATTCAAGGGGACAATGAGGAAGCAGCAGGAGGGCAAGAACGCATGTGTGTGGAAGTGACTTGGCCCAGGAAATCATATGTTTATCGTTTATGCTAGAACTTTAATTTGGTCACTTATATGCTTGGATGCTTGAATAATGACTTATGGAACTCTATGATGTGATGTTAAGTATGACACGATATGACGTTTAAGTATGAAGTCAATATGCCGAGTTTCCATGTCATTATGTTAAGAATGGTAGTAGGGCATGTATGTGTAAGAATAAAGTTATTCCGCTGCCTTATGATGTCTACATGCCCTAAGTATGTTAACGTAACGCCGCTTTATGGAAAGAAAAAAAAACGGGCATTACATTAATAAAGTATGTATGTGACTTAATTTATCAAGTCTCATTAATTGAATTAGGAACCGGATTTCCTAATTCTAATTTCGTACTTTATTTAAGGAATTATTTTGGGAAATAATTTCCTAAATTGTCATAATCAATTTTGGAAATAATATGTTTAAGACTTTGATTTCTCTAAATCAAATCTTATTAAATTAAGAGACAGATTCCCTTAATTCAACCACATATTATTTTCATGAAAATCTCTTTTAAGAAAACTGTATAGGAAACCATTTTCCTAATTAATTTTGGAGACAACAACATATAAGAGCATCACCTCTTAAATCAAATAAGGAAATTATCGTTTGAGAATCACCTCAAAATTTCCAAGATTTGATTACATATTTTATTTATGGATTTATTAATTTCAATAAATTATTTTCTTTGGGTGGCTCCCCGAGGCTCAGATACCCAAAAAAAAGAAATTTATTGTTAATCTAATTTGGTCCGCTCCCCGAGGCGTAACCAAATTAAACATGACAATTTTATTCAAAATAAGAAATTAAATTACAACAACTAAATTTAAATTGGACGGCTCCCCGAGGCTCAATCCAAAATAAAAAATTTTGTTAATAATTTAAAACCAATTCGAATTTAATTGTCCATTAATAATCCATAAATTTGTCTAGACTTTCTTGAAAGAAAATGCCCAAAATTGTGAGATTTCATAATAGGTTTTCAGAATAATTGTAAGTTTCTGGTACAAAAAAACTTACATATTTCTAAAATTGGAAAATTTCCAAAATAGAAAATTTCCAAAATTAGAAAGTTTCCAAAAATAGAAAGTTTTCACAATTATCATAAAATTTTAGAAACTAGGATATTTCAAAAGTTTACGAAATTTCATGAGGATTTCTAAACTTTGAAATTCCTAAATCTAAAATTTATCATAATTGGAATGTTTCCATAATTGGAAAATTTTCCAAAATTGAGATCATGACAAAGTTTTCCGGAAAACAATTATATGATTATGTCAAACACTAACCGGCTCTGATACCACTGTTGGGACCGGGTGCATGTTGACATGGATACGGGTTCATAATTTTAAAATTTAATTACGTGCAGCGGAAGGTTTAGCATAAATAATTTCTCAAATTATTTTAAACACGTATCTAGCATGCAACCTTATGTTGTGGAGACATGATCATACATTTAAAATTTTGCAGAGAGTAAACTAATTTACTTAATACCTCGCGTAACTCGTAGAAAGGGACGAGATCCAATTGTAGCGTCCCTTGGAAGCTCCGCCTCTATTCGCGTCCACGCCGAGTTTTCTTCGGGATGACTTCGCAAAGCCATGAGTTTCGTGCCGACAAGAACTACTAGATTCTCCAAAGGCACGACTAGAATATCAAGAGAGAGAGATGGAAAACTAACCACCAAACGAAAAACGGAATCAAGATTCCGGGAGGAAGGAAGGAGTCGCGACCCGCTTCTTCTTCTTCTTCGGCACCTTCTTGGTGGAGGTGGCTCACGGCAAAGGAGGTGAGGGCAGCCGCCCCTAGAAGTGGGAGAGGGTAGCCGGCCTTAGAAGAGGGAGAGGGAGAGAAGGAGAGAAAGAGAGGCTAGGCAAGAATCCTTGATCTCTTGAATTAATTTCCAAGCCTTGCCTATGCACCTTTATATAGTAGCCTCTTTATCGCCAAGTCTCCTTTTTAACGAAATAAATTTTTCATAAGAAATTTATCTTATAAATTTTTCTATGAATTATTCCGTTATGCCAAGTTTTTATTATAACTTAATTTATAATAAAAACAATCATGTCTCCCCTTTTATTATGGAATAAATTTTATAAGAAATTTATCTTATAAATTTTTCTTATCATGGAAAAATCAATTTATAATTGATTTTATAAAATAAAATAAACCAATCCATGGTTCATTTTAATTTCCATAAAAAAAATAAATTTCTATAAATTTCTTTATCATGGTAAATCAATCCATTATTGATTTTATAAAATAAAATAAACCAATCCATGGTTTATTTTAATTTCCATGAAATTAAATCTCTTTATATAAATTTCTTTATATAAATTTCTTTATATAAATTTCTTTATCCATAATTTTATAAAACAAACCACGCGCGGTTTATTTTATAATTTAAACAAAACAATTTGGTTCTCCTTCTTATTGTGGCCGGCCAAACCAAAGAGGGTGGGGACCCTCTTTGGCCGGCCAAACCAATGCCGTAACCGTACGAATTAAACACATTTAATTCGTCCAATAAGTCATCAAAAGACTTAGCCATTTTATGCTTCCGATGCATCTCTGAAAAATTCAGATTCGACTTATCTCTCTCTTGATTGAAAATTTCAATTTTCAACTCGTTTTAAATCCCTCGGATTACTCGTAGTGCGTGTGACTAAATAGGCTTTCGATTTATGTTGGCCGTCTATAATTAGCCAATTATAGAACGATCATGAGTGACACCTAGTAGTACATCATGATCCCCAATTAATCGAAAGATCAACGGTTGACCTCAGAAATAATTCTGAAACCCTTCAGCAGCTATAATGAGTTGTGCCTCATTCGCTTCACCATCTTATACCCACTTGGTTCAGGACATGGTATATATGTGTCAGTGCCCACTAGGCTGACTACGCCATACCTAGCCCAAGTAATGTCTTTCTCGTCCAATGGATTCTAATTACTCTCATGTATTTCAGAGACTCATACTCTGAACATGTCATGCTCTGGCCAGAGGCTTTGAGTAACAATCCGACGATAGGCCTTGGGTATACATCCCCTCGCAAGGAGTGGTGAATCCTTTGTAGGCTGTTCAAACATCTTCGGGCACTTCGGCTTATACCCAACCATCCTGGGTCCACACCTCCTTGGAGATGCTTGCTTATGATGTTAAAGTATAAGTCTCCATGACCAAGATGACTTGAACACCGTAAGTCAATGGAACATCGCACTTAAGCTGCAGTAAGAACTTCACTGACATGTCTACATGCAGATTACCATGTGAGGTTTTACAGCCAGTCACTCCAATGAACTAGTTCCCATAACTAGCATTCATGTTTATCTCCGAACATCCCAATGTCACCAGCCAGTGAGAATCAGCTGATTAGAGAATAACCCATGCTAGTCTCAACAGAATTGATAGTGTCCTTATTTATCAATTCATCGACTAGGGACAATTCCAATACTTCACAATTGCACATGTAGAGATAATTACTAGTTGTGAATTCATCACAAATTCTCTCATGCTATGAATTGTATTGTGGGCATTCAGTAAATGAGTTTAAGATTCCAATCAAATACACAGACATGTATACTCAAATATTGAATATTCATTTATTAAAATAAATGTTTACAATCATAAGGCGATTGCCTTAGGACACTTCTCTCATATTACTAACAACGTCTTGGTAGATCGTCGCCCACATGACGTCCTGGAGGGGAGGGTCATAAGGTAGAAGATTGCGAGGTAAACGATGAGGTATATCTCTCCCGAGCTTCGTCTTTGTTTCATGTTATTATTGTAACGCCCGCTTTTTTTTTTTAGCGGCGTTACGTTAACATGCTTAGGGCATGTAGACATCATAAGGCAGCGGAATAACTTAACTTATACATGCCCTGTTACCATTCTTAACTTATTGACATGGGAACCTTAGCATATTAACTTTGAAATTAAGCATCATATCATGTCTCACATAACATCATATCATAAGGTCATAAGGTTCCATAAGTCATTATTCAAACATATAGTTTCCTGGGCCAAGTCACTACGACACACATGCGTTCTTGCCCTCCTGCTGCTTCGTTCATTGTCCCCTTGAATGATCTGCGGTATAAGGAAATAAGACTATAAGCACACAGGCTTAGTAAGACTCTTTCCTACTCACAAAATCATTCATCATTCATCATCTCATAATGAGCACATAAAACATTAACATACTTGGTGCTCTACTTAGAACATAATATCTTACGTCACTTGTCGTATACATAGCATGGCATGAACATAAACACAATAACATTCTAAGCATGGCATGATACATGGCATAAACATAAACATCATAGACATTCTAAGCATGGCATAATTCATGGCATAATTCATAAACATAGTGAACATAATTCATGGCATAAATCATAATCATCGTGAACATTCTAAGCATGGCATAAACATAAACATCATAGACATTCTAAGCATGGCATAATTCATGGCATAAATCATAAACATAGTGAACATTCTAAGCATGGCATAATTCATGGCATAAACATAAACATCATAAATATTCTAAGCATGGCATAATTCATGGCATAAACATAAACATCATAAACATTCTAAGCATGGCATAATTCATGGCATAAACATAAACATCATAGACATTCTAAGCATGGCATAATTCATGGCATAAATCATAAACATAGTGAACTTTCTTTCATGGCATAGATCATTCATTCTCATGCATACTTCTTAACATGAAACATAAGCATAAAGTCTTATCATCATAGCATAATGCATAACATGAATGGATGCATGAGTGGAATGCATATACATAAGGGATGCTTAACTTTTAAAACATACTTTTAATTGCTTAAACATAATCATCATAACATCATTTGGGGTCCCCGGCTTGTACCACATACATACATCATAGCGCGCATCCCTAGCAAGTCCGAGGTCGCGAGCCCCAACCTACTAGGGTAAGGACAGCATAGTCGGTAGTCCCCGAACCGAGGCGTTTTTAAGGTGCCCATCCCTGTTGCCCAGCTCCGGTAGGGCCAGAACCGTGGACAGCTACGGTAGTCCAAAACCGGGGCGTTCTTAAGGTGCCCATCCCTTGGACCCATACTTCGGTCTGGTACAAGCTCATACATAAAGTAAAATACTTTTCATGTGTCATCATTCATCATTCATTCATAGCATACTTAACATAGCATAACTTGTTACGGCTCGGCCCGTCTACCGGCCCATTTACCGGTCCTCTCGACCGTCATATCGTCAACCATCGACCGTGCCGTTTAGCATATTTATGCCTTAAAGACATAAGCATCATCTTTCATTCATCATACTTGTCGTTCATCATCATTCATTCATCATACTTGTCATTCATCATACTTAACATCATAGCTGTACCTTAAAGGCATGTACTTAACTTCATTCATAAGACATGGCATACATACATCTTATTCATAAATCATAGCATACATATGTATCATTCATAAGACATGGCATGTATCATTCTTATCATGAACATAAACATAACATACTTAACATGACATCATTTTTATTCTTAAACATGGCATCATTTTCATTCTTAAACATGGCATCATTTTCATTATTAAACATGGCATCATCCTCATTCTTAAACATAAACATAACATACTTAACATGGCATTATTCATATCATGAACCTAACATATCATAGCATCATTTTTATCGTGATCATAACCCTATCATTCTTATTATGGCATCATTCATATCCTGAACATAAACTTATCATACTTATCATGGTAACACATAAACATATACTTGAAGTTAAAGGCTCAACCCTAACCCTTGGGTCCTTGAGGTTGGCCAAAACATATGGGGTCTCTAGGGTACCCCAAAAATTCCCAAAAATTGTATTAAACCACTAGACATAATGAGAGTACATTAAACATCATGATTGGGATTTTTATCATCATTTTATACCCTTAAACATGGCGGCCAAAACCCTAGGGTGTCCTAGGGTGCTTGCTTAGGTTTCTTCATGTTGGCCGAAACCCTAGGGTATCCTAGGGTAGTCCAAAAATTCCCAAAAATTATACTTAACCTCTACACATCATAAGGGAACATTAAATAACATTATCAAGATTTTTTGCATAATTATAGACCTGTAAATCATGGTGGCAGAAACCCTTAAACTTAGGGTTCCTAGTTTTGTTTCTTTCATGTTGGCCGAAACCCTAGGGTGTCCTAGGGTACTCCAAAAATCCCCAAAAATTATACTTAACCTCTACACATCATAAGGGAACATTAAATAACATTATCATGATTTTTTGCATAATTATAGACCTGTAAATCATGGTGGCCGAAACCCTTAAACTTAAGGTTCTTAGTTTTGTTTCTTTCATGTTGGCCGAAACCCTAGGGTGTCCTAGGTACTCCAAAAATTCCCAAAAATTATACTTAACCTCTACACATCATAAGGGAACATTAAATAGCATTATACAGATTTTTAGCATATTTATAGACCTAGAAATCATGGTGGCCGAAACCCTTAAGCATGAGGGTCTTGGTTTTCTTTCCTTTCAACATCAAATTCGAAAACTAACCAATATATCATGCTAAAAATCATGGAAATAGGGAA